>OY757910.1:41700369-41858377 GCA_963585895.1 Sepioteuthis lessoniana
CCTTCCTACTCCTCCAGCAGTGTCCAGCATGTCTGGTTCGTCTAATTTGGATAGTTTTCGTGATGGGTGGTAAGTGGCCGTACAGCTGCTGTTTTGTGGGGTGCTCCCTCCAGGACTTGTTAAATATTGCTCGCAGCATTCTTGTGTAGTTGCAGTCAAGCTTTTTCTTCATACTTTTAGTTAGCGTCCATGTAGTAAATATATAACAATATGATCTTATTGGTTGGTGTCAGTTAATAACTTTTAGTCTCCATCGAACTTCGTGACATGCCAAAATTGAGATATTCTGGCTTGGTTCGTTTGTTTTTTTTAATAGTATATCAATCTTCGAGGGTTATTAAATGCCAAAACCATCATTGTAGAAGAACAGCATTGATTTTATTTAATCCATAGTATAGGGGAGATGTACATAGTACAAGTTCCAGTTTCACAGTTTCAAAGTGAAATGTATATTTATACACGCCAATGCTTCTTTTCCTGTATCTATGCTAACCTGTGAATTATTTGAGCATAAAAAATTTGCACGAGAGACGATAATAAAATGGCCACCATCAAAACCTGATCTGAATCAAATCGAAAATCTATGGTCAATTGTGAAGATGAAATTATATAAAAGTGGCAAGCCATATTAAAGCTACTCAGACCTTTGAGAAACTATTAAAACTACCATGTTGGAATTTGAACCTGCCGAAAAAAAGATTGCCAGAAGCAATGGATATAGATAAGTGACTGTTTCTGAGAAGAGGGATCTCTATATTAAAATGTACTTATCATTTGAGTTTGTTATTTGTTCTCTCATAGGCGTTAATCAATTTCTGATGTTTTGTTGATGACCTTATTTTTTAAGTACAATGTGATGTTTTGAGTTTGCCTTATAACTTCAGACAACAGTTGTTTTTTTTTAAGTTTACATCAATTCACTACAATAAAACATTTTGATACAGGAAAAAAATTTAACTCGCTTTTTTTTTTTAATATCTAAATTGATTGCTTAAGATTTGACAATCTTTTCAAACTAAATTTGAATTTTTGAAATTTATCATATTTACCAACCCCTCCGCTCGGGCAGGATATGACACAAGGTCAGTTTTTAAGCGGAGTTTAACAGGTTTGAATTCAGAGTTTTCCTTCTCCTAGACTAGTTGCCTCACCAAGGCTGAAGAACCAAGTCTGTCCTGCTATTTACCCATAGCTGGAGGGATAATAATTGGATTCATACCTTTCCCAAGGGGATTAGTGCTATGTGAAATGGAATAAGTCTCGTCCAGGAATTGAACTAGTGGCGCCGTGTCCATTTCCTTTGACGATAACCATTACACCACGGGCACCTCCAGAATTGTTGAAGTTTATGTCATTTGCTTAATAACTTCAGAAAACTACAAAAAGCACGATAACTCTGTTGTATAGAGAGTAAAAGGATACAACTATTATCATCCACACATAAAAAAAAAACGCTTGTTCTTTTCTGAAAATGTCTTTGTTCATATATCCAGAGATCAAAATCACTCAGGAATATATATTCCGCTCGGCTAAAGTCATCCATTTTGAAAGACTCGGGTTAATAAGTGACGTGACATGTCTTACTTTATATTTATGCTTTGTCAAACCATTTTAATACCATTTCGTTACATCTTTTGCTTCTATTGTAATACTATATTGTTACGTCTTTAGCCTCTACTGTAATATTTTTTCGTTACATTTTTAGCCTCTATTGTAAGAATGTTTCGTTACATCATTTGCCTCCGTTGTAATGCTATTTTGTTACGTCTTTAGCCTCTACTGTGATATTTTTTCGTTACATTTTTAGCCTCTATTGTAATACTATTTCGTTACATCTTTCACCTCCGTTGTAATGCTATTTTGTTACGTCTTTAGCCTCTACTGTAATATTTTTTCGTTACATTTTTAGCCTCTATTGTAAGATTGTTTGGTTACATCGTTAGCCTCCGTTGTAATGCTATTTTGTTACGTCTTTAGCCTCTACTGTAATATTTTTTCGTTACATTTTTAGCCTCTATTGTAAGATTGTTTCGTTACATCTTTAGCCTCCGTTGTAATGCTATTTTGTTACGTCTTTAGCCTCTACTGTAATATTATTTCGTTACATTTTTAGCCTCTATTGTAAGATTGTTTGGTTACATCTTTAGCCTCCGTTGTAATACTATTTTGTTACGTCTTTAGCCTCTACTGTAATATTTTTTCGTTACATTTTTAGCCTCTATTGTAATACTATTTCGTTACATCTTTCACCTCCGTTGTAATACTATATTGTTACGTCTTTAGCCTCTACTGTAATATTTTTTCGTTACATTTTTAGCCTCTATTGTAAGATTGTTTCGTTACATCTTTAGCCTCCGTTGTAATGCTATTTTGTTACGTCTTTAGCCTCTACTGTAATATTTTTTCGTTACATTTTTAGCCTCTATTGTAATACTATTTCGTTACATTTTTAGCCTCTATTGTAAGATTGTTTGGTTACATCTTTTGCCTCCGTTGTAATGCTATTTTGTTACGTCTTTAGCCTCTACTGTAATATTTTTTCATTACATTTTTAGCCTCTATTGTAAGATTGTTTCGTTACATCTTTTGCCTCCGTTGTAATGCTATTTTGTTACGTCTTTAGCCTCTACTGTAATATTTTTTCGTTACATTTTTAGCCTCTATTGTAAGATTGTTTGGTTACATCGTTAGCCTCCGTTGTAATGCTATTTTGTTACGTCTTTAGCCTCTACTGTAATATTTTTTCGTTACATTTTTAGCCTCTATTGTAAGATTGTTTGGTTACATCTTTAGCCTCCGTTGTAATGCTATTTTGTTACGTCTTTAGCCTCTACTGTAATATTTTTTCGTTACATTTTTAGCCTCTATTGTAAGATTGTTTGGTTACATCTTTAGCCTCCGTTGTAATGCTATTTTTATACGTCTTTAGCCTCTACTGTAATATTTTTTCGTTACATTTTTAGCCTCTATTGTAATACTATTTCGTTACATCTTTCACCTCCGTTGTAATACTATATTGTTACGTCTTTAGCCTCTACTGTAATATTTTTTCGTTACATTTTTAGCCTCTATTGTAAGATTGTTTCGTTACATCTTTAGCCTCCGTTGTAATGCTATTTTGTTACGTCTTTAGCCTCTACTGTAATATTTTTTCGTTACATTTTTAGCCTCTATTGTAATACTATTTCGTTACATCTTTCACCTCCGTTGTAATACTATATTGTTACGTCTTTAGCCTCTACTGTAATATTTTTTCGTTACATTTTTAGCCTCTATTGTAAGATTGTTTGGTTACATCTTTTGCCTCCGTTGTAATGCTATTTTGTTACGTCTTTAGCCTCTACTGTAATATTTTTTCGTTACATTTTTAGCCTCTATTGTAAGATTGTTTCGTTACATCTTTAGCCTCCGTTGTAATGCTATTTTGTTACGTCTTTAGCCTCTACTGTAATATTTTTTCGTTACATTTTTAGCCTCTATTGTAAGATTGTTTCGTTACATCTTTTGCCTCCGTTGTAATGCAATTTTGTTACGTCTTTAGCCTCTACTGTAATATTTTTTCGTTACATCTTTTGCCTCTATTGTTATATAATTTCGATACATCTCTAGTTTCGATTGTGATATCTTTCGTTTCATTTTAAATAACTCTCAGCCTCTATGGTTTCTAAAATATCTATCATGATATTGTTTCGTTTTATTTTTAGTCTCTATTACAATACTATTTCGTTAATCTTAATTCTTTAGTAACCGTTTGTAACTCTCTTTTTTAATCGCATTTCGTAACATCTTTAGCTTCTATTTTAATACGATTTCCTTGCATCTTTAGCTTATAATGTAATGCTCTTTTGTTACATTTCTATTCTTTCGTAACCCTTGTATGTCCCTATTTAGTTACATCTTTAGTCTCTATTGTAATATTATTCCGTTACGTATTTAGCTTCGATTATAATAGTATTTCGTTACATCTTTGGTTTCTATCGTAATACTATTTCGTTACATCTTTATTCTTTTGTATCCCTTTGTATGTCTCTTTTTTATAGTATTTGATTACATCTTATTTTAACCCTTCGTCGATCGTAGTCAACTAGCTTTGTTTAGCATGACTAAAAATACTTGCTACCATTGGTTATACATTTTATCTAGTCATTTAGTATCGATTAAACGGTTGTTGACAGTGCTGCACTACAATGCAGGACATGTCTGCTGTGAAAATCAGCATTCAAAATTTAATCTTTTATCATATTTACCCAACCCCTCCGCTTGGGCAGGATAGGACACAAGGTCAGTTTTTAAGCGGAGTTTAACAGGTTTGAATTCAGAGTTTTCCTTCTCCAAGACTAGTTGCCTCACCAAGGCTGAAGAATCTAGTCTGCCCATAGCTGGAGGGAAAATCTTTGGATTCATACCTTTCCCAAGGGTATTAGTGCTATGTGAAATTCAATCAATCTCGTCCAAGATTCGAACTCGTGTCGCCGTGTCCATTTCCTAAGACGATAACCATTACACCACGGCCACAGTTTAATCTTTTATCTTGACTTGACCATTGAGATCTTTAGTGCGAAATCACAACTACTCTATCCGGGTGACAGAATCATTTTTTTGGGTGCACCTCTTGCTAAAAAAACATCCAGAAAAAAAACGTAAGATTCTTTTTCTAAAGTGGCTTCCAAATATCTGCAGTTTTAAAAGGTTTTAAAGTTACCCCCCCCTTAAAAAAAGCAACAAGATTAAAAACAACCACACAAAAAAAAAAAAACGCTTAACAGTTCAATTTCCATTTGTATCAGTGGAAAGAGAGAAATCGTCCATGTAAAATTGATTTGTGCAGGTGGCAAAGACGCAGTTTGAATGTTTGAAGGATATCATTGCATCAGCTTCAGTTCTGCGAATCATGTAATTTTTTTTATCGCGTCCGCCAATCTTGCCATCAAAATCTTAATGCGTTTCCTTCTTTCGCAATGTAAATACACAAAAATAGATGTATCATTGGTTGGTCACGTACGTCCTGGCTGGGTTTTCTTTTTTCTGTTTGATCAAAATACGGTTCGTAAAAAGAAATAAGTAAATACGACAAAAACACAAGTAAACTGGCAAAATTGTAGCTTTAACTTTTCATCTTTTCCATCGACTCTGCATACGAATGACACCATCAATGCAAAAACAAAAACACCCCCCCCAAAAAAACACTTTAATTTGTAAAGAGCATCAGATATTTCGTTCCAATCGACTGTGCACACCAGTTGTAATACGAATGACACCATCAATGCAAAAAACAAAAACAAAAAGAAAAAAAACACTTTAATTTATGAAGAGCAACAGATACTCCTAACATTTATACCACAGTTTTCTGAGTGTGATACTTAACGGCAACTGATGATGAGACCCAAGTACCCGAATATCTGGGAAGTACCCGTTAATTACCATTACTTTCCGGTCCACTCTGCCCTCTGTGGTTATAAATTTAAGAGTCCAATCTGTAGATGAAATAGATCTGTCAAAAATTATTAGTTTAAGATAAGAATCCCTGATTCTATATAACTGTAAACAATCAATGAACTCAATTCCTTAACTTCTTGGCATAAAATTATATCAGACAAGTTGGCATACCGTTAGAATCAATCAATCAATCATAAATAATATCGAATAATATCTGTTTCAGTCGAGTAGAATTATACTTGAAATTATTAAATCCAGTTTTAAGTAGATTTTTCTTGAAAAAATGTTTGGTGTGTACTTATCTATGCGTGACAAAGGATATTGAATCCGCCTTGTACAAAATGAAGCAACTTTCTGATTACCGAATATCAAGGCAGATTTAACCTTCTCACAATGAAAAATAGTGAATAACAGTCTATTAATTTTAATTTCCCATTATTTGTACTTAGCTAAACTTATTCAATATCTCGAAGAAAAACATAAGTAAGCTTCAATAAAGACAACTGTGAAGACACACGGATATCTGTTTTTCAATAAAAGTAAGCTTTGTTAACAGTGATATTTTATAGTATTATGTCTCTAGATATCTACGTGTTGTCTTATGTCGCTATTTGAACTGGTAATTGGCAGGAAACGAAATCCAATTTTTATGCGAAATTACACTTACTTCTATTGTTAGATTGCTCGAGGCTAGAGTCTAGCATGATTCTCGTAGCTACCTGATAAGTCTGATCGAGACAACGGCATCATATGATCCGTGATGTGCGAACTGATTCGTTACGCTAAATAAAGATGTGATGCCCATCTCACGGGCATTTTGGGTGTTCAAAGACGTGGTTTTAGACTACAAGATATCAATAAGTTGAAGAATTCTGCTATCAGCGGAAGGACAGGTGTCGATATCAATCTTAAAAATTGACGGTATTGATAGTTATTTATATTCAGCTTTGAGGAAAACACATTTTTTTCACCTAGGGAAACAGATATTGTACTATCAGTTACAACATAATATTCATTAACTTATCGTTTGATTATCTTATGATACGCAAGGTAATATAACCGATTGAGTCGTAGGTCAAGCAGAGGAAAAAATTTTTTTCATTTTGATCCACTGGATTATTTAGATACTCGGCAATATTATGTTTGAATATATATATATATATATATATATATATATATATATATATATATTATAAGTATATGTTATGAATATATTTTAGCAACATTTTTTGCATCTAATCAGGTGGTAAGTCGAAAAGAGAACAAACAATCTTCATTAAGATTTACTCGATAATCTAATTACCTGGCAACAATATGATTGAAAATATATGTTATCAAAACAAGATGAAGCAAATGATCCGGGCGTAAGTCAAGAACGGAACACTTTGCATAAAATGCTTATATATCTATTAATGTTTTTATGTCTATAAAGACGATGCTTTTACACTGTGTGTGCGCATGCGTATAGTCATTGCGTATAAGCTTGGCGTTATTTAAGAGGAAGAGTGTTCTGTATCAAGGAAGGGAGAATGTTTAAACGTTGACAGTATGTACACAAATAAACAGTAAATGATAACCGTTAGTTTCAAGTCTTTTCCTCTGTCTAGCTGTCTGTCTCCAAAATATTGTAGCATGAGAATCCAACACTGTATTGTGATTGTATTCTCGCTAACACACACTCTCTCTCTCTCTCTCTCTCTCTCTCTCTCTCTCTTACACACGCACACACGCACGCACACGCGCAAGCACATAGATGAAAACTTGAAAGTAAGTTATCATGCAGTATTATATATTTATTTATATATATATATATATATATATATATATATATATATATATAAATACATACATATATCTATATCTCTATCTATACATACATACATACATCTATCTATCTCGCTCTCTCTCTCTCTCTCTCTCTCTCTCTCTATATATATATATATATATATATATATATATATATATATATATGCATATTGCCAGTGAGTGTGTGAGAGAGATAATAGAAAAATAGAGAGAGAAAGAAGCGAGGGAGAAAGAGAGAGAATAAAGCGAGGGAGCAGGTGTTTCTACTAAGAATGGATCTCAGTCTACATGTTTTTCCCCATTAGCTCTTAGCCAGTGAGCGATATATTGAGTGTTTGTGTGTGTTGTTGAGAGAGAGAGAGAGAGAGAGAGAGAGAGAGAGAGAGAGAGAGAGAGCAGGTGTCACCAAAGAATGGATCTTAGGCTACATGTTGTTCCCCACCTGATCTTATCCGGTGTTCATGATCTTATATTAAAATGTATAAAATTTCTTTTTTTTTTTTTTTTTTTAAATCTGCTGTTAAACACTTAAATAATTGATTACTTTCTCAGACTATTTAGAACTGTTTGCCAGTTTTATTCATAATAACTTGTGTTTCAATGTTAACCACGACAATCTTATTTTGCAATTTTGAGATTGTTTTCCCTTTTATTCTGAATCATCATGCTGTTAAAAAAACAAACCAAAAAAACAACGAAAACAAAAACAAAACAACAACAGCAAAATAAAGCAAACAAAAATAACTGACATTTTTCTATGAATCTTAATAAAGTGCAAAAGTAACATTGGTGCTCTTGCACTTGAAAATATTAGGATTGCTGACACCGACGATGGAATTACGTGACTTTTAGTATATAATGTTTATGATGGGATTGACAAAGCATAGACACAATACAATTCTCCTACACATATTTAACCAACTACAGTCGTGATAGCCAAGGTTCAACATGTGGTTAGACCTTATTTTTATGATGCAGGTATCATTGGGGAGTAACTTAGAAATTAGTTAAGTGTCTGGTGGTTTATATTGATTCATTCTTTTTTCAAATTGTTTATAATGTTAAGATATTTGGATATTTTTCTATTCTTTTTGAAATTGGAACTAGAAACAGTCATAAACACTCATTTCCAATATGAAGTAGAGATAATTTTACAAAATCTTTGGTACTCCTGAGGACCCAATCACATGGACGAGCAAAGTGAGGACGAGCAGCAAGAACCTATATACAACAACTCTGTGCTAATACAGGACCTACCAGGAGCGATGGACGATAGAGACATGTGGCGACGTGACATGATGAAGATGATAATGATGATGATGTGACTACTGAAAATTGTTAAGTTTGCGCTCACTTACGAGGATAAGTTGAATTTAGTAAATTGAGTCTAACAAGGTGCATGTAATAATAGCTTAATACGGCAGCAGATGATAATCATCATGGGTGTATATATACATATATAGAGAGAAAGAAAAATTGATAACAAGGTAATCCAAGCAGAAGGGGAGATTTAATGAGAAATAAAGTCAGCACTATTGCGTTTTGGTTTTAATGACCCTTCGTCAGGACTGTGAGAGTTGATATTAGTGATGTTGAATCATCGATTAAATTCAAAAAGTTAATTTTTTTTCATCCTATAAAACAAAGAAAAGCACATCTGCAAGAGTCTGATCGTGAGCGTTGGAAAAAATGAAATCAGTGAAGGCAGTTCAAATTCCGGGCGAGGCAGCTGGTATTCATTTACCTCTAGTGACCTTTTCTCGTCACTTGGTGCTCAACCAGTGTACAAGAAGCACGATTGAAGATTCAGACCTCTGCTACTTTGTTGCTTTGCATGCTCATGAGAAAGGATTTAGTTTGGTTTAGTTTGGTTTGGTTTTATGGTATATCAAGCATTGTAGGTTATTTAATGCCAAATCCATTTTTATACATATAAACAGTTCTTTTTTAAACAATTCAGTTTCAATGTCAAAAATAGTTCTATTTTAAGCCATCCAGTTTAGTCCACAATGTTAAATGGTTCCAAGTATTGCTATATATCACTAACAATTAAATCGAAAAACCCCAGTCATTTATTTACACACAGTTAAATGCAAAAAAACTGTTTTGTTTCAAACATTTCAGTTTAGCATAAGTACATAGTTTCAACGTCGAAAATAGTTCTATTTCACACTATTCAGTTTAATCAAAGTTAAATGGCTCCAAGTATTACTATATATCGCAAACAGTTCGATTAAACATCTGTCATTTATTTACACACAGTTTTATTTCTAACTATTCAGTTGAGTATTAGTACACTGTTTAGTTCTATTTAACCTATTGAAAGGACCTTATCAGGTACTACGACTCCTGGCCAGAGTGGACCTGCGAGCGATAGCAATGAATATGTTCTCCGCATTACCCAAAGCTCCAGCATTACTGGAGCCTGATCATCAGATTGTTTAGTGTCGTATCTAGGAAACTTGTTGAGGAGTCTTACCCCTCGGCAGAGATGCAGTCGGTGTATTCTACAGCCCCAGCTGACTGCACCAAGAAAGGATTTATGTATATTATCAGGGAATATTCGAAGATAGACAGGCGTTGTCTTCAAGATAATTTAAGCAAATTCTATGACAACATAACTGCCCTTCCTTATAAATCTATCTCTTGAATATTTTCTCTGACGTGGAAATATTAACTTGATATATGGTTTGGTTTCTTTGTTTAATGACATATCAGCAATCATGGGTTATTAAAAGCCAAAGCCATCTTTGCAGAAAAGCAGCTGGGGGGGGATAGTGATTTCATACCTTCCCTAATGGTATTAGTCCGAAATGGAACATAATAGTGTTAACCATTATGCCATGGGAAATCCCTTTTACTTGCCACATGGATTACTGTCTGTATTCCATAAAATATTGTCCAGGAGTCAGAATAAGCGTATCTGTTATCTTAACAGAAATCAGTATCGTCGACTCGGGTTCTAATTCTGGACAAAGATGTTTGCGTTTCCCCTCACGCTAATAAACTTGGGAAAGGCATGAACCCTGCAATCCTCCCTTTATCAATAGGTATCTGGTTGAGCTGACTGGGTTATTTAGCCTTGGTAAGGAAACCAGTTAAGGAGAGAGAGAGAGAGAGAGAGAGAGAGAGAGAGAGAGAGAGAGAGAGAGAGAGAGAGAGAACTCTGAGTTCAAAAGCTAAGAAGGGAATGAAATTGGAATTTTGACGCATCCTTCACGAAGTGAAGAAATTCAGGTTAATACATATAATTTTGACAGGTGTGCGTTTTCCAGGCACAAATCTATTAAATAAAATAGATTTCATACAATTTAAAAAGGTAAGCAATTTTATGTATTCGTTTAATATTTTCATTAACATATCTAAGCAATGAGTGGCTTGGTTTCTTTGTTTAAAGGCATTTAAAACTTCGTAGGTCATTTAATGTCGAAGCCATCTTTGTAACCGCCCAGTCAGCGAGGGCTGTAGAATACACCGAATGCTTCTCTGCAGAGGAGCAAAACCCCAAACCAATGAGTATTCTGGATGTGATACTAAATAATACGGTACTGAGGCCTAAGTTTCAGTGTCTAGACATAAAAATAGAAGTGTAATATTGAAACTGGAGGCCATACAAAGATGTATTCTCCCAGCTGTGGTTAAATAGTGCCACGAAGAGATGGAAAGCAAGGGTATAACCCGGTGGATAATGTAGTAAGTAAAGTTCGCGATCTTTGTCGAGGGTGACTCGAAGGCTTCCTTTTCAATAGCTACTATACCGAAGTGTACGGGAGGGCACTACTCTATTCCCTGGATTGCTCCACTTTACCCTTGACCCTTAACTTATAATGCTGAGAGTTAAACAAGGCAGCATCAAATGTCATTTTTTGAGTCTTTGGTATGACTCGACCTGGGATTGAACCCCGGCCTTCCGAATCATTTGCGAACACTCTACTCATTAGGCCAATTGCCTGGATAGTACTCCTTTATTATCATTATTCCCAGATTCACTCTCACCTAGAGTGGTAGCAGCTGATAGAAATAAAAAACTAGAAAATAGAACTTTATAACATGTAAAATGTGTGCAAACGAAGGACTTATATTAAATGTAATTGGCAGAAATAAAATTCTTTGATGATTCAACCATATGTAGACAAATGACTATAAGTGATCCATAGCAATACTCGAACCATTTAACTGTGGGCAAACGAATGGGTAATATTGAAGAGAATTATAAGAGTTAAATAGCAATACTTAGAACCATTTAACTGTGGGCAAACGAATGGGTAATATTGAAGAGAATTATAAGAGTTAAATAACAATACTTAGAACCATTTAACTGTGTGCAAACGAATGGGTAATATTGAAGAGAATTATAAGAGTTAAATAGCAATGCTTGAAACCTTTTAACTGTGTGTCGAATTTGAATTATCGGTATTATACAAGTGAAATTAACTGTATGCAAATCAATGAATAGCGTTGAAAAGAATAATTAGGTTTGAATAGCAATAGCTGTAACCACTTCACTGTCTGTAAACAAATGATTAATATTGAATAGAATTTTATAGCGTTAGATAAAGAAAAAAAAACTTAAACCATTTAACTGTGTAGAAACAATAGCAATACGAGTATGAAGCAAATTATTTCTAACTCCTTTAAAAATGAAATTACCAAAAAACTATTCCCTCACAAATCATATATGCTGTTGTTGCTGTTGTTGTTGTTGGTGGTTGGGTTTTATGGTTTATCAACCTTTGTAGGTTATTTAACACCAAATCTATTTTCATGCAAATAATCAGTTCTATTTCAAACAATTCAGATTAGCATGAGTGCACAGCTTAATTGTCAAAAACATTTCTATTTCAAGCTATTCAGCTTAGTCAAACATTACTAATTCAGCCAATTCAGTTGCGTATCAGTACAGATTTTGTTTACACACAGTTAATGTCAAAACAGTTCTATATTAAACAAATCAGTTTAGTGTAAGTACAATTTCAATGTCAAAAAGCAGTTCCATTTCAAATAATTCAATTTAGCATTAGCACGCTGTTTTAATGTTAGTACACTTTAATTGTTAAAAACATTTCTATTTCAAGCTATTTAGTTTAGTCAAACAATTCAGTTCAGCATAAATATTCCATTAGTTCTATTTAACCCATGGATAGGTCCCTATCAAGAGCTACCACAGAGTGGACCGGGGAGCAATGGCAATGAAGGGTTGCTCCGCATTCCCCAAAGCCCCAGCATCACTGGAACCTCACCATCAGATTGTTTAATGTCATATCGGGATCTTACCCCTCTGCATAGAAGCAGTTGGTGTATTGTACAGCCCCAGCCGACTGGGCAAAAATCATATAAATATATCCAATTAAATATGTGCAAAGAAATGATTAATGGTAAATAGAATTATTCTAGTTAGAATTGCTTGAAACCATTTAACTGTGAGCAAAAAAAAAAAAAAAAGAGCTCAGGTTCGTTTAAAAATGTTATCAACAAAATGTGTTTTTAATTCATACATTTATTTACAGGATTTGCCATTAAATAACCTACAATGGTTGGTATACCAGAAAACCCAACCAAACTAACATCTTTGTAGAAGACATAATTTTTAATACTCTTTAATCATTAGTTGGAGGAGGAGGCAGTTCATAAATTTCCCAGGAGTATTCGTCCGAATATGAACGTAATAGCGCAACTGGAGTTCGAACTTGTTTACTACAATGTTGCAGTCCAGCATAAGCCAAAGGAACTCCATGAAGCATAGAGTGGAAAGCAGAATACAATTTATTTTGAGACAGTGTTTGTTAGAATGATTGGCTGGATAGTTAGAAATATTATTTCAAGTCAGTCAAATTTTGCTTTAAAAATGTATAAAAAAATCTAATAAGACCTCATATAGAATATTGTACTGAGGCCTGAGTTTCAGAGTCTAGACAAAGAAATTGGAGTGTAATATTGAAATTGGAGGGCATACAAAGAAGTATCCTCCCAGCTATGGTTAAATAGTACCACGAAGAGATGGAGAGCAAGGATATAATGTGGTGGGTAAACATGAAGCGAAATTGTCTTCATTTTTATTCAATGCAACCACTTTCTAGGGTGTGTTTAGATAAAGCACAGACAAAAAGAAATTGCGGAATATTACCTCTTTTCAACCCCCCCACCAAATAAACAAAAAAAAAAAATAAAACTACTGACTATTTACTGGTGAGAATTTTCTCAAAAGATTTGCCAATGGGATTGTCATTAACACTTTCACGACAGCTTTTTTAAAAATTTCTGGTAACTCCCACTGTCACATGTTCTTCCAGAACACGTATCTTCAAAAAATAAATAAATGAACAAATAGATAAATGAATAAAATAAGATGAATAAAAAAAATAACTAAAAGATAATCATAATAATTAAAATAACCAACAAAAGATGTTATTATAAAACCTTTAATCGACTATAATACAATTTGTTAATTAATAGAAATCTTGCCAACCTGAAATTTAAAAAAATGTATGAAAAGCGAGGAACTTCAGATCTAACTAATGTTTGACTATTTAAATGATTAGCTGCTGGCAGTGGATATATAACTCCAAGGTAAAACATCTGCTGGAATGATGATTAGATATCAAAAGTTAATAGTTCAAGTGTAGGCATCTGGTACCAAGGTGAAACAAGATTTCTTAAGAGAGCTGCGCTCTGGTTGCGTAATAGATGTCACATGTTAAAATAGATGGGATTTAGGATATATTTAGGTTCTACAAGACAGTCGGAACCAAAACTCAAAACAAAGCAAATACATAAATGAAGCGTTGTTTTGAACCGCCGAGGGGTAAGACCACCTTCTATTGCAATGAGAATGAATTAACCCTAATCAGTTAGTTGCTAATTGGAGGTACCAACCTGAATAAAAAAAAAATCAACCACATGACTTCCTGAAAAACTGTTAGGAAACAAAATTTTAGGGTCCCAAAAAGATTTTCTTCGTATACTACATATCTTTTATTCTTATGATCCGAATACCCGAGATTATTTCAAGTCCCCTCCGATCAAAACCAAACACGATGGTCAACTGTTGAGAATAGGCAGCTGGCCTTAACCCAATAGTTGAAAGCAGTGTTAGTAGGAGATTTCCAGCACCATTTCCAGCCACTGGAATAGGAGCTACGTCAGTGTGTGACTTTCCAAGAAAACGGTTTTGAAAGAGTCAGAATCTATTTGTTGCTCATTTCATACAAAGCAAAAAAACAAAAAACAAAAAACAAAAAACAAACAGAAAAAAGGTATACGCTGATTGCATCCTCTATCGAGGACTGACCACACCGACCAAATTTTTATCATGGGTATGGCACTAATCTTGCTGAGAGAGTGTCATATTAGGAAATTCGATTAAATATACGTGAAGAAAAATTGACAACAAGTAATCCAAATAGAAAGGGGGAATTTATAGAGAAATAAAGTCAGTCGTCACTATAGCGTTTCATCAGGGCTATGAGGGATTTTATTTGTGATGATAAGTGTAGATGGATGTATAAAAAGTCCTGATGATGGTTCAGCAGAACCGAAATGCTATAGTGTCGGCTGACTTTGTTTCTCTATAAATCCCCCCTTTCTATTTGGATTACTTGTTGTCAATTTTTCTTCACAAATTGTCAGATTACTATCCATTATTTTCTTCCATATATATATATATATATATATATATATATATATATATATATATATATATATATATATATATAAGTACTTTAGAAGATGTTACTATTTCTTTGGTCGTTCCTTTTTGATATTATGATTTAAAAGTCCCCATCTGTTTACAATTCTTGTCAACACATCTTTTGAATCTCCTTAAAAGATCTCTATAATATCATTTCTGCTTTTCTTAGAATGGTTTGGCTTGGTTTAGTTTTTTGACATATCAACTATTGCAGGTTATTTAATCATTTTTATACATATAAACAGTTCTATTTCAAACAATTCAATTCAGTATAAGTACAGTTTTTTATTTACGCACAGTTTAATGTCGAAACAGATTTACTTCAAACAATTCAGATGAGCATAAGTAGACGGTTTAGTTCTCTTTGACCCATAAATAGGACCCTATCAGGTACTACCACTCAGGGTCAGAGTGGAGCTGGGAGTGATGGCAATAAAAGGGTACTCAACATTCTCCAAAGCTCAAGCATTACTGGAAACTCACCATTAGATTGTTTAGGGTCATATACAGGACACTCGTTGGCGGAGTCTTACCCTCAGCAGAGATGCAGTTAGTGTATTCTGCAGCCCCAACCGACTAGACCATTTCTTAGAATGATACTATCATCGAAATATCAAGATTATTTTTATCACGAATAGGAGATGCCAAGAATGTTTTGATAGTGATGAACCATGTGGAAACTGGTTGAAATCTTATCACATAGTTACTCCCATAGAGGTGGTAATATTTTTGTTAAAATTATGCTATAAACTCATGATGCAAGCAGGCTCTGTTGGTTTTTTATGTCTTAACGTGGGAGTGCCAGGTCCACGCGATTTTAACTTCCGTTGGGTTTAATATATTTTGGTTGATAATGAACTGACATTATTGAGATATGTGGAAGTCGAAAAGGCAATAAAATCTTCGGCATCCGGTTTTAATTGGACGTATACTATACGTTCAACTATTGCTTACACATTGTTTTCTCAAATCTTTACACTTTTTCGTTAGCGCGAACGTATTGAGTCAATATTTTCGTCAGAAAGAAACCAAGTTAACCCAATGACGTAGACTTTTTAAATGAAAGGAACAGATCACAAGATACAGACTTTAAGCGGTGAAAATTATTTCAAATGGAAATACGAGATTGGTTTTCAAATCTGCTGTTACGCAACAGGCCTTGCAGCTTTTTGGAATATTTCTTTATTTTATGGAATTTACTATGTTGTTGATAAAACATAATTGGCAGTTGCATAACATCTTTTCTAGCCTCAGCCTTCCTCCTATCTCTCTCTCTAGCTCTGATCGAAGAGCTCCAACAACCTTTATGTTCCACTTTTTTACAGTTTTCTGGCAAGATCCAGCTGATTGTCTAACATTTCGCTTTCCCTTATTTTCGCTCTGTGGTCTGCTGGAATGGTAAAAGTGACTAGATGTCAAATGTTCGTCTTGTTTGGTTTGGTTTGGTTTCATGGCACATCGACCATTGACAGTTATTTATGCAAAGTCAATTTTTATCGATATAAACACATATTTCAAACAATTCAGTTTAGCATACAAAAACAGTTCTTTTTCAAACAATTCAGTTTAGCATAAATACACAGTTTCGATGTCAAAAGTAGTTCTATTTCAAACAATTCGGTTTTGCATAAGTACACAGTTTAGCTCTATTAGACCCATAGATTTGACCCTATCCGGAACTACTACTCCGGGCCAGAGTAGACCTGGGTGGTGATGGCAATGAAGGAGTACTCTGCATTCCCCAAAGCTCCAGCATTACGGGAACATCACCATCAGATTGTTTAGTGTCATAATTAGGACACTCGTTTGGAGGTCTTACTCCTCTGCCGAGAAGCAGTCAGAGTATTCTGAAGCCCCAGCCGACAAGACAATTTTCTTCTTGTAAATCAAAAATAGGTCTAGTTTTCTAGCCTGGTTTGGTGATTCGTTTGTGTCTCAAAATCTGAAATTGTTTTATTCATTTCAAATTCAGGGACTGATTCTGTTTTTTACAAATACATTTTTTCAGTATTGGGAAATTTCAGTGTTCTGTACAATTCCATTTATATCACCTTCACCAACCAGTAGTATCTGTTTATGCATTTCTTTTGTGCTAGTTAGCTGCATTCACTATGTACATGTTTTTATTTCTATCATCATTTAGCCTACACTTGTTATTTTCCTGCGTATTTTAGATTTCACTTTAACGTATTTATTTCTTATCGCATCGTTTTGTGCTGCTATAAAGAGAGATGCAGTTTCTTTATTTAAGTTTCTACACCGTAGCCATGGCCACGTCATTCTATATTTAATATTTTTAGTTTGTTGCTTGAACAATCATTTCTTACTACCTTTTTTTAGATTTAGAGACAGTTCAATTTTTATATTCTTCCTTATTTTTAACAGTTTTTCTTGCACATGCGAAAGCAAAATATGAAATAATTTTTAAAACGTTTGTTTTTAGTCTGAGGAATCCAATTTTTGAAAAAATCTCGATAAATGTAAATTTTTATGATTAGCTCTAATATTCAAGTCCTTTTTTTAAAATTAAAATTCAACCCATTATGAGTGAGCAAGAAAAGAAAAAGAAAAGAAACGACAAAGAATCTATGATTAGCTTAATGCCAAAACGACGCCAAAGTTTCTTAGTCTACCGTATACAAAACAAAGAAAAACGTTTTAAAGAAAAAGAGCTGTTTAAGAAAAAGGGGAAGTAAAGGATAAAACAAAAACACTAAAAGAAGGCTTTTTACCTGCTCTCGCTGCGATAATTAAGAAGGACCCCACAACGTAAATAAGAAAGTACGCTAATGAATTGAAAGTCCATGAGAAGACTGTGAGGATATGCATTAAACAAGATTTAAACCCAGAGCTTAAACCCCCACCTTGATTACGTTATATGGGGCGTTTTAGAAAATAAAATAAATGTAACTTTCCGTCCAAATATTGGTTCGCTTAAGACTGCTATTGAGGAGGAATAACATGTCTGAAGAATTCATTCTAAAGGCATGCAAATCATTTCGAAGGTGTGCTGATAAAATAATTGAAAGGAATGGTGGCCATATTGAGTAAAGTCATCGTTTTCGGCTACTTTTTATTTCGTTACTTATTTTTTAAAAACTGAAATTAATTTTGTGTTATAATAGAATCGTTTATTATTACACTAGAATATTCCTAATTTTTTTCCACACCCTGTATATATATAATTTTTTCAATGAATAATTTTTGTTGTTTTATTTTTTTATTTTCTTCTCTTTCTCTTCGTCTTTTCTTCTATTCTGTTGTGATATGAAATACGTAAGGTACACACACGTAAAATAAGTGATATTTTATTCCGGAGAATACGGAACACTGTTTAGTGTCATACAATATAAATGATCTTAGTAGTATTTGTTTACAGATGTTTGATTGGCATCCTAACATGTAACAGTGTGGCACGTTTTTAACGTGAAAGTCCATCACATAGCCATAGCCCAGACACGCCCGCCAGCTCCCAAAATGCCTGGTACCCCGTCGGCATTCCACTAAAAAGGGGCGCTTTAGGCACCAGGTGATAAACCGAGGCCTTCCAAAGAAGACGAGAGCTTGGGAGACGGCCTCATGAAGTCCAAGGAGTGTGATGTTTGTTCACATAAACAGTCGAGAGCGAGCACCACTCTAAATAGTCTTCAGACCAGTCCATCCTGTGGGGTGGGTCCAACTACTCTAAAACAACGCCTTTTTTGATTGATTACCTCCTGGGAGTTATATTTTTTCCTTTCGGGTTCATCTCCATAGTTCCTTAAAATGTTCTTTTCCATTTACTGTTACTCTTCAAGGGCTAATGAAGTCATCGATACAAAGTCATATATAACATTCATCGGTTCTTCCTTCTTGTTATTTATATCCTCCAAGTATCTTTTTCTGATCTGGTTGTGACGTCTCTTTATGGTCTTTTTGGGGTCTCTGTTTACATAAATTAATCTCCTGATACGTTTATCAATGACACCAGCCTTCCAGATATTTTCCCCGTTTCTGCAGTTTTTAGAGGAAATGTTTCCTCGTGATATATATGATTTTGCATTTGTTTTTTCTTTATTGTTTCTTATTTTTCTTTGGCAACTGTTTATTAAACGTAGAACTTATTTTTCTTGCGAACATTAACTCAACCGGTGACAATCCTGAATTAATACTTGGGTTCGGTGTCACATGGTATACCCTTACAAATTGTAGGTTATCGTCAACGGACTGGTTTCCATCCGTCTTCTTTAATGCTCTCTTGAAAGTGACTACTTTATTCCTGTTCATTAAATCACGGATGATATCGTGCGTTAGTAATGTGTACAATCGGAAAGGTTAAAAATACCATTGAACCATTTTGTCGTGAATTGTGTCCCATTATCTGACACATTTGTATCAAGAATACCAAATCAAGCGAAATTCTAATTGTACCGCTTCAGGTAGAGTGTTTGAATTTCAACACCTCTGGCCATTTTGAGAAACTCAACTATTATCAAATAATATTATCCTTTTATTGAGCCTGCAAAATCTATGTGCAGCCTTGACCAAGGTCTGTCCGTCATTGGCCACGGGATAAATTTCAGTGTAACACAATCTCTGCTGGATTTTACATCTTCTTTTTCTTTTTCCAAATTCGGCCAAAAAACATAACTATCACCCTTGCTACACTGGGATTAACGGTATATAAGTCTTTTAATATTCCTTTCTTTTTCAGAGGTCTTGTTATCACCATCTATTCATCATACATCAAAGTTCCATCACAGAATCTTTTTACCATCAACCTTTTTGTACTGTTGGTCGATAATCTATTTCTTTTCTTCTTTGATATATTTATCTATTTTGGCTCTGTTCCTAATCTCAATTGCTGTTAATTCTCGTATTTTTATTCCTCTTTCTAATCCTACGATTGCTATCACAGTTTCCTCTAATGGTTTACATAGTTTAGGGATTAACTTGGTAAATCCATCAAGATGCTCTAACCTCTTTGACAGGAGGAACTCCATCTTAACATTATAATTTTACAGCATTATTCTCCATCCTTGAAGTCGATTTGCAATATGTGTAGGAATAACTTTTTTGAAATTGGAGCATAAAGCTTCTTCCATCAATGAATCAATATAACTTTTTTAGTGCAAATATTATTCCTAAAGTCACTTTTTCGATTTGTCTGTACCCTTTTTAAGCTGGCAATTATGTTCTCGACATATGCGCAATCGTTTTTACTTGGCCGTTGCTATCTTCGTGCAGTATAACGGTTCCTAAACCCAAATTGCTAGCGTCACTTGCAACTTCAATATCCTTCATTGGATCGTAATGCGTCAGAAGCAAATCGGACGATAATATTTCTTTTATTTTCTCAAAAGCCTTCCAACATTCGTTACTTTAGTTCAATTTCGAATCTTTTTTCAATAATTTTTTAGCGGGACTCTAAATACGTGCATATTTGGGATAAAAGTACCGTAGTAGTTTGCTCGTTCTAGGAATGCTCGTAGATTTTCATCATTAGGGTTTTCGGACTATTGTCTTCATCTTTATAGTTATTTTCACAACATTTCGGCCGATATGTCATCCGGCCTTCTTCAGGTGTTTGTCGAACTCGGGAACCTTCACGGAACTTCGAACTACGTCCTTTATTGAATCCACGGGTTTCACCTGATCTGATTCCGTTAGTCATAAGCGGGTACAAGTGTTAAATGCCTAACCTGGTCCTGGACGTATGAATCTCGTGGCTCAATGGCCAGGATCGACAGTTCGATGGGAACTCCTGTTGCTCATCTATCTTGTGTGCTTCTATGGATAAAAATAAAAATAGCCATGACCCACACTCAAACCACATACATAATCCGCATCGCTCTTCGCGCGGGTAAAAAGGAGCGCGTCCTGTTGAGGTTGTAGCCCTGGCCTGAGTATTAAAAAAAATCAGCTACAAAGCTCAAAAAACAAAAAAACTACAAAAATGCAAACAAACAATACAAATAGCAACATTCAGTGTTAGAATTTTAAGTAGAATAGAACAACTACCGGAGCTGACTGCATCGGTCGTAGAACATAACATAGACATAATGTGCATACAAGAACACAGATAAAAGCACAGCGAGGATATCAAATAACACGATACTGGCTATGGATGGACACTAGCCACTGAATCAGCATGGAAAAATTCTGTCAATGCCACGGGAGGAGGTGTAGGAATACTTATAGGACCAAGAATGTTAAAATCACTTAATAGCATTGACAGAATACATCCTAGGATGATGGTAGCTACTTTTGATGGCTACTTTTAATGACAACTCCAGAGCAACAATTATCTACTGCTACAGCCCTACCAATGTTAGCGAAGAAACTGAACTCATCGCCTCCTACGATGAGCTATCTTCTCTAGTGCGTAGCATTTTGAAACATAACGTTCTCGTCATTGGCGGAGACATGAATGCCCAAATCGGGAAAAACGCAAACAACAAATACAACCTACGCAACACGTCAAACAGGAATGGACAACATCAAGCAGATTTCATGATAGAAAATAGATAAACATGCCTCAATAGAAACTTTCAAAAGAGGGAGGGAAAATTATGGACCAACACATACGCAAAAAATAATAAAGCAGAGACAGACTGCGTCTTTATAAACAAGAAATGGAAAAATAGCACAATGAATTGCGAGACATGCTCCTTTTTCGAGGGTGTGTCCTCCGATCACCAAATTTTTACAGCCAAAATACGGCGAAGACTATGAAAGAACGCCATAAAAACAACAACTACCAAACACTATGACTGGGCCCTTCTTAACAACAGCGAGATTAGAGGTAAATATGTTGTGGCATTGAGAAACAAATTCGTAGCACGACAGGAGAAGACAGAAATACGTACCCCGAATAACGAATATGAGAATTACGTCAACGCACACCTCAAGGCGGCAGCAAAATACATACCAATAAAACTTGGAACTAAATCTAGAGTCCCATGGGAAACATTATCAGTTAGAGAAAAACGTGCAGACGTGAAAATTGCCTCCAAATGCAATAGGAAGAATCCAACGAACACAAATGCCCTGAAACTAAAAATAGGCATAAAATGAATTATCAAGCATATATCTAAAAGAACAGACAGAATACATACAAAATCAGATAGATAAGATTAGAGACTCAGTGGAAGATAGGCAATCGAGGATAGCCTGGCAAACAATAAACGAAGTGAGTAGAAGGAAGAGCACAGCCAAAGCAAAATTGAAAGCTACAAACCAATAAGAAAGAATAAAACTGTGGAAACAGCATTTCGAAAATCTACAAGGAAACCCACCGAAAGTAACACATGAATCAATCACCAGAATTATTAGTAAGCAATTAGACATTAAACTAGGACCGTTTACTCTAGGAGAATCCAATTCAATACTAAGAAAAATTATAAATAGGAAAGTCACAGGGCTTGATGAAATTTCCCCGGAAGTATGGAAGACCAGACAATTAGAAGACATACTGCTCCGAAACTGTAACGCAGTTAATTATCAAAATTCGATAGACAGATGGATGAAGGGATGCATCTTCTCTTTCCCTAAAGAGGGTGAACTCGGATTAGCCAAGAACTACCGAGCATCCATAGCAGCCAAAATATACAATGCCCTACTACGAAACCGCACAGAACCCAAAATTGAAAACATTCTTAGGAAAAACCAAAATGGGTTCTGAAGAAATAGATCCACAACCACACAAATATTGGCTATCCGTAGAATCCTTGAAGGCGTACGGGCAAAAAACCTACAGGCGACAATACTATTTGTCGACTTTACCAAGGCCTTTGATTCCATTCCCAAAGGGAAGATGGAACAAATCCTTCTAGCATACGGCATACCAAAAGAAACCGTCGCAGCAATGACGATTCTCTATAGAAACACCAAAGTGAAAGTATGTTCTCTGGGCGGAGACACAGAATACTTTGTCATTGTAGCAGGAGTACAGCAAGAGGACACACTTGCCCCATACCTCTTTATCATCTGTCTAGACTACGTGCTCAGAACATCGATAGATAAAATCAAAGAAAGCAGTTTCGAGCTGACAAAGAAAGGAAGAAGAATGTACCCCGCAAAAACAATTACGGACGCTGACTACACCGATGACATAGCGATTCTGGCAAATGCACCCGCCCAAGCCGAAACCCTACTGCATAGTCTGGAACGAGCTGCCGCGGGCATTGGCCTCAATGCACACAAAACGGAACACATGTGCTTAAATCAAACAGGTGACATCTCCAAACTAGCCGGTAGCTCTCTGAAACTAGTAGTCAAGTTCACTTTGCTTGAAAGCAGTGTCTCATCGACCGGCAAACAAAGGCACGGACAGCTTTAGATAAGTTATCGATCATATGGAATTCAGACCTGACCGATAAAATGAAACGCAGTTTCTTTCAAGCAGTGGTCGTGTTGCTTCTACTATATGGATGCACTACATCGTCGTTGACTAAAGGGCTGGAGAAGAAACTTGACGTTAACTACACAAGAATGCTGCGAGCAATTTTGAATAAATCCTGGAGGCAACACCCCACAAAGCACCAGCTGTACGGCCCCCTACTTCCCATCATGAAAACTATTAAAGTTAGACGAACCAGATATGCAGGACACTGCTGGAGAAGCAGGGACGAGCTCATAAGTGATGTTCTCCTATGGGGGGATATGGCCAAGCAAATGCAGGACAACTAGCTCGAACCTACATACAGCAGCTCTGGGAGGATTCGGGATGTAGCCCTGAGGACCTACCAGAAGCGATGTACGATAGGAAGGAGTGGTGAGAGAGGGTCAGGGATATCCGTGCTGGCGACACGACAAGATGATGATGATGTTACTCGCCTGCAGTCAGGATTGAACCTGCACAACCTTCCGATAATTGTCCCCTTATAAGCTTAGGGAACAAACGCGTATTATAGTAACTCTATGTGTCCTGCTGGACACATAGCGTGAAGGATCCGAGTTTGACAAACACCTGAACAAGGCCGAATGACATATCGGCCGAAACGTTGGGGAAATACAAATAAAGATGAAAACAATAGTCCGAAAACCCTTAATGATAAAAAAAATCATCAAGCTTCGTCTCAGAAATTTAGACAACTAATGCCCGTAGAGTTGCCACATTTGTTGAGACAGACATGTTCTTTATAGCACTCAACCTCGACGGGTCTGGGTTTATGCCTTTTGCATCTTTAATCTGCCCTAAATATATAATTTTAGAAAAAAAATCACAACACTATGTTTCTCGCCATATTGCCTTACTATTTCAAAAACTTTGACATGTTCGGCAAGTTGTTCTCAGATTTCTCTCTTAATCAAGATGTCGTTAAGGTAGAATACTGCAAAATCAACGTCATTCAATAACGTATCCATGATTTGCTGAAAAATGTCTGGTGTGACCTTTATTCAGAAGGGCAGTTTGTTGAATCTATACAGACCATTTAGCGTTTTATAGTTAAATACTTCGCACATTCTTCGTCCGCAGGAATCTGGAAGAATGCTTCAAACAAATCCAGTTTTGAAAATACTTTGCCGCCTATTGATTTCGCAATTATGTAGTCGGAACTTGGCAGAAGGTAAAGGTATGTTTTCATACAATCGTTCAATCTCGTAGAAAAAACAGTTTTATTTTTATTTTTCACGTAAATGGTAGGACTTGCCCACTCACTCAAGTCCGATTTGGTCAACACGCTTATATCTTCAAAGCAATCTAATTCTTTGTTATTGGAGGCTTCGGCTGTAAAAGGTACTTTTCTTCTCAACTTAAAAATAGGCCTCATATTTTCTTAGATTTTAAATGCCACTGTAGCTTTTGTTTACCTCCTAAGGTCCTCAGAAAAAAAAAATCAGGAAATTTTATTATTAATTCTTTAAATTTTTTCACGCTGGTAGAATTAACTCTGGCACCATTTCAAAACGAATCAATTGATTAGTTCAAAAGATTGAATGACACAATCCAACCATGTCGAGCAGGTTGTGGGTTCGATTCATAACGAATCCTTTTAAGTTTTTCCTCATTAATTTTACATTTGTATAGAATTTACCAACAAATTTAAGTTTATTTCCTGTAATGTTATGTGCAATTTTTTTCCGTCTTTAATAGAGATGGTCTGCCAATTGTCTTCCAAGTTCGTTCATTTATCAATATCGCATCTGAACTTGTATCCAATTAAAACTTAACCTTTTTATTGTTGATCTGTACATTTTTCATTTTTATTTTTGTGTTTTTCGTTTTAGTTGAGTTGAGTTGATTGTATTTTTCTTTTTTATCCACTGTTTATTTTTTGGCTTTCTGCTATGCGTATGCTTGTGGGCATTTTTGATCACAATTAAAGCATTCTTTCCTTCTAAATGAACATTCCTTATAATAATGACTCTGTCCACTGCAATAACAAGGATTGATTTTACGGGAACATTTTTCTTTATCTTATTTTTGTTTAATTGCTTTTATTCTTAACATGTCGCGTTCTTCAATTTTCGTTGTGTGTTGTCGAAAGTTTTCTATTTGTTTGCATTCTTCTGCTACCATTTGCAGACTGATTTTTAAGATTTTGTACTAATTGAAACAAAATTCTTGTTCTAATCTCGCCATCTTCTAGCGCCATCAATCTTTGTACAAAAATCAAGCTTTTAAACATATCGGGAGTAAGTTCTTTTAATTTAAACCTAGCAGACTCTCTATTGACAAACCCCGCAAAAGAAGAGTAATCCTTCCCACATTTTTATCATGTTTAAGAACTACCATTTTGTGTTCAAAAGGGAACTTTTCTCCCTAAATATACTTTTCAGAATAAAGATAGTCTCCTCAAACGATATATCTCCAGGATTTCTCGGAAGTAAGTAGTTAATATATTGTTCGTGTTCACTTTGACCGATTTTCCTTAGCAACAGTCGTATTTTCTTTTTGTCTAACTATGTAGAGCAATCTTTTTGAAAAAAAACTCTTCATAACGGTAAAAATACGCCGCAAAAGTTACCTCCTTCTCAAGACTGTACTTAGATTAGCCAAATGAATTTATTATCGAGTCCTTCGAAAAAGAATTTACATTGCCTTGCTCTTTTTTCAACTCTAATAGTTTGAACATTTTTTCAAACGTTCGTTTCGTTTTTCATTGTATTCTTCGTACCATTGGCGCTGCGCTTCTAAACGTTTGTCCTGGATTTTCATGAATTCAACCATTGCTTTTTAAAAATCCTTCATTTATTTATAGAGAGAAATTCAACTGACTCAATAATTTCCCAAAATTGTTTTTTTTTGCAAACAAAAATTAATGAACAATTAAAATTCTTGTTTTCAACAGGGTCAACCTATTATCCAAACTTGGAATTATGTGTGTTTGGGTTGTCATAAATGTTGGTATTTCGGTGAAATTTTTTTACATTCGAATCTTCGTCACAAGATGTTTTGTCGCGAAATAATTAAGGTTGACACATATGTAAAATGAGCGTTATTTTCCCAGAGAATACGCTTCACAGTTCTGTACAACTACTAATATAAATAACCTTTGTAGTATATGTTTATAGGCATTTGATCAGCATCCGACCATGCCAAAATCTGACACAAGGGATTTTTAACGTTGTTTCCTGAAGCAGGGCCTTTGCAGCTACAAAAGTTCTTTGGGCCCCGTCTGCATTCCCCTTAAAACCGAGATCTGCCAAAGCTGGTGGGAGCCTGATTTACGGTCTCGTGAGGCCCAAGGAGGTCGTATTTGTTTACTAACTCAGTCTAAAGCGAGCACCGCTCTAAATAGTCCACAGACCGTTTCATCTTGTTGGGATTTCAGGTACTCTACAACATACAGTTACATGCTGACCTTTGACTGTCAGTTGGTGTGAACTTCGTAAACAGCATATGCAGCTGTGTTTTAAGGTAAACAGTGGACAGTGGAAATGCCCCGTGAAAAGCAGAAGGAGATGCGTGGACGTCAGAAAAATATATAACGACGAGAAATTTCGACCCTAAGCAGTCAATCTCGGAGAGCAATCAGCCGAGTAGACAAGTCAAGCCGTTTTAGGCACCAGACGGGGACAGCGGCCCTCGGTTGAAAAGCCAGCTCTGTATCAGTCTCCTATGAAAGAATCACAAAGAAGCAAGGCTCTGAATATATTTCTCTCAACCTGGTATAAATCATAGCCCCTCTCTCTCTCTCTCTCTCTCAAACAACAAGTTTGACTTCTGTTGTAATAAAAAAGAGAGTTTATATTTTTATACACAAGTGTTGTTGCTTCATCGTTCTGAGTATATATCAGTATTCTTAAATTTCTCTTTTTCTTCTTGACGGGTGAGACGTTCTTTATCATCTACTTCTTTTTTATAGACTTATTTCTTGTATATAATTTTGTCACCAAAAACTTAAAACAGTTTTCTATTGCTTTTTTTCCCCAGTTTTTCCTTCCTTTTTCATTTTTTCTCTATCACTTCATCTTTTTATTTTGTTTCGTTCCAACTCTTTTCTCGGCACTTTTGTCTCCTTGATCTTGCTCTTATTTGAGACAAATGAGAGTCTCTTTTACATCGAATCCTCTTTAATAGATTCATTTAATATATATACGTATATATATATATATATATATATATTAAAAGAGAGAGAGATAGAGTTTCTTATAAAACCTTTCAAAAATATTGTTTTGTTTTCTTAGTTTTTTTCCTTCCATTTTTCTTCTGCTGTTCTTTTATGCGTCTTTTGTTTAACTTCTATTTCAATTCTATTTTCCCTTTTTTTCTTCTCTTCTATCTTCTTACTTTTCTTCTTTTTCCTCTTTTTGAAAAATGAGAGTTTTTTATGTACTTCTTTTTTATAGATTTATTTCATGTACATAATTTTGTCGTCGAAATATTAAAAATATTTTTGTTGTTTTTTTCAGTTTTCCTTCTTTTCTTCCATATTTCGTTTTTTTTCCTTTCTTCTCATTTTTGATGCTGTTGTTGACAATCAACATATTTTTTTCATCTCTTTATTCTTTGTATAGATTACCATCTATTTATTTTTTAAGTAGATTTATGTCATATTTTTCTCAAAATCTTTTTTAAAAAATTGTTTCTTTTTTTTTTTATCAGATTTCCTTCTTGCCTTTTTCTTCAGACTTCTTCTTTAAAGTCTTTCCTCTTAAAGACATTCTAAAATTCTGGTAGCACAGTATTCTTTCGTTGGCTTATAATCACAAAGATGAATCATTGACCTCTTAAAATTTTTCCCTTCATTTTTTGCGTTTTAAACTAATTTAGTATTGCGTTACAATGTTTTCCATTTCTGCATATTGCCTATGGCAACGATCTTGCAATTCCTCGCAATACTTAAATTTACATGTATGTGAGCATATATATATACATGTACGAAGGTATATATATATATATATATATATATATATATATATATATATATATATATTCATTTATTTATTTATTTATTCACACATATATATATATTTACATATATATATATATTTATATTTGTATATATATATATATATATATATATATATATATATATATATATATGTGTGTGTGTGTGTGTGTGTATTTTTAAATATATGTATATAACCGTACATATGTCGCTATGCACTTATATACGAATGTTTATGTATATATACAAGTGAATATGCCGGTATATATATATATATATATATATCTATATGTATATATATATATATATATGTATATATATATATATATATATATATATATGTATATATATATATATATTCATTTATTTATTTATTCACACATATATATATATATTTACATATATATATATTTATAATTGTATATATATATATATATACATATGTGTGTGTGTGTGTGTGTGTGTGTGTGTGTGTGTGTGTGTGTGTGTGTGTGTGTGTGTGTGTGTATTTGTAAATATATGTATATAACCGTACATATGTCGCTATGCACTTATATACAAATGTTTATGTATATATACAAGTGAATATGCCGGTATATATATATATATATATATAAATATATGCGCATACATACATATATATTTATTCTTGTATATATGTATGCATATTTGTATATACATGTACATATGTGTGTATATGTATATACATGAATATATGTGTATACCCATGTGCATATGTGTGCATATAAATTTACGTATATACATGTATGTGTGTGTATCATAAAAATATATATAACTACCGGCGTAAATGCTTGTATATATTCCTATTACTTCATATAAAGTTTGAATAAACGCACAAGAATAGATTTGTTTTGGTCACTGGCCCTTCGGGGATTCGCCATATTAAACAATTTACTTCTCGGGTTATTTAAATACACAAAGCGTAATTAATGGTTTCATTAAATGTCCTTGGTTTAATATCGCAAAGTAAAAGAAAAAATAAACATAATAGGTCGAACTTTTTTCATTACATTATATTTAGTTCTAAAGTTATTAAAAGCTACTTGCTTAAAGCCACCTGGTAGGGTTATTATGTTTTATCGCAATATACAAAATATTCATAGAACGTTTATAATTCCCTTCATAAGGACGTGCTAACTTATACACGGCTTAGCATTTCTACATTGGATTAGAGTTGAGTATATGTGCATTTTACCAAGAATCATAGGGTAGCAGCCGGCAAACATTGTCAAGAGACAGAGAGTAGATAATCCTATTTACCAACCCCTCCATTCGGGCAGGATATGACACAATGTCAGTTTTTAAGCAGAGTTTAACAGGTTTGAATTCAGAGTTTTCCTTCTCCTAGACTAGTTGCCTCACCAAGGCTGAAGAACCCAGTCTGTCCTTCTATTTACCCATAGCTGGAGGGAGAATAATTGGATTCATACCTTTCCCAAGGGTATTAGTGCTATGTGAAAATGCAATCATTCTCGTCCAGGATTTGAACTCGTTTCACCGTGTCCATTTCCTACGACGATAACCATTACACGATTAGGCAGAGTAGATAATCCACTGCGTTCGAGCTGCGATCAAAGTGTTGAATCTGTTCTTCCTCAACATAATGCATTTGTAATTATATTCATAAAATTAAAGAAAAAAAAAAAGATAATTACGAATGTAAATAAGAAAATAAGATTTTAAAAGATAATATAATAAGAAATATTTTGTCTAACTTAAATGATTTGTTCGCCAATGGCCCGGGAGACCAGGATTCAATCCCTGGTGGAGTCATACCAAAGACTCAAATTGTATTCGATACCTCCTTGCTAACCATTCAGCATTATAAAGTACGTATCAAGGTTAAAGCGGAGCAATCAAGGAAAGGAGTACCGTCCTCCACTACACATTGCTGTTATTTTTGTTGTTGTTGGCGAAAATTGTCGAGGGTGACCCGAAGACTCCCTTTTCGATAGCTACTACACAAAGGTGTTGGGGAGGGCGCTTCTCCTTTCCTTAGATTTCTCCACTTTACCCTCGATCCATACCTTGTAATGCTGACTGTTAAGCAAGGAGGCATCAAGTACCATTTTTTGAGTCTGTGTTATGACTCGACCTGAAGATTGAACCCAGGTCTCCCGGGACATTGGCGAACACTCTAACCATAATGCCAATGTCCGGTGTTTGCTGTTATAGTTATTGAAAAATGAGGCTTTGGATCGTCCTCGACAACAGACGCCAACTTTACTTTCTTTACTTACTATTCCGATCATTGTCTTCCTCTTGGAAATGTTTTTTGTGCATTATTTTCCCGGTCTTCTTCAGGTGTTTTGTCCTATTCTATAAACTACAATTCATTCAATCCACGGTGGTAGATTGTCATTGTTTCCTGAATGTCAAGGAATATATCCCTTCTCTTAGTTATTTTTCTTTCCACTGAAAATTGGTTCAGGAATTGAACTGACTACTTCTAGGTAGAATCTATCATGACCCTTTGAAATAACGATTTTATTCACCCATTATCTTTTAAGAAAATTCTGAGACTTTTCTTATAAAACTTGAAACTAATATCTGTCTTTGTACATAGACCACATAGAAACATATATACATGGATGACAATATATACGCTCCTCACACCGGACTGAGCACTCTGGCAAAGGAATTAACGGCTGCCACTCGCGTATTGCAAAGCTCTTCTAATGAACCGAGCACTCTGGTATCTAGTAAGGAAAAATGTAAACCAACGAAAACTACTACATAATGCCTTATAATTTCCGAGCTGACGTGGGTCGTCTGTTGGCTGAGCAGTAAGTTACTAAGTAAAGTAAGTTACTAAGTAAAGTTGGGCGGATTTCGATCCCAGCTTTAAGCGTGATATGTGTCTAACCACACTGAAGAGTTGTGATACAACGAAACATCCTGTCTGTGGATATATATATATATATATATATATATATATAGTGGGGTGAAACAAATATACGTACATATAAAACCTTTCAAACATAGCCTGAACACAAATTTTATATACATTTTCTGTCTAAGGATATATTCTACTAATATGTGCACATAAACTTAGGTCAAAATTAGTTTCACTGAAACTAATCCAATTTATTCAGTTTATGAGTGAAAAAAGTAATCGTATAGTACAACATTGTCGCAATATTTTCTAAATTGTTCCAATAATGCTATCAGTACCCATATTTAGCCTTCTAGAATGTTCCAAGGTGATCAGTAACTATAGTTAGTCTTAAATTCCTAATCGGAACTTTGTGCAATTCCTTGTCGTACAAGAAGGTTCTGATCATGGCAAGATATAAGGAATTGAGTAATTCACAAAAAGCACTAATTGTTAAGCCTTGGAAAGATGGAGAAAGTTAGAGAAATATCTCAAGCAACCTGAATATTCCTTTTACTACGATAAGTTCATTCATTGCATGGTTTAAAAAACGTAACACAGTTGAAAACAAAAAAAAGAACAAGTACTTCAAGGAAGATTTCTCCTAGATTATCAAGAAAATTAGGAAGCCTGATTAGCAAAAATTCAATAGTTACGCGTGAAGAGCTACAGAAAGATTTGCGTTCATCAGGATGTAGTGTAACCAAACGAAAAATTAGAAATTAAATGCTGAGGAATGGTCTAAAGTCACGGAAACCAAAGAAAACTCCTCTCCTATTGAAACGACATAGGGATGGAAGGTTGAAGTTTGGAAGACAGCATAAGGAAGAGGAAAATTCGTTTTCGAAAAGAGTATTATGGACAGATGAAACTAAGATTGGCTTGTTTGGTCATAATTATTGAAATCCTGTGCTGAGGAAAGATGGTGGAGCCTACTCACAAAAGAATACAGTACCAACTGTGAAATTTCGCAGTGGCTGTATAATGATTTGGGGATGTTTTTCAGTAAAATTATAAACAGATTTTGAAATAAAATTTGATGTCTTCTGTTGAAAGTCTTTTGCTATCTTCTGATTTCCTTTTCCAGCAGGATTATGATCCCAAGGTTATATCTAAATTTACGGAGAAGTGGTTGTCTGAAAATAATGTTAATGTTTTGCAATGGACAATTCAATCCTCGGATTTGAACCCAAGTGGAAACTTGTGGCGATTTTCGAAAATTCAAATCCGAAAGAGAGTACCAGCAAACATCAATAATCTGAAGACAATATGCCCGGAAGAATAGTACATAATACCAACTAATTATTGCAAAAAATTAATTGAGAACAACAGGAAGACATTAGTTGCTGTTGAAGTGGATAAAGGGTTTTCTACAAAGTATTAAATGAAGTTAATATGTTATTTTTTGCATTGTATGATTATAATTTTTTGTCCATGAAAATGAACAAAAGGCATTAACTTCTGTAAAATAAATTGTAACCTAAGTTTATGTTCAAATATTAGTAGAATATATCCTTGTACAGCAAATGTATATAGAAACTTTTTTAGGCTATGTTTGAAAGATAAAAAAAAGAAATTTTTCATTTATACGAATATTTATTTCACCCCACTGTACAAAAGAAAAACTTTAAAAAATCACTCATATTTTTTGCTATAATTTTTGTTTCAGCAGACCCTACATTTTCTAAAAATGTTAGATCTGCATTTCAGACGAAAGAAAAAAGTCGACACTAAAATATATATATATATATATATACCATCATCATCATATCGCGCTGGTAGCACGGATATCCCAGACCCTCTCTCCCCACTCCTTCCTATCGTTTATCGCCCTAGGTAGGTCTTCAGGACAACATCCCGTATCCTCACATAGCTGCTGAATGTATGTTCGTGCTGGTCGTCCTGCTTTTGCACGGCCATGTGTGGGGGTCCATAAGAGTACATCTCTTATGAGTTCGTCCCTGCTTCTCCAGCAGTGTTCTGCATGTCTGGCTCGTCTAACTTGAATAGTTTTCGTGATAGGGGGCAGGTGGCCGTACAGTTGGTGTCTTGTGGGATGTTGCCGCCAGGACTTGTTTAAGATTGCACGTAGCATTCATGTGTTATATATATATATATATATATATATATATATATATATATATATATATATATTACAGTGGCTGAATTTTTTTTTTAGTATGATAACCAAGATGCGGACAATGGTCTGAATTGTGTAAATAATATCCGTTATAAGTAATCATGTCAGAAATTTAAACATTTACTATTTAAATGATAACAACAACTAAAAGAAAACGAATCTTAAGATAAGAATTACTGTTTGTTTTTCTAATATTAATAAAAATTTCCGGTCCTCTTGTGTCAATTTAAAATCTGCATACTGTTAATTAGCTTTAAGGTATATAACTCCAAAACTTCTAGTCTAAAATGGCCGACGAGGATTTGTATTTTATTGTAATCAGTAGATTTACTTTTTCCTGAATTGCAACCTCAAGTTGCTGTATATTTAAAAAACTGTCAAGCGAGAAATCCAACACGCCAAAATCTTGGTATGAGTTTTGTTTTAATTTCTTATACATCTATTCTAAGACAAATAAAAGAAATAACATTTCAATATTTAAAGAAAAAATATTTTTTATTATTCATAGCCGAGATCCTTGACAAGTTCTCTTATTCCAAGCCAGAATTGGACAAGAATAATTGACTTTTGATGAGTAACTTTACATTCACCAAGTATTTAGGATGAATCATCACCGGTTTGTGATTTATTATAAGACCCTGAATCATACACGTTTAAACTTGGTTTCCCACAATAGCAGTAACCCCCACCCCCAAAAAACCTTCAATTTTACTTTAGTAATCGACTTCATCAGTATGTCTGTCAAAGGAATCTATTTATGGCATATATCAAAAGAGAAATCTAGCTCATACATATTTTTGCGATGTAACAGCAACCTGGTCTCAAAGAGCAAGAAGAAATTTTGTTGTTCTGAAAAGCATTGTATGTCATAACAATGAAATCTCGCATGCTTTATATATATATATATACACACACACACACACACACACACACACACACACATATATATATATATATATATATATATACACTCTTTCTAAGTAAGTACATTTTAACGATAATGAGAAAAATAAATTTGTTACGATGTGCCGTTTTTCCTGGGTTATGGGAAAATAAAAATTGTCAAAATGTACATATTTTTGTTTAAATTTATTTTTTAAAAAAGGAATGGTACAGAGACACAAATATAAGGTTTGTACACTTTATACCCGATATCCCATTTCTTTTTTACATAATGCCAGAAGAAAAACATGAAATATATTCTATCAAAAAGAAAAAAAACAAGAAAAAAAAACTTTAAAAAAACCACTAAAATATATAATCCAATCAAAACCAAGTTCAGTGGATACGTAATTCTGCCCCTAAGCTTAACATTAAAAATAACTGACAAAAATCTAGGGGAAAAAAAGTAAACAAGTCACCACTCACCACAAGCAAATCCAAAACTATTATGAACATAAGTTAAACTAAATACCAAAACTACTTGAGAAACAAATATATATATATATATATATATATATATATATATATATATATATATATATATATATATATTAATCCCTGTAAGGAAAAAAGTGGACAAACAGAGTTTGGTTTAAAAAAGTTTCATCCACTCGTTGAACATCCACTTGAAACAGACGGCAATTTTCATTTAAAAAGGCACATAGTTTACTTAATCAAATCAATAAAAGCTATGAGTTTTTCATTTATAAATGGCATATCAACTTTTGGCGTTATTAAATGCCAAAACAATCTTTGTTAGAGAACAGTCATCATCATCATCATCATCATCATGTCGCGCTGGTAGCACAGATATCCCTAACCCTCACTCGCCACTCCACCCTATCGTTCATCGCCCTAGGCAGGTCTTCAGGACAACATCCCGTATCCTCACATAGCTGCTGAATGTATATTCGTGCTAGTCGTCCTGCTTTTGCACGGCCATGTGTGGGGGTCCATAAGAGTACATCACTTATGAGTTCGTCCCTGCTTCTCCAGCAGTGTCCTGCATGTCTGGTTTGTCTAACTTGAATAGTTTTCGTGATAGGAGGCAGGTGGCCGTACAGTTGGTGTCTTGTGGGGTGTTGCCGCCAGGACTTGTTCAAGATTGCACGCAGCAATCTTGTGTAATTGCCGTCTAGCTTCTTCTCCAGCCGTTTAGTTAGCGTCCATGTAGTGCACCCATATAGCAGTATCGATGTGACCGCTGCCTGGAAGAAACTGCGTTTCATTTTATCGGTTAGGTCTGATTTCCATATAATCGATAGCCTATTGATAGCTGTCCTTGCTTTCGTTAACCTCGTGTCGATGTCCTTTTCGGTTGACTCGACGCACTGGTATTATTCAAGCCAAAGCTTAAATAATATTAATTGGAAGGTGAACATAATAGTGCGATTCGAGTTTGAACTCAGTTACTAAGATACCACAATTCAGCTATGAGGACTCACCAGAAATTTACAGAATCCACTGCAATATCTTTGTATCATACAATGACACAACTAACCGGATTTCATTGTATATCACCTCTTCTATCCAGATTGATATAAAAAAAAATCACTTATTTTGATATAGTTTTAAAGAGCTAGATTATTGTAGCGTATCTCCGACATTCATCAATTTAAATGTACAATTTTATTAAAATTTATTACTAAAATATTTCGTTTCATACACAAAAGTAATATTTTCAAATATTCCGATTCTTGGCTCAAGTAAAGGTCCCAAGTGCAATTTCGAAAGTTTTTCATTTCCAACTTGGAAAGTTTTATAAGATTGCCATTCCTAATTACGCTCAGATGACAACATTGTAAACAGTCGGAATGTTCCACAATATTCTTTCGAAAATTAACTTTATCCTCCATATCCTGTGACATCAGGCCATAAACACTTTACTGAGTAATCCTCTCTTTCAGAGGAAACTGACTGTTAGCCAATAGCTTCTTAACAGGTCGATAGGAAATTCTATCATTACTACCCATCCTAGACCTTTTAAGGGAATCTCACCGTATAGCAAGATTTATCTTGCAAAGCCGACCTTTATTACTTAGAACTTATATTTTTCCAGAAGCTCACCGTAACGTGCTAGACTAAATCTCTTGTCTGCCAGAACATCTTCAAATAACATCCGGATAAAAAAGATGAAGCACCAAGATGTATCTCTACCTTTCTTTGCAGAATGGTCTTGAAGTAAAAATCTCTTCTTGGGTTATATTTATTGTTTTTACACAGACGTTCGTCACCAGAGAACCCTCTGAAGCACTGAACATGGCACTGCACAAAAGCCAACTTTCTTACATACAGCAATGTTTAATAATTTCTGACAACAAAGAAGTAAAGTCATTTTTCTCAAATATGTAAATCTCTCACAAACTTTCATGGATCTTATGATCCATATAGTTTATATAGGCTACAAAATTCGCTGAGTTGTACCTATTATTATGTCATTACTTACTGACACGAAAATTATTATAATATCTAACTTCACAAAAGCATATTATCATAAAAGTTCACAAAAACATACAACTATATACCCAAGACAATAAATCTTCCACCATAGTAAATTAAGAAACACGCACAATAATCTGTTAATCTTTACTAATTTCGACCCTCATTAAGTAATTTGTATTCCTTAAAGAATCAACACCATGGAACAATGTTTAGTAAGCTACCTATTTGAACTAATATATTGAGGCAAGTTTGACTCTAAGGGGATAATATAGGATTTTAAAAGCCATTTCAAGTGAATTAATGTTTAGCAAAATCGTCTACTCTTATGTGGCTGTTGTAGAGAAATTAACTAATTAGTAATGTTTAATTAAATGTCAGTTAAAATATGGAACGCAAATTTTGTTCATAGGTATTTTTTGTTTCTTAATTTCTCATTCTGTGAAAATATTGAATAGGCTATTATTTTCTTCTAAGATTTCTTTTATTATTTTGATAACATCATTTAAGATAACATTTTCTCTGGTTATGGTTACTTTTTTAATGACATATTAACCATCGTGACCGATTGTTCATTGGCAAATGCTAAAGGTGTCCTTATTAGAGGATCGTAGGAGAACTATTTAGCCGATGGCTCATGGAGAAAGGGATCTATATCTTTCCCAAAGTGAACATAATGTCGCAATTGGATTTCAAACTTTCTTACTATGATGTCGCAGTCAATCACATTAAACACTATACCAAGGAGACTCATATTAATCTTATATATACCGGTTTCGAGTTGACAAAGAAGCTGATGGTTCCCTGCAAAAGACAATTACCGAAGCCGACTACGCCGATGACATTGCTATTCTGGCACATGCACCCGCCTAAGCCAAAACCCTACTGCATAGTCTGGAACGAGCCGCTGCAGGCATTGGCCTCCATGTCAATGCACACAAAACGGAATACATGTGCTTTAATCAAACAGGTGATATTTCCACTCTAGGCGGTAGCTCTCTGAAACTAGTTGACAAGTTCACCTACTTAGGAAACAGTGTCTCATCAGCCGAAAACGACATCGACACGCGACTAGCAAAGGCATTGACAGCTATCGAAGGCTACTGGTCAAATGGAAGTCAGACCTGACCAATAAAATAAAACGCAGTTTCTTCCAAGCAGGGGTCGTGTCAATACTGCTATATGGATGCTCTACATGGACGCTGACTAAAGGGATGGAGAAAAAGCTTGACGGCAACTACACAAGAATGCTGTGAGCAATTTTGAATAAGTCCTAGATGCAACACCCCAGAAAGCAGCAGCTATACAGCCACTTGCTCCCCATCACGAAAACTACCAATGTTAGACGAACCAGATATGCAGGATACTGCTGGAGAAGCATGAACGAGGTCATTAGTGATGTTCTCCTATGGACCTCTTCACATGGCCGAGCAAAAGTATGGTGACCAGCTCGAATCTACATACAGCAGCTCTGTGAGGATATGGGATCTACCCCTGAGGACCTGACAGAAGCGATGAACGATATGGAGGAGTGGTGAGAGAGGGTCAGGGATATCTGTGTGGGCAGCACGACAAGATGACGATGATATTAGGGGGAAAGTGGAAATAAATCCGACAATATGAAGATGTACAGAAATAAAGAAAAACGTTTCAGAGAATGGTTTTATTTATTGAATTATTTGCCAGTATGAAATGAGATGACTGTCTTGACCTTCATCAGGTCAAAAAGATTAGAGAGACCTAAAACATTCTATTTCCGTTAGGAGCTTTTTATTTCAACTTTGTATGATATAATTAGCGCTCACAAACTTATTTTTAAAAAATCCATATTATCTATCTATCTATCTATCTATCTATCTATCTATGTTATTGTTTATATTATTAGGTTTATACATACTTATTATAACACTCTATAACAAATATATCCATATTTATCAATGTTAGCTTACTTACTTCCATCTGTTTATATGATAGTGGGATTAAATGGACAGAAAGATAGAAAACGGCTAATACTGATGAAGACAGATATGTTATAGAATGATAAGGAGATATGCACTAAATGATATATAATCTATGAACACAAACGATCAATCAAAATAAATGACGACCAAAATCCTCTTTACCTCCCACATGGGAGATCTCAAAAAAACATTTATTTTTTACCATATCACTCTTATCAAATTCATACATTTAAAAATAAATCCTGCTGATTATTAGAATCTGCAGTCATTTCCAAAAAAAAAACAAACAAACACATAAAACAACCTCCAGATTTCTATCAAATATCACTCTACTTGGTGGACATTATACTACACGAAAACAATATCAAAATAGAGAAAGGATAATTTCTTAACAAACTTAGACATTTCTTACTCTATACTACCAAACTATTTAGGATGTTTCCTTTTCATTTTCCCTTTTTCGTCTCAATTATTTTTCTCCAACGAGACACTCCATTATAGTCAATTTTTCCTTTTCCCTATTTCTTTCTTTTTCTTTTAGCTCAATTAATTCCACTTTCACGTGATCAAAAATATCCTAGTAAATCCTCATACATTTGACGCCATCGCCATACACACAGACAGTCACAGTCAAAATCAACCCCCACCATCACTTTAACTCATATCTACCTCCCTCTCGATTTCTCTCCTTATTTACCTCTCTCCCTCTTTTATATCTTTATTTTCTCCGTTATCTCATCTATTTCCTCATTTACTCAAATGTAAGAAAACTAAAAAAAACGTTTAGTCTGATGAAATTCTTTGAATAAACAAGAATAAAATATCACTACTCCTAAACTTTTGTAAGTGTTTAATTTATTCATCTTTCAACTTATTTTTATTATATATTTATATATACGTGATAGAATCGATATTTTGCGTTTGGTCTAAACACTTTAAATTTTATAATGAGAATTCGTTCAAGTGTAACGCTGATAGCCACGGGCAAAATATTTTTTGATCCCTGGTATTTAATATCAAAATTCATAAAATCAGTCACGAGGCACAAAGCGACTTCAAAACGTCTGAATGACAGGATTTGTAAAAAAGTTTTGAGACTGAGTCAGTAAATTCTTTTAATTTTAGATTTTATCATTTCAATGAAGACGAGTGACCAGCTGAGCAACTTATATGAAAATGCGATAATATCTAGATGCCTGGACAGCAGTTTTAAGCTCCTCTAGAGGACTCAGTGCCAATTCTCCATATTTTTCCGATTAGAAATTTTTGCAAACCGCAAAATTGTGCTAGTGCAGTGAAATCCATACTCTTCAAACCTAATTCCGAGCAGTTTATTTTTTCTCATTTTCTAAACTGAGAATTCATCAGCCCTGTCGGCAGCATTTACAATACACCACCTACATCACCTACTGAGGAGTTTAGACACTCCCTTGAAGGGGAGTCCTGGGTTTGAAACTATTTTGCATCTGTTGATGCTCTGTGGAATCTTAGTTGGTTGGTTGGTTGGAGTTTAATGGCAAATTAACTTTTGATGATTATCCAATGGCAAATCCGATATATATATATATATATATATGCGCGCGTGCGTGTAGGGGTAATATGTGTGTGTGAGAGAGAGAAAGAGAAGGAATAAAGTGAATAACACAGATTATGTGTAGAAAAAGGACACAAATGAAAAAATATATATTTGTGTACTTTCGATGATTTGTTTATTGTTTGTTTTATTCATTTTTATGCCGACGCGTTTCAACTACAAAAAATTGAATACAAAAACATTCTTATCATTCAAGGTTTTCGGACTATTTTCTTCATGTATATTGTTATACTCACAATATTTCGACCTATTTGTCCTCTGGCCTTCTTCAATTTTTTCATCGGGAACCTACACGGAACAATAAAGTTGATGAGTCCGAAAACCCCGGATGATAAAAATTAGGGTGTGTGTTAGAAATTCAGACAACTAATACAAAAACATTCTATCAAATCAATTTTAAGTCTGAGAACTAAAACAATCATAACAGATGAATCTCCATATCAGTTGGAAGTCATCATCGGGGCAAAAGAATGTTTCTTATGAAAAATGAAATAGCACAGAGTACTGTGTTCGAATATTGTGTTATTTCGGGTTTTTTTCATATCAAAGAAGTACCCAACACTATTTTATGTTAAAGGTAATAGAAATGGAAGCTGAGTGTCATTTGCGCCGAGATAGCAATATGTGATACCATTTATCGGTGAGCAAACAATTGATTCATGTTAAATAGAATCATCAGAGGTTGTAATATTTAATGAATAATAGGTGGTAGATAACAATACTTGTAAATATTTGTGTATTAATGAATGAGCTCAGGCTCATTTAAAAATTCAACAATGAATTGGCAGTGTTTAATAGCATGACTTGAAATTATCAGTGTGCAAACAAAGTATAATATAATTATTTGTTTTATTTTAAACAATAGAACTGCGTGCAAGGAAATGAAAATGGAATTGTTTGTGTTAAATTGCAATATTTTAAAGGATACAACTGCTTGCAAGGAAATGATAATGCAATTATTTCTGTTAATTATTAATATCTTAAAAGATAGAATTGCATGCAAGGAAACGATAATGGAATAATTTGTGTTAAATTGCAGTATTTTGAAAGATAGAACTGCAGGCAAGGAATGAATAATGAAATTATTTGTGTTAAATAGCAGTATTTTGAAAGATATAACAGCATGCAAGGAAATGATAATGGAACTATTTGTGTTAACTAACAGTATTTTGAAAGATAGAACTGCAGGCAAGGAAATAATAATGAAATTATTTGTGTTAAATTGCAGTATTTTGAAAGATAGAACTGCGTGCAAGGAAATGATATTTGTGTTAACTAACAGTGAATTGGCAATGTTAAATAGCATGACTTGAAATTATCAGTGTGCAAACAAAGTATAATATAATTATTTGTTTTATTTTAAACAATAGAACTGTGTGCAAGGAAATGATAATGGAATTGTTTGTGTTAAATTGCAATATTTTAAAGGATACAACTCCTTGCAAGGAAATGATAATGCAATTATTTCTGTTAATTAGTAATATCTTAAAAGATAGAACTGCGTGCAAGGAAACGATAATGGAATAATTTGTGTTAAATTGCAGTATTTTGAAAGATAGAACTGCATGCAAGGAAATGATAATGGAACTATTTGTGTTAAATAGCAGTATTTTGAAAGATAGAACTGCGTGCAAGGAAATGATAATGGATCTATTTGAGTTAAATTCAGTTGCTCCTAGTATCTGGAAATTCAGCATATATTGTTAATTGAGAATGAGATTGTTACCACGAAGTAAACTGACATTCCTTTTCCGAGAAACAGAATGAGAGATCATGGAATTATCAAATTTAGGAAAATTATTTAGAAAATTTAAAAAAACATAGAAGAAGCAAGACAAAAAGGTTTAAGTTCTTTTTTTTATAGATACCTCGAACAGCTTGTGGTGAAATTTAAGAGTTGCTTTTTAGAGAATGAGAAATCTATTTCTGAAGCATCACCTTTAGTTATATCTGCATTGGATAAAGATAAAATATGAACCTCTCCAAAAATCTTTTCTTCTAATGTAATTGGCATATCTTTATTGACAGTAGTCGAAAATTTCAAGGGGCTTCCGCAAGTTTTTCTTCTTTATCATTCTTTCCGGAATGAAACAGGCTTCGGCCCAAGTGATAGACGCGTGTCAAATATCTGAAATTGATTGGAATCGCATAAAAAAGATAGATGTGCAAAACAATAGTTATGTTGGGCTTTTTTTTTCTTAAACTTCAATCTTTCTTTCAAGCTGTGTGCCTCGTGTAATGCTGGCTTTTAAAATATCTATGATATGTCACATTTCGAATATTTCTATCTGGATCTTTATTATTTGTCTTCATCAAATTCAAATCAATAAATTATCGTCACGATGCACTGAAAAGTAAATAAGAAATTCAGAAAAAATGATTCTTTATACATTATGTTAGTTTAAAAAAGAAAATTCTATGATCGAATCCGTTACTTGTTGATGATTTCGGATATCTTGCTCAATTCTTGTGATACGTGTTTGCCCGTTGTATTTATAGATATTTCTATAATATGTTTATTATAATACACATTCATGTGATACACCCCCCACGCATACAGACACACACACACACACACACACACACATATATATATGTATATATATATATATATATATATATATATATATATATATATGATACAACCGTATATGATTATCACTATCTCACTTGGGTTTGTAGAAGGTTAAATGTGGTATAATTTGGAGTGCTCAATATCTGTGGTAGAGTTATTATATTATATCATAATGAACAAATACATGGTGCATTCAATAAGTTTCCATATGTTTTTTTACAGGCATTTAAAATTGTCGTAAATTCTTGAAAATTCAGTATGTTATTGCTATACATCTTATGAGATGACTGACCAATTTCTATGATTTCAGGTTTAAATGAACAGCTACAGCAGGAATTGGAATGCGTCCTACTAAACCCTGATTGTTACAGCTGGTGAATTTCAAAAATGCATACTGGACGTGATGACACTTTAGATGAACGATATGCAATAAAATTCTGATTTAAACTTGAAAAAATGCCAGAGAAACTGCTTTTGGAGCATCTTGCATGAATTGAGCATCAGTTTTTGAGTGGCATAAGAGATTCAAGGAAGGCAGGGAGTCTGTGAGGGATGATGAGAGGTGTGGGAGGAGTAAGGAAGTCAATACACCAGAGTTGATTGGCCAAAGGGTTAGGGTTAGGGTTACTATGTTGAGGTTCTAAGGGAGTTCAGGAAGAGATTCCTTGGGAAGAAGCCAGCACTCTTGAAATCGGGTCAGTGACATTTCCACCAGGACAATGCACTAGTCCACAACTCCATCCTTGTCACAGACTATTTGACCAAGATGGGCATCAACACAGTTCCTCAGCCTCCCTATGGTACAGAACTTGCTCCTTGTGACTTTTGCTTATTCCCTATCTCAGAGGCTGTCGTTATGAGACAACTGAGAAGATGAAAAAGGCTGGATGATGGTCATCGACACGCTCACACAAGAGGACTTTGATAGGGCCTGCCAGAAGTTGCTGGAACGGTACCATAAGTGCATTGCAGCCGGAGGAGATTATTTTGAAGGGGACTATACCAAAAAAGTCTGGAAACTTATTTAATGATCCTCGTATATATGTTTTTATAATAGCATGGAAGCTTATCTACAACCGCTGGTTTCATGCCGTAATGAAATCAGTGGTCGCGGATAAGTATCTATGCTATATATATATATATATATATATATATATATATATATGTGTGTGTGTGTGTGTGTGTGTATGTTTGTGTGTGTGTGTATATATATATATATATATGTATATATTGGTCTTGTGGATAAAGTGCTCGTCCGAGAGTACGGGTTCAATCCTCAGTCGAGTCATACAAAATATCTAAAAATACTACTTCATGCCACGTTGCTTTACACTCAGCATTATAAGGTACGGGTTAAGGGTAAAGTCGAGCAATCTAGTGAAAGGAATTGCGTCTTCCTCTATACCTCGGTGTAGTAGCTATTGAAAAGGGAGTCTTCATTTCACCCTCGACTACGATCGCCAAATTTACTTTTTATATATAAATATAGGAAATCATATTCTTGATATATTTCAATCTCTCTCTCTCTCTCTCTCTCTCTCTCTCTCTCTCTCACTCTCTCTCTCTGTATATATAAACTTATATATATATATGTATATGTGTGTGTGTGTGTGTGTGTGTAAGTGTGTGTGTGAAGGTGACGCTGTTTATATATATATATATATATATATATATATATATATTAGCACATTCTATGAAAGAAGAAAGGTAAGGATTGGATATTGAATTTTGCCTTCACCTTAGGTTGTTCATGAATCAGACGTCGCAAATGAGGTTGAAAGCTTTTTAATAATTTTCTGAAATCTCTGATGTAATAATTTCGGACATTTGTTAATCAGCGTTTTTGTTTATTATCTTTAATAAAATATGACTTCAAGAAAATTGCCTAAATGTAGACACACACAGTATATATATATATATATATATATATATATATATATATTGAATATACCATTTTTTTTTTCAAAATTGATATAAAAGGTAAAGACCCAATTAGGTTTTAGCGTAATCTTGTCGATATCCGTCATTAAACTTTTCTGTCCATGTTGGTAGTCGTGATATAAGGGGCCACTGCCATAGGAAATGGGCACAGCGACCTCGAGTTCAAATTCTCGACGAGACTTTTAGTATTCAAATGGCGCTGATACTCATGGGAATGTAAGTAAAGTTAGTGACCTTAGTCGCGGGTGACCCGAAGGCTCCCTTTTCAATAGCTACTACACAGAGGTGTAGAGGAAGGCGCTACTCCATTTCCTGGATTGCTCCATTTTACCCTTAATCCGTATCTTATAATGCTGTGTGTTAAGCAAGGCTTTTTTAAGTTTTTGGTCTGACTCGATCTGGGATTGAACCCAAGTCTCCCGGACCATTGCCGAACACTACTCATTAGGCCATATGAATTCAATTATTCTCCCTCCAGCTATGGGTAAATAATAAAAAGCACTGGGTTCTTTTGCATTGGTATGATAACTAACTTGTCTAGGAAAAAAGAAATTGAATTTCATTCTTAAGGATTGAATTCTGCTTAAAATTGGCCTTGTGTCATATCCTGCACGTGTGGAGGAGTTGGTAAATACATAAATTTCCCTGTCTACCTTTCCTACGCAGGGTTGAAAATTAAATAAAACTGAAGTAAAAAAAAGAAAAAAGAAAAAATACCGATGATGGACAATAGTTTAAAAAAAAATTAAAAGTATTCCAATAATAAATCTAATTACTTTTTTTATTTTGAGTGAAAAATAGATTAAATTTTAGATTTTAAAATGATGTCATGTGAAAGAATTTTATAAAAGAAACAATTAAAAACCGTTTATTTTTTACAAACTAAAATTGATTTTTCAAAAGAGAATAAAAATATCAATTTGAAATTTTAAAAAATAGAAAGTAAAATTACTGTAGAAATTTTTTTTTCTGGTTAATACTAGCGAATAAAACCAAGAGGACATTGATACCGATATCTGTGTCAAGTATTTTAAAATTCTATTGTCAAGCAACACCGTTTAAATAAAAAAAAAAAGGTTGAAAGTTACAGCTCACATTATATTCACTTTATTACAAAGAACACTTTATAAACTAAAAGGTTACAATAACATTTATATACAAAAATAATATCACAGTATTCATCGATTTTCAATGTAGGTATTTTCAAATTTATACCTTCAACAATATCATTTCTTATTGTGGACGTACAAACATCCTATATATATATATATATATATATATATATATAGACAGATAGATAGATAGATAAATAGATAGATAGATAGAGAGAGAGAGAGAGAGAGAGAGATAAAATAAATAAATGTCCTGATACCATATTTACCCAACCCCTCCGCTCGAACAGGATATGACACAAGGTCAATTTTTAAGCGAAGTTTAACAGGTTTGAATTCAGAGTTTTTCCTTCTCCAAGACCAGTTATCTCACCAAGGCTGAAGAAGCTTGTCTCTCCTACTATTTACCCATAGCTGGAGGGAGAACAATTGGATTCATACCTTTCCCAAGCTATATGAAATGCAATCAGTCTCGTCCAGGATTTGAACTCGTGTCGCCGTGTCTATTTCCTACGATGGTAACCATTACACCACGGGCACCTCCCGATAATAAATGTCCTGATACGACGTGTTTGGAATTATTATAAATGGAATTCTACGAGAGAACACATATAATTCTCCTGGACAGCTCGATGTGTGACTATTAATGCATAAGTATATAAAAATCTCATTCAGAACAATTATGTATGTAATATAATTGGAAGAAAAAATCAACACACCGTCATTTGGCTATTATAAATTTATTTCACCGGTCTACTACAAGGCAGCCGGGCCCATTCGGCTGTGCCTATAGAATAGTATGGTCAAATTTCAGTTTACTGCACAATTCCCAGTTGATCACCCAGTCGTGATTGTACACTTTTTATGCTAGTTTTCACCATTCGCTTATTATTTATGAACGGATGGAGACCATCCACACTACAGCATTATTTAAGTACTAAGAAAAGTTCTTGAGACTTGAGGAGACGTACAGTCACTCAGACTCCAGAGAAAGACCATCAACTGACATTGTTGTGAAAAACTCGCAGGCTGAATCAATAGTGATAATCTTAATCCTCGCATGTTTTTCACATCTGCGTTAACTAGTTATCTTTCATTGGTACGTGAGTTACTTCAAGCCTTCTCCGTTTTTGTATTGCTTGCATTTACTATTCTGTTACGTCTTATCTATTTCTGCTTTAATTAACAATTGTTCCTAATGGTATTATTTTGTGCTACTCTTAACAATCAATTAGTTTATTTCTTGAAGTTTCCGTTTCTTAACTATATCTACATTTTCTTGTGTATAATTTCCTCAGTTTTTTTTTTATCGAAGTATCCATACAGACTTTTTCCCATTTCCTTTTTCTAGATTTTGCATTTTTTTTCTTGGATCTTATGTTGCAAATACAGTTAATGGCTGCTTTATTAGTCTCTCTTTGCTTTTTAAATGTATTCTTTGAGTTGTTATACTGATGCTTCTTATCAATCGTCAGCGCTGGCGAGTTCTTGTCCTTCTTGACACATAATTGGAAGAAAAAATCAACACACCGTCATTTGGCTATTATAAATTTATTTCACCGGTCTACTACAAGGCAGCCGGGCCCGGTCGGCTGTGCCTATAGAATAGTATGGTCAAATTTCAGTTTACTGCACAATTCCCAGTTGATCACCCAGTTGTGACTTGTCTTGTACGCTTTTTATGCTAGTTAATGTTATCTCTCTTGTGTAAGACTTTGTGTATAGTCCTCCATTTTCTTTTGGTTCATTTTCCTGAATTCCTCCCTTGTCCGTTTTAAGAATTGGCCAGAATATCTTGCAATAGGGAGGTGTTTATGTCTTTAATGAGATTTCTGATGTAGAGTTTGGTTTCGAGCACATTTTTTTTTCTTCCGAGGTACCTTATCTTCTTTTTTTCTGTTTGTTTAATTACTTCCTCCTCAAATATTTCCAAGTATTTTCAGTTTCTCTTCTCCCTATGCGTTCTCTTGCCCAGTCGACTGGGGCTGTTGAATACACTGACTGTGCCTCTGCAGTGGGGTAAGATCCCTACCTAAAAGTGTCCAGTTTATGACATTAAGCTATCTGATGGTGACGCTCCAGTAATGTTGAGGATTTGGTGAATGCTGTGTACCCCTTTATTGCCGTCACTCCCAGGCCGTCTCTGATGGTTACCCCGGCATTTGTTACTTAACGGTCATAGGCTGGCTTTCCAGTCGATACGTCGCACTTTGGTCGGGCGTGCCTGTCCGGGGCGCTGATCAGGCCGAGTGTTGCTTGTTGATTGGAGATTTCCTCCGGCCTCAGGGGGGCCATCCCCAGGCTTTTACTCCCTTACGGGGTGTTAGGTTTATTGCCTGGCGCTTGAGGCGCCCCTAATAAGGGCAATGCCGACGGGACCGAAGGTATTTTTGGCAATGCCGGACGCGTGTGGGCTACGGCCCTGCGACTGAACCCACCTTAAAACAGCCTTGGGCCATACTTTTCCGGTGGTGGGACGGATAACAAATACTCCGTCACTCCCTGGCCCACTTTAGCCCGTAGTAGTAGCACTTGATTGGGTCCTATCTATAGGTCAAATAGAACTGTTTGTCATTTAAACTGAGTGCAAACAAATCACTTAAGAGAAATTAAATAGCTTGAAATAAGAACTCTTTGATAATGTAACTACGTAAGCGAATAATTGATGTTTGATTGAATTGTTAGAGATCGATCGTCCTAATTAGTAACATTTAACTTTGTTGACAAATTATAAATTGAATTGTTAGAAAGAGAACTGTTTGATCATTCAACAGTGTGTAAACAAATGGTTGTTTATTTGATTTGTAAGTGACAAATCATATATCTAATATATATATATATATATATATATATATATATATATATATATATATATATAAACAAGATATGGCATTAATAAACTTAGAATGGGTGATATGCCATAAAATCAAAGCAAATTAATCCATGCGTTTTCACGTTCTTCTTATTTCGTCGTTCCCTACCATCTATTATATCTCTTTTACTTTATTTTATTGTTAGCTTGGCACATTTTTAAATATAAAATTTGATTCCCATATCCAAGCTGTATGTTCTTATTGTTTGTATCTGGTTTTCTAGTTCTTTTTCATTTTTAAGCAGTAACTTGATATCATCCAATTACGTAAGATGGTATTATCACTATAGGAGTTTTTCACACCAGTATTGGTGTGTGCTTTTTTTTCTGGAGTCTGACTGACAGCTAATCTCCTTACCTCTCCAGGACTCTTCTCAGTATTATTATTACTTAACTTTTTAAAGAGTTTTTCACTCCTGCGTCAGCTGATGGCTTTTCACTTGAGTCTGAACGACAACAAGTTTCTTTAAGTCTACAGGAGTCTTCTAAGTATTCTGGCCGATCTTAATAATGCTGTAGTTTAGATGGTCTCTACTCATCCTCTTATTTCCATGTCCTCCAGTCCTTGTACCAATCCTTTTATGACTTACCAAGCGCGCCATTTACAATCAGTATCACCGTCACTTTCATGTCCCATAGTTTTTTCAGTTCTCTAGCTAGGTTTAGGTACTTATCTCTCTTTCCGCTTACTTTAAGTTTTACCCTGTGGCCAGCTGGAACGGCAAAGTCAACTCATTGGCAGGTTCTCTTTTTGTTGACTATCACTAGGTTTGGTCTTCTTGCCGAGATTTCGTGATCTGTTTATATCTGAAAATCAAATTAAAAAAAATTATGAGTCCCATTTTCTTGAACGGATTCTACGTTGTGTTTTTACCATTTGTTGGTATGGTCAAATTTTTATTTCTTGCACAATTCCCAGTGGATCACCTTCCCTACCCAATTGTGTCTAGTATTATACTCCTTTCCTGCTACTTTTCTGCATTAGCTTATTATGTGAGAGATCGTTTCCTGTCTATCACCACATAATCTACATGGAGGTGCCCGTGGTGTAATGGTTATCGTAGCAGGATATGGACACGGCGACACGAGTTCAAGTCCTGGACCTGACTGATTGCATTTCACATAGCACTAATACCCTCGGGAAAGGTATGAATACAATTATTATCCCTCCAGCTATGGGTAAATAGTAGGGCAGACTTGGTTCTTCAGCCTTGGTGAGGCAACTAGTCTAGGAGAAGGAAAACTCCGAATTCATATCCTGCCCGAGCGGAGGAGTTGGTAAATATGATCACCACATAATATACATCTGCTATTCTGTTGCGTCTTGTCTATTCTTGCTTTGACATAGAACTTATGGCATTGTTTTGTGCTGCTATCAGAAGATATTCAGTTCCTCTCTTAGGGTTTCCCTTTTGTAGCCATGACCAAGTCTTCTCGTGTGAGATTTCGCTTGTTTGTTGCTTGAAATGTCCATAGAGTTGTTTTTCTTCCTTTTATAATTATTAAAACAGGAGTAATACAACGGTTTTTGTTTATATAAAGAAAATTGAGATTGCTGCATAATTCGGTCACGTAAATTTAACGACACCAGTGACGTCAATTCCGCCAAAAGAAGAAAGAAATATGTATAGAAATAATCATCATCATCTTGTCGTGCCGCCAACACGGTATCCCTGACCCTCTCTCACCACTCCTTCTTATCGTTAATCGCTGCTGGCAGGTCCTCAGGGCTACATCCCGTATCCTCACAGAGCTGCTGTATGTAGGTTCGAGCTGGTCGTCCTGCTTTTGCTCGGCTATGTGAGGGGGTCCATTGGATAACATCACTTATGAGCTCGCCCCTGCTTCTCCAGCAGTGTCCTGCATGTCTGGTTCGTCTAACTTTGATAGCTTTCATGATTGGAGGTCAGTGGCCGTACAGCTGCTACTTTGTTGGGTGTTGTCTCCAGGACTTGTTCAAAATTGCTCGCAGCATTCTTGTGTAGTTTCCGTCAAGTCAGCGTCCATGTCGTACATCCATACATCAGTATCGACACGACTGCTCAGTGTAGGACAACCAAAACATTTGGAATTGATAGACTCCTCTCAAGAAGGAGTTATTTCTTCTTCGCTATCTCTTTCTCTTTCGCCTTATTCATCACTCTCTAATAGTAGATAAAGAGGCCTGCGATTATAAAGCAGTCTGAAATTCAACTGCTAAGTATGATTATAGAAGTTCATCTCAGCTCATTTACACAATATTTTAAAAGCGTTAACGACGTGTGCATTGAGCCATTTGTAACCACACGTATTACTCCGCGTATAAGATATTAAAAAATTGAAAAAAAAAGTACATTTCGAGTTGTTGTGGTTCATAATCTAAGCATTCAATTCATTACAAGATTTGCAGCTAAAAAAAATCTACAAATAGCCAAGTTACATCAATCTCATCCGGAGAATGGATTTTCTTTTCTTATTTTTTACAGCTATCCTGACATAGAAAAGAAAAAAACTCAAATGTTTAACCTGGATAATTCTTATTTATTTATATGATTACATATTTTCTGAAGGTAAATATAAAAAAAGATACTCAGTTGAATACAAATACTTGATAAGTTGATCTCGTGTATTGGTCGATCAAGAAATCACTTGATTAATGTTCAAACCCAAGGCCTTCTTGTAAATCTTTCCATAAAATCAAAATTTAAAACTTGCATAATTATTACTCATGAATAAATGAAGACCCATATTTTGCCAATTGATGAGGCGTTCAGACTCCAACATATTAATGCATATAATATATCGGAATTTTCGTTAGAAAAGATAACTCATGGCAAATAAAATAAAAGGCAAAAACGTATTCACAGAATTGCATGTGATAATCAATGCGAAAAATTGTCAGTAGCTTCGTGCACCTGTGTGAATCGAATTTCAAACCGAAACATTTTAAGCAAGCAGGATCTTTGTAAGGATTCACCGGTATTTAAAGGTGAGTCACCATAGCTTCATAGCTAAAGGGAGAATGGTAGTAAGTGAGTTCAAACTCCAATCATGCTTTATTACCGTGTGAAAACAAATGAGTTTTGGTTTGTCTAAAAATATTAAAGTACAAATTATGCGCTTACAATTCCTATTTACTTGGTATATATGCATAAACAGGATTTGGCATGAAAAAACCAAAAAGAGGTTGATATGCCATAAAACCCAATAAACTAGACCAAACCAGTCACTAGGAAAAGAGAGAGAAAGAGAGAAAGAGAGAGAGAGAGAGAGAGAGAGAGAGATTAAGAAAAGAAAAAAATTAAGAAAAACTAGTCATAGAGTCTATGGGAAAAGCCAGTTGACTTCTGTATGATCTAGGCCAAAGCGCGCTTCTTATGGGTCAGCCAATTACGGGTGAATTACTACGTTAATAAAAAATAAAAGACTAGAAAAAAACAAAAAACAAACAAACTCGAAGATCCCAAATATTCTACGCAGGCGTGGAATCAGTGGAAACGCATGGTCTTCCCTCTGACACCAGGCGGAAGAAGGTAAATGACTCGAGATTGAAAGTGAATCAACATCCGGACGCGTAAAGATAAAGAAGCCATGATAGTGTGAAAGTAGTAAAGAAGCTGGTGCCCGGATTCACAACAATGAGAAAAGACCCTGCGAGGAAGTACGTGTGAAAATCAGAATATGAAACGTGGAAGAAAATTCAATGTCGGTGTCTACTCGCTCTTTCTCCTCATGACATGTTGTTTCTCTTTGTCTAGCTAACGCGGTCGATTCAACTTTCCTACTCTCTTTCTTTCTCCCGAAGACTACTAAAAAATTGCAGTAGCGAATAAACTTTTGTCTCAGTGAACTAAGACAGAGTTTCGTGTGTTTGACAACTTTCCTACGGTGAGGTTACAACACAATCGGAAACTACTTAAGACTTAATGACACGGCCATTAGCACGTTCGATCACATAGTGGTACAACTGCACATTTTGTGTGTAATTTTACAACGTTCTTTTTGACACAGTTATAGTACAACAGTTGTATAGTATAAAGTAGCTATTTAGTGATAATAATTTAATGATAATGAATGTTTTTTATATAGTTTCAATTATTAAGTACCAACACCACTAATGTGCGTGCAATTTTATCGTTTCAAGTAAATATTAATAATCCATAGTGAACCTTTGTGGCTTCAAATTATTATTCTTAATACGTATAATTTGCATTCATTTAAATGGTTTCAAGTATTCCTGTTTAACAGTATTAATCATATTCAATAATACGCATTCATTTTTACCCAGTTATATGGTTTCTCTTATTTCCAAAAGAACATTTTTTTCAAACAGATCTATTTGATCCATGGAAAAAAACTCTAACTGGTACTTTCGTTCCTGAGTGGACATGAGAGTAATGGCAATGATAGTGTACTAGAACCTCCTCTGACGTCCAGAACTGAAACATTACTACCAGATGCAGTTCAGTGTCTCCCAGATCAGAGACCCTAGTTCAATTCCAGGACAAATTTTGCTTATAAAATCGTGCTAATGTCCCTGTGAAGGGCAGAAATCTCTCTTTCTCCTTCCCACCAGCTATGGTTGAATAGTAGGACAGTTAAAAGTTTAAATTACTGTGTTCTATAGCTTTTAGTAGGCAACCATCTAGAAGTAAAACGCTTAATTAGAATCAGTTTTACTCTGAATACAAAAATAATCTATTCCGCTTAATAAAGTGGCCTCGTGGCGAATTTTGATTCTGGGGATGGGTTCGGTAAATACATGTTATCGTTCTTGAGAGTCTCATTTATCATTTGAAAATTTTTCGCTTACAACCGTCTAACTTTCAAACAAAACTTGATAAATTATAACTGAAAATGCAGTGGCATCTACAAGCAGCTCAAAGCTTTTTTAACGTGGGTTTGAGTAACCCTACAGGAGAATTTCAGTTGTCATCTGTGCCGGTAGGTCCCCTCTGACGGGTCACTAAGTTATATGAAAGCAATCTGAGAGATATTGAAAATTGTCGTGTATTTTCTGAACAGGCACCGTATGATTTTTTTCTTTAAATATAAATAAAGAACTTAAAAGAAAAAGGCATGGTGATGTTTAGCGTTACATGTTATAATATAGCATTAATTGTACTTATAAAAGAATCCATCGTCTTGTGTGCTTGTATGTGATTATAGGCAGGAAATAACTGTCATAATTCATCAAGATATTGGGAAAGAAACAAAGATTATATGAAATAAGAGAAGGGAGAGATTTATATAATCGTTTTTGAAGGATATGGTTGAAAAAAGGACTCATTACAATGAACGTTTCAAGGCCAGAAATGGTTAGGTAGAGGTCACCTCCTCACTGACTATATCGTGACATTAAATAGAGCAACAGCAATTGAAATAATCAAAATGTCAGAACAAGGGCTAAGGAGAGGGGAAGAGAAGGACGCAATTGTGCAAACGAATGGGATTTATCAATGTAAACCAATCGTATTTTTAGAAACCAGAAACTGTCCTTGGAGATTTGAAAAGAAAAAAAAAGAGATGAAATAGTTTGAAATTCAAATGCATCGCCCAGTCGAGGCAATAATACTAGATATAGTTATCGTAAACAAGAAAAAAGAAATTACATGTCGGATAATGTCGTTCCAGCAGACCACACAACATAATTAATAATGCAAAAAAATTGAAAAGTATTTAGAGCCCCACCCAACAAAAAAGAAGAAAACTATAAGCATAATAGTTGTTGGTTGTTTTTAAGGCATGTCAACTTTTCTTGTGTAATTTAAAGCTGAATTCAGTCTTTCTGCAAACTACTAAATGGTTTCTCAGAACTAATCATAGTAACCGTTTGTAGGAAATTAAAGCTTCAAGTAACTAATATTAATAATTTGCTTATAATTATATAGTGGCAATCATTCCTACCTAATAGTAATAATCTATACACAACTACTTGGATTTACTTTACTTTAAGAAATTACATGGCTTCAAGTAAGGAGGCGTGCTTAGCTTAACAATACAATAAAGTAAATATGACTTAAATAAATAAATACAACTACTGCAAAGAACACTTTATTCCTCGATACATCTCATATTTACTTCCATTCAGTCTCTAAAACTTTCATCCCACGCGACTAATATTTCCGCAGACATTCCCCGTACAGTCCTTAGGACATTTATCATAGCGTAACGGTTATGGTCATAAGATATGTAATAGGCGATCCTATACGAGGCTGTTTGCGTTTTACTTCGCGGAAATGCCCTTGAGAAAGACATGAATCCATCTGTTCTACCATAACTGTGTGTAAATAGTTGGGCAGACAGGGTTATTTTGACTTGGTTAAGAAACCTGTCTAGGAGAAATGAAAACTCTGAATGTAGACCTGTTTACTTCGCTTAAAAATTGACCTTGTGTTACATGATGAAAGGGGCAGGTCAATGTAACATAACTTGGAACATAAAAGAGCAAAATCATACAGAGCATGACGTCTCAGGTGGAGAATATTTGAAGACATGTGTATTGTCTGTCTTCGTTCCCTTTCTTTCATTTACCATGCAGGAATTTTAATATAATTTTTCTTTCTTGCGTTCACATTCTTTCGGTTGGTAGGTTAGATTGAAATATCATTAAAGTTTTTCGGACTATAGTCTTCATCTTGCATAGCGTAACGGTTATAGGCGTTGGTTCCCAAAACTTCTAAGGAGACAATCATCTGGAGATTGCAGTTTCAAACCAGACTGCAGGTGAGTAACAATACAGGGATACTTAACACTTTATGGCTAACGGAATCAGAACAAGCGACCTCCGTGGATTCAATAAATGATGTAGTTCGAAGTTCTGTGTAGGTTCCAGAGTTCGACAAATACCTAAAGAAGGCTGAAGGACATATCCACGGAAACATTGTGGAAATAACAAAAGATGAAGACTATAGTCCGAAAACGCTCAATGATAAAAATCATCAAGCATCGACTCAGAAATTTAGACAACCAGACTGAACTAATATAAACACTTAGACTGATACAAGGTAAAAATGTACCGTGCTCCAAGCTAGGATCAAACTCAGTTACAAGGTATCCAGTATCTAATTGTAGCACCAGGCCAGCAGTATAGAGCACTCTGTAATAAATCAACTGACTTGAAATAATCTGTTAAATTAGCCCATTAACCATTAAACCATATAAGACTTTCAGTTTTATTGAAAAACAAACATAACGAAAATTTGTCACGAGGTTACAAAGATCGAATTCACCAATCAGTTAAGACAGGGCTGCGAAAAGAACTTGGTAATTATGACATAACCCAGCGGTGCCCCTGAAAACTAAGCAAGTAAAGGAATGAACTGTATTTAGCACGTATTTACTCAACCTCTCTGCCATGGACAGGATGTTATACAAGGTCAATTTTAATGCTGAGAAAATCTGGTTAGAATTCCTAATTTTCGTTTTCCTAGACTAGTTGCCTAACCAAGGCTAAAGAACCAAACCTGGCCTGTTATTTTCCTATAGCTAAAGAAGAACCGATGAATTTATGTTTTTCACATTAACGCGGAGTGGTACACAGTCTCATGCATGATTTGAACTCTGATCACTGATTCCATTTCATTGTAAGCTTTACGCTGCACGTACTTCCTATTCAGTACTAATTTGTCAGCAAGGTCTGCTTGTTAACTGTTACACTAAGTTGGGATGCCTTCGGAAACTTGCTGTATGGTGTTATATTTATTTGTTCATTTTCTCTATTTTATCTGTGAATTCGAGTTGAGCTGTACATGATCTGTATGTCCAGGAGTGCGCTTTTTCTGCATCCGCAGTGTACAGATATGACTAGACAGAACCTAATCAATAAACTGGGGATAAATCAATCAATCACATTCTACCTGTTCGATGACACCACCACCGTAAATATCTTTTCATCGAGACGTCGATTAGCTATAAATATGCGTGCGAAATCGTAATACAAGCAAAGCAAATTAACCAATTCTATTGAGGCACTTACGTGATAGCACTTTAACAGATTGAAGAAAATTTACTTCATTATCTTTCTTCCATTCGATTCAAATCTGAGCTTTCCTGCATAAGACCGTTTGGATTGTATAGCGAACCTGTCGGAATTTCCTATTACTGTTATATAAGATTGTATTTACAGCTTTACTCGCGGAAATATAGATTTAGTTGAGCTCGATTAGATTGTCTGAAGATTTTGCAAGTCTTGTTTGTTTTTTTTTCTTTTCCTAATCGAAAATAAATGGTCGTTGTTTTGTATTGTCTGTTGTTGGCCTAAGGAGACGCTTAGATGAATTTTATATGTTTTGTTTTTGCCATATTGCTCAATTTTAGCTCGTGTGTCGTTTCATGTTTTGTTGTATTTTTGCCGTCCGCTAAACTTGAGTTCATTGCGTGCTTGGATAAAAAAAAAAAAAAAAAAAAAAAAAAAAAGCAAAAAACAAAAACGAAACACACACACACACACACACACACACACACACACACACACACACACACACACACACACACAACAAAATAAAACAAAACAAAACAAGGCAAAAAATAAAACTCACCTACTCTCTTCTGCCGAAGGGTTTTGATTGGAACGTTCAAAAGAAGCAAGCTTACTAATCTCTCATATACATAAGTACCAGTATCCCCCTTAAATAAATACACCCCATTTATTGATTCCGTTGTTGTTTCTTACCATTTTCTCAATCAATGCTATCAAGCATTCCCCTCTCTCTCATTTTCTCCACACCCCGTGCATTACCATGTACAAATATAACGATTAATGACTCTTTTCATCATGACTAAAATAGAACATTCAGTTGGCTTCCGTACGGACATGATAGTGAGTAGACCATGTGACCAAATAGTAAGCGTTTCTAGCGAGTCAGAAAGTATCACAGAGTAATACAGCGAATTTTCATTGAACTCATAACTTTTACTTAAAGTATAAAAGTTTTTTTCGTATTTGTCTTAAAATCCAAAGAATGTAATGCCCAAGTCAATACGACATGTTAGAACAAAAGAATGACTACGATAAATGGTTGAAATCGCTTAGTTTGCAACAATTAAAAAAAAAGAAGCTTTGTTTACAAAGTCACACGAGGGCTGGTTGCATATTATATATGATCTCAGTTTGGTGGTGGTGTGGTTAAAATGTAAACAATACAAACATCTTAGACAAAAGAATATTGACAACAAGGCAATACAAACAAAAATAAATTCATATATCAACAAGTAATAAAAAAAGGAAATATTATAAAGACTGTATGAATGTTCAAATATAGTTTCTTAAATATTCGTGTGTGTGTGTGTGTATGTAACGAACACGAATATTATGGTAAATGCGTATTTTGTTTAGGAACGAGGGGTAAGAATATCAGAAATCTTACTTACGTATTTGTGTCATTACATAGGTGTATACGACAAGACTAAATGTTAAAAGTGTCCTGAACTACTATATATATGTTAACTCAGTATTTCATGCGAAGTACTAATACATATACGAATTGTCATGTATTTTAGACGGCTGTGTTTTCTCCCATGTCATGCGCTTGTCTCTTTCGGGATTTGAAGAAATGTTTGAAGCCGAACGCGTACGTAAGACTGGAACAGGTCAAATCGAAAGGCAGAACAGGACAGGAAAAAAGATAACAGACTGTACAAGTCCATGTTACGTGTCGTTAGCTATTTTTCGCTTGCCAGCAAAGCGAAGAATGAGAGAATGAAAGAATGAGAGAATGAAAGAATGAGAGAATGAGAGAGCTGATATATTGAAATATTTACTTTTCGGCAATCACTGATGTTTTGAACCTCTTCACATTGAAGAACAGAGGTAGGACGACCAGCTAGGACCTATATTCAACCGTTCTCTGCCGATACAGGATAAAGCCTTGAAGACCTCCCAGGAGCAATGGACGATAAAGATGGATGGCGAGAGAGGGTCAAGGAGATCCGTGTTGACAGGGTGACATGATGATGCTGATGATGATGAATCCAGCAGTATAATCTGTCTAACCTTTTTACTTCATGTGATTGTATCTTCAAATTTACAACATAAAACTCAACATATAAACTATTAAATTCAAAAACATACTTTTACTTTGCTTTTCCTCAATTGCTGTCTTCGTGGTGCAATGGTTAAAGTGCTAGGGATCGTAGTAAGCGAGTTCGAACTCCTGTCGCGCTATTACGTTTATTTTCTGGACAAATACCCTAAGCAAATATATGAACCTTTGTCCTCCCAGCAATGGGTTAAAGAGTACTACTACTGTTCTAGAAGGATGGATTTAGATTTAATTAACCCAAGAAGATTGATATGTCCTTAAACACCAAACAAACAAAAAAATCAAGCTGCTCTTCACCCCAGTGTGCAAGGGCTGCAGAATACACTGCTAAAAGCCCTCTGTGAACGTGTGTCCTGGTTATGACATTAAACCAACAGATGGTGAGGTTCCAGCCTTGGAGATATTGGGTACACCATCATTGCCATTGCTCCAAAGTTGTCTCTGACTTGGAGTGGTATCACCTGATGGGTCCTCTCAATGGGTCAAATAGAACAAAGTATGTGTGCAAACAAATGACTGATATGCAAGAATATTCTTAATGAAACAAATGACTGATGTTCAATTTTGACTGTTATATAACAATACTTGAAATAATGTAACTGCGGAAAATGAGCTCAGGTTTGTTTAAGAATGTTATTTACAATATATATATATATATATATATATATATATATATATATATATATATATATAAAGAGGAATATGTCATTAAATAACCTTCAAAGTTTAATGTGCCATAAAATCAAACCAAACCAAACCTATGTTTACTTACTTATCCAAGTGCTATACCTTATACACTTTAAGGAATAAGAAACATAGGCAAGAATATTCTTAATGAAATATGTATAAAACGGATTTGGCATTAAATAACATACAATGGTTGATATGCCATAAAACTAAACCAAGCCAAATCAATCTGGCTGTTTCCTTGTCATGTTCAAGAAAGCAAAACGAAATGAAGAGGGTTAAATCGCTCAACTAAACACTGGCGATTCTTTTGATAAAGAGCTTACAACCACGCCTTTAACACAGTTGATTATCAAGTCATCCTGAAGGTACTGGTTCTAAGAGAAAAATAGCTTCTCATCGGTTGGCTCTAGGCAGCCATTTGGGATCTGAGCGATTTGTTTCAAATCGAAAAGTCACTTGGGTTTTTGAGAACGTGAGAATCACATGGGTTTTTGAAAGTTTGGACGATTCGTAACACCAACGAGGGGCTTCAATTAAAATAAAGACGATGCAAAGTATTTTGTCTCATGAATGACATGCTGACACCAACAGAAATGTCTTACCTGATTATAAGTAAAGATGAAAATAAAAGTAGGAACCAAACTATGTCCTCTTTTGTAAGATAGAGAAAAATGACGATCCACAGCTTTTAAGTGTGTTTTGTTACAAGTCTAAACGCCTGTCAAGATGTCTAAAAGAGATTGATCCAATTGATGAGATTTTTTTCAAAATCCTTTTGATGGTTCTTTTTAATCGACTGTTTCTGGTGAAAAACAGCCTTGTACAAGTGCAACCACCTTCATATTCACCAAATTGTTCTTATTAGGAAAAACCATCTAAGGAGCCTTATTTAAGGACGTGTAGGATATGAAAAAAAAAAAAAAAATTGTCCATTACAAAGTTGCTTCGAATATTGAAAAAAATCTCGAATGTTTGTGCAGAAGATCAGGCCGGCTTTCTAAAAGGCTAATTTGTTATTCATCTTTTAATTAAGTCTTGATGATTACAACTTTAATCTCGATAATTTCTGGACAATTTTCTTATTCAATCGATAGATAAACGTATACAAAGACAAGCAAATCTGTGAAATAACTATTGGCTAAAAAGAAAGAAAGAAAGAAAGAAAGAACGAAAGAAAGAAAAAAAATTTGCTGAAAAGAAAGAAAGAAAGAAAGAAAAAACGAAAGAAAGTAAGTTTGCTGAAAAAAAAAGAAAGAAAGAAAAATCAAAGAAAGAAAGACAGTTTGCTGACAAGAAAGAAAGAAAGTAAGAAAGAAAGAAAGTTTGGTGATAAGAAAGAAAGAAAGAAAGTTTGCTGATGAGAAAGAGAGAGGTAATATTTGCTGATAAGAAAGAAAGAAAGAAAGAAAGAAAGTTATGCTGTTGACAAAGAAAAAAAAAGAAAGAAAGAAAGAAAGTTTGCAGAAAAGAAAGAAAGAAAGAAAGAAAGAAAGAAAGTTTGCTGAAAAGAAAGAAAGAAAGAAAGAAAGAAAGAAAGAAAGTTTGCTGAAAAGAAAGAAAGAAACAAACAAACGAAGAAATAAAGTTTGCTGAAAAAAAAGAAAGAAAGAAAGAAAAATCAAAGAAAGAAAGAAAGTTTGCTGAAAAGAAAGAAAGAAAGTTTGCTGATAAGAAAGAAAAAAAGAAAGAAAGAAAGAAAGAAAGAAAGAAAGTTATGCTGATAACAAAGAAAGAAAGTTTGCTGAAAAGAAAGAAAGAAAGAAAGAAAGAAAGAAAGAAAGAAAAATCAAAGAAAGAAAGAAAGTTTGCTGAAAAGAAAAAAAGAAAGTTAGCTGATAAGAAAGAAAAAAAGAAAGAAAGAAAGAAAGAAAGAAAGAAAGAATGAAAGAAAGTTATGCTGATAACAGGGAGTGAAAAAAAAAAAAGAAAGAAGGTACGCTGACAAGAAAGAAAGAAAGAAAGAATGTTTTTATTGGCGTCAAAACCCTTGAGTTGATTGATTTCCCATCCGGCGAAGCTTCTGTAATATTTCCGGTGTTATATATATCCTAAACGCTTAAACATATCTAAACTAAAGCATTTCACTTTTCATTTACAGCAGATGACAGCCCATTATCGAAAAAAAAAGAAAGAATTTTTTTACGTTTTCATTTTCCTTTGCTTTTTTTGTTTTCTTTCCTTTATTCTTTGTTTTTGTTTTTACCCGTTTTCTAGCGTTTCTGTTCATTCAAATTTTCTTCTTTTTACTTGTTCGTATTTATTATTCATTCTCAACGTCCTCCTACATATTTGCACTATTTCTTCTTCTTCTTCTTCTTCTTCTTCTTCTTCTTCTTCTTCTTCTTCTTCTTGATTTATTTCCTTCCTGCTTTTCACTATTTCTAATCGTTTATACATTTTCTTTTTCTTTCTTTCTCTCTTTTCTCTCTTTTCTTTTTTCTCTTCTTCACCCATCTCTTTGTCATAGTGTAATGGTTAAAACGCTGGATTACGGAATTGTAGTAAGCGAGTTTGAATTCCAGTCGCGCTATTACGTTCATTTTCGGACAAAGACCCTTGGGGAAGGTATGAACCCACTTATCCTCCCAGGTATGGGTTAAATAGTACCAATACTGTTCTTCAAGAAGGATGGGTTCGGCATTAAATAACCTATAAAACTTGATAGAAACCCAACCATCGTTCTCATTCATTTTCCTTTTACTCTGCCTTTTTTTTTAGGTTTTCTTATTTCTTCTTAATTTTATTTCGTTTCTGCTTTTCATTCTTCTTTTTCTTCTTCGCCTTCTTCTTTTTTCGTTTCCTTTCTGCCTCTTACTAGGCTTCATCCTTTTTTAAAAATTTTCTTCTTTCTTCTTTCTTTTGTTTCTACTTCTCTTCCCACACTCTATTTTTTCTTTTCATATTCCTTTTAATTTTCCCCCTTTTTTCTTGTTTTCGTGACTTACTAAGTTTTTTATTTATCTATTTATCTTAATATTTTTCCGTCTTCCATATCGATTTTCTTCATTCTTCTTTTTCTTTCTTTCTTCTTCTTCTTCTTCTTCTTCTTCTTCTTCTTCTTCTTCTTCTTCTTCTGTCATTCTCTCTCGTTCTATCAATCTCTCTCTCTCGCTCTCTAACCCTTCTTATTTTCATCAGCTGCTTCCATTTTCAACTCAAACAATTTAACCTTCAATTCATCCCAGTCCACTTACATATATACACATTAAAATACGTAATGACGAATAAAAGAAAAAATGTTTAAATACAAACATCATATAAAGCCCACCATTGGTCAATACAGTTTCTACGTTGACTGGAATCTCCAAAGTTTGTTCTGGTCCAACACTCTTGTTTCTATCTGACAAGTGGTGATCGATCGCTACTCAGATCATCCGTTGCTACTAGCTGACTGGAAAGTAATGTTTGAAGATTGTCATGAAGTGCATTATAGGTCGCAATTTCAATTTTTTTTCTTTTTTCACTTCACGCGAAAATCCTAGCAACAATCATTGAAGCCATTCCTCGCAAACTATGCATCACCATTGCTAAATATTCTCAACTGAAGATCGTCTATTATTATCAGGCTTTTTCGAATAGTAACCCGAGATGACCAGCTGTCATCTCGATAAAAGCATTGAATGGTTTGGTAAGTGATGTTTAAAAAAACTATAAAGAAATATGAAGTGGTTATTGTTGAAACTAAAAATCTAGAAGAGTGTATAATGGAAATCCGTTCTAAAAAATATATTGAATTTTCTCTCTAGGAAAATTAAGATGAATATGAAAATGTGATCAAAATTTATCGAAAGTGAATCTGTAATTGCTTTTTTTTAATTTAATTTGAACTTAAAATGAAGACATCTACAAAGCTGAACAATATGATATTGTACTAATGTTTTGACGTCTAGACAACGTGTAGACATACCAGTTTCATTTTTTTAAATTAAGAAATTAAGATTAATTAAAAACAAACAAACATTATGTTGTTAGGATACATTTGAAAGAACAAAACACAAGATTTTATAAGGACATTACCTTCCATGCTCAAACAGATTTTATAATGTCAGAACCTTTTAATGCTCAACAGATTTTATGCGAACAGCACCTTTCATGCTCAACAGATTTTATAAAGGCTGTAACTTCATGCTCAACAGATTTTATGAAGGCTGTACCTTTCAATGTTCAATAGATTCTATAAGGGCAGCATCTTTCATGCTTAACCGATTTTATAAAGTCAGCACCTTTCATGCTCAACAAACTTTATAAGGGCAGTATATTTCATGCTCAACAGATTTTATATGGGAAGCACAATTCATTCTTAACAGATTGTAAAAGGGCTGTACTTTTCATGCTCAACAGATATTATAAGGGCAGCACATTTCATGCTCAACAGATTTTCAAAGGGCAGCACCTTTCATGCTCAATAGGTTTTATGGGAGCACGACCTTTCATGCTCTACAGATCTTATAAGGGTTGTACCTTTCATGCTTAACAGATTTTATAAGGGCTGTACCTTTTAACGCAAAACAGATTTTATAAGGGCAGCACCTTTCATGCTTAACAGATTCTTTAAGCGCAGCTTTCATGCTCAGTAGGTTTTACGAGAGCAGTACTTTTCATGCTCAACAGATCTTATAAGGGCTTTTCCTTTCATGCTCAAAGGTTGATATGCCATTAAACAAAAGAACCAAACCAAACCAAACCTTTCATGCTCAGCAGATTTTATGAGAACAGTACCTTTCATGCTCAATAGATCTAACTCCGCGTGAAAACCATTCCTAGAGTAAGGCTTGTTGGATTGAATTTAACGGCACATCAACTTGCTTATAGTTATTTTATGCTTTCAGATTAGTTAATTGTACGTTCATATTTACTTTTTAACTGAAATGGTTTCTTAAATTGTATTTATCTATTCATTCATTTTTTCACACAGTCTGATCGAATACAAATATATTTTACAGATATTTGATATATAGGTGGTACCACAACAGGTACTGTTACTCCAAGCTGAGTGGAACTGGGAGTAATGGCAATAAAGAGGAACTTCCCATATCTTTATAACTCATTATATGCAGTTTAGTGTCATTCCCAGGAAACTGCGTGATTTTTACTCTGCTGTCGACTGATATCTAGCCCGCCAAGAAAAAGTCGAAGCGAATCATTTCTCATTTGAAATAAAATATATGAAGCCAATTTAGATGCTTTTCGAACTGGAATCTTGGGTGAAAACAGGATTTTTCAAGTGCAGTACATTCAATTGATTATGTTCTGTTCGACTTTCTTTTAATTGAAATTTAAAACTCGTCTCGAGAATAAGTTTTGAAGACGTGAAGGAGATCAAAAGAAGTACGACAACACAGATTCAGATCAAATCAAACGAAAAGTCTCAGAGGTGCTTCGAACAACGTAAGACTAAATAGAATAAATGATTCAGATGTGAAGGGAACTATTTTGATGAAAAATAACGTCTCATTGTTCATTACTAGCTTGGTAAATACAGCCTCCGACTCAGTGTACCTCGTATATAATGACTTAGATCTCTTGATGTGTGTGTGTGTGTGTGTGTGTGTGTGTGTGTGTGTGTGTGTGTGTGTGTGTGTGTGTGTTTCTTCGTATGCCTATGTATGTGTGTATGAATGTATATTATGTATGTATACGGACAGGAAGAAAGAAAGAAAGAAAGAATGAAAGAAAAAGAGAAAGAATGAGAAACTGGAAGACATAACAGCAGAACTAAATTTATTGGTGTGGAAGATATTTTATATTCGCTAAAGAATTAATAATAAAAATGCCCTCAAGAAAAAAAGTGACCATCACTTAGCACCCCTTCGCACAAACACACTTTTGTGAAGCCATATATATATATATATATATATATATATATATATATATATTCTGTTTATATAACCCGTGATATAGTGAATATGATTTATTACTCACATATATCAAAACTTATACTTTTATTCACTCTGATGTTTACATATATCATTTGACAGCAAATTCTGGCGATAAAGGTGAAACAATTATCACGGTTGTAGTTTCCGACCGGTAGAGGCCGATCGGGTGTCAGTGTTTTATTGACGCTTACTTACTTAACCTCTACTCCTTCGATGCTTCCACATATAATTTTTTTTGTTTTCGGCAGCAAAAAAAAAAAAAAAAAAAAAAAGAAATTGTTGATAGAGAAGTGATTTGTTTGTTTTTTCAAGGTTTTCTTCTTTTCTTTTTTTTTTTTTTTTTTTCTTTTTTAAATATTTTGACCTAAAAATTGTTTGAACAACTTTTGACATCTAATCTATTTTCCGTAAAAAATCAGAGAAAAATAACCAAAACAAAGGTATTGTTATTCATAAGAAACTGGGGCAAACATTATTAATAGAATATATATATATATATATATATATATATATATATATATATATTTGTGGTAGTCAGTGTATAAGTGTGTAAAATATTTTCCCTCTCTCTCTCTCTCTCTCTCTCTATCATACACACACATATATATATATATAAATATACGTACATAGAGAGAGACGCGCACATACGTTTACTAATACATAAATACTTATATAACTAGAGAGAGAGTGGGAGTGAGGCATACTCACACACATAGACACACAGACATACAGAGACTCACACACACGAGCACACACACACACACACACACACACACATACACACACACACACAGGTGCTCACACATATATATGTATGTATAAATATATATAGAGAGAGAGTGAGGGAGAGAGAGAGTGAGGGTTAGAGAGAGAGAGACGCACGTGCACTTATATTTTATATTTTTTGATTACGGGCGCGTTGTAATCTTGTTTTCTGAAGAAAATCAACATTTTATTAAAAATTGTTTGGGATGTAATAATGTATCGATATTACCTAATACATATACGTGCACAGATAGATGCTCACATGTATACGTATACACAGAGACACACACATATACACAGACACAGATTAGACACACAGACACACCGACACAGACACACAGACAGACAGACACACACACATATATATATGTATGTATTTATATTTTTCTCACCTCCTCGTCTCAGTGTCATGACTACAAGTTTCGTGCCTTTGTATAAAGAATGTATTTGGTTTGTTGGTTAGTTGTTTGGGTTTTATGGCATATCAACGTTTGTAGGTTATCTAACGCCAAATCCACTTTTATACAAATAGTTCTATTTCAAACAATTCATTTTAGCATGAGTACACAGTTTAATTGTCAAAAAATTCTAATTCAAGCTATTCAGCTTATTCAAACACTTCTAATTCAGTTTAGTATTAGTAGAGGTGTTTCTTACACACAGTTAAATGTCAAAACAGTTCTATATTAACCAATTCAGTTAAGTGTAAATACAGCTTCAATGTCAAAAACAGTTTCATTTCAAACAATTTAGTTTAGAATAAGCACGCAGTTTAAATGTAAGTCCTGTTTATTTGTCAAAAACATTTCTATTTCAAGCTATTCAGTTGAGGCAAACAGTTATAATTCAAACAATTCAGTTTAGCATAAGTATGTAGTTAGTTCTATTTAACCCATAGATAGGGCTCTATCAGGTGCTACCTTTCCGACGGGGCAAAAGAATGTAGATGAAATATATAGAAAAATGTAATAAATTAGTTCCATATTGAGTGCTTAACATGTCCTACATATGGAGTCAATTCATTACTAAATGATTTTATACATTTGACAATACAGGAAGATGATTTCCACGTTTACTAGGTATATATACATAAAATCGTACTACTAAGTATACTAGGTTTATATACATATAATCATACTACTGAGTATAGTAGGTTTATATATATATAATCGTACTACTGAGTATACTAGGTTTATATATATATATATATATATATATATATATATATATATATATATATATAATCGTATTACAGAGTATACTAGGTTTATATACATATAATTGTACTACTGTGTATACTTGGTTTATATACATATAATTGTACTACTGAGTATACTAGGTTTATATACATATAATCGTACTATTGAGTATCCTAGGTTTATATATATATATATACATATATATATATATATATATATAATCGTACTACAGAGTATACTAGGTTTATATACCTATAATTGTACTACTGAGTATACTTGGTTTATATACCTATAATTGTACTACTGAGTATACTTGGTTTATATACATATAATTGTACTACTGAGTATACTAGGTTTATATACATATAATCGTACTACTGAGTAAATAAAAAGTAGATGTAATATTAAACATACTTTAGATAGTAATATTACATATAGTCTGTTTGTTTTGTTTTCTTTCCTTTCTTTTCTTTTTTTTTTTTTTTTTGGTTCTTTTCCGTTCTTTTCTTTTCTTTCCCCGATTCTCAAAAATTCTGATGATTAAAGCTTTTGTGTCCCCAAGTAAACTGACTCATCTTAAATATCATTGCCTGCGTCAATCACCTAACTGTTTAAAAAAAACGCAGTCTGAACGGTTATGAGTATTTCTTTGTATATATTTTCTCCTCTCCTGTAATTTTAATGTAAAAACATCCATCGTTCTAGCAAAATTTTTCACCATCTTAAAGTCCCGATGAAGTTTTATTAAAACTGAAACGTTTTAATGGTGACTTTCCATCATAATAAATTCGTTACATGTGGAATACTTCGTATTTTCTACATACTGTAGGATTTATTTCAATAATTTACGTATATATATATATATATATATATATATATATATATATATATATATATATATATATATATATATATATATATATAGTGTTTCCATTATTTGAATTCAGTTCACCGTGTCCGTTTTATACGATTATGTTCATTGCACCATAAGTGCCCCCCTCTCTCTCTCTCTCTCTCTCTCTTTCTCTCTCTCTCTCTCTATATATATATATAAGGTATTCTTTAATCTAGTAAATCCAGAATAGGGAACAATTCAAACAGGACAATTAAAATATTCAAATTTAGAATATCTAATTATTCATAGTAAAGACCATGTAAATAAAATCCACGGAGCAAATATTATTTCAAGAAGAAAAAACAATATTCGGTTACATTAGGATTATAAATTCATTTCCATTCTATTAAGAGCATTGATATGAATCAAAACTTCAAAAGAATTTTAACAGGAGTTCATCAGATCCAACAAAATAAAATACAACCAGACAGGAGAGAGAGAGATAAAGGAAAGAGAAGGAAGAAGGAAGACCATTTCACCTATGTATTAGCCTTATGGCATGTAAGGCTTGTTCCGGTCTCTTTCCCGTCTCATGAACGCTTGAAAAATCAAACAGCTTTATCCAAACATTTTTGGAAATTGAAAAATTAGGGTTTTACTCAATGGAGTATATTGAAAAGGTCTACTACTCCGAGCTGCTTTGATGGTAGATATAATTCGTGTCTAGAAGAAAAGATACCAATTATGTTATACCCTGATCCCGACAACCTATTGAATCAGAGACGTGATTTAGTAGCTAGATGTAGGCATAGAAATATATTCCGACTTTAGTCAAAAATTTAGTAACCAGTCAAAGTTAATATTTAACCGCAATTTATTAAATTGGTATAGATATCTTATCATATTTACCAAACCCCTCCGCTCGGGCAGGATATGACACTAGGTCAATTTTCAAGCGGAGTTTAACAGGTTTGAATTCAGAGTATTCCTTCTCCTAGACTTGTTGCCTCATCAAGGCTGAAGAACCAGTCTGTCCTACTATTTATCCATAGCTGGAGGGAGAATAATTGGATTTTTACCTTTCCCAAGGGTATTAGTGCTATGTGAAATGCAATCAAACTCGTCCAGGATTTGAACTCGTGTCGCCGTGTCCATTTCCTAGGACGATAACCATTACACCACGGGCACTTCCAAAATAGATATCTTATCTTACCGGCATGGGTAACTTTCAAAGAAAAAAAAGATGACATACTAAATTTAAAAGTAATAATTTTGTTATAAATGTTTGAAATTTTGATATGTATTACTGTAACAGTTATTTCGTTGTCGTTGTCTAAATCTGAAACAGGAAGAGACCGGAAATAGCCTTATATGACATAAGGCTAATTCATGCATGAAATGGTCTTTCTTCCTCCCTCTCTTTCCTTTCTCTCTCTCTCTCTCTCTCTCTCTCTCTCTTGTCTGGTTGTATTTTATTTTCTTGTTGGATCTGATAAAGTCCAGTTAAAATTATTTTGGTTGTTGGTTGGTCGTTTGGGTTTTATGTCATAACAACCTTTGTATGTTATTTAATGCCAAATCCACTTTTATACAAATAATCAGCTTTCTTTCAAACAATTCAATTTAGCATGAGTACACAGTTTAGTTGTCAAAAACCTAATTCAATCTAATCAGTTTAGTCAACCAGTTCTAATTCAGACAATTCAGTTTAGCATAAGAATGCATTTTAGTTCGATTTAACCAATAGATAGGACCTTTATCAGGTGCTACTACTCCGGGCCAGAGTGGACCTGGGAGCGATGGCAATAAAGGGGTACTCTGAATTCTCCAAAGCTCTGGCATTACAAGAACCTCACCATCAGATTGTTTAGTGTCATATCCAGAACACTCGTCGGCGGGGGTGGGTCTTACCCCTCTGCAGAGAAGCTGTCAGTGTATTCTACAGCCCCAGCCGAATGAGCAATCTTTTGGAGTTTTGATTCATGTCAATGCTCTTAACAGGATGGAAATAAATTCATTATCCTAATGTGACCGTATATTGTTTTTTTAAAACACACACCCATAGATAGATAGATAGATAGATAACACACTTGGTTTTCTTTCACAGAATAATGTACAGATTCCTGACCTTGTGTCATATCCTGCCCGAGCGGAGGGGTTGGGTAAATATGATAATGTACAGATTCCTGAGTCTTAATTTGCAATGGGTGTGTGCTAAGGCAGTATACTTTCTTTCTTTCCGTTTGCTTTTCTCTTTCTTTCCTTCCTATTACTAGTAATATATGAACCGTCAAATGAGCTGAGAAATTCATATAAGTTTGTTGTCCTTCTTTCTAATTTCTGCTGAGAATCAGGAGCAGGAAGGATTTTTCTCACACCCTATTTAGCCCATTGAAAAACATCTGTCGATTTATTTCAATATTTATTATCTTTATATTGCACTAGTTTAAAAATCAAACTAAAAAAACACAAAAGAAAACCAAAAACAAAAAACACGTAAAAAAAACGTAACTACTACTGAAACTTGGCAACAACAAATGCCTAAATGGCTTTTAATTTATTTTCCTTAACTTTTCTTGTTGCATTCGCTGTAGCAGATGCATATTATACATTTGTTATTGTTTTTTCCCTTTCAAATGTTCACAGAGAAAACTACTGTCGATTTAAAAGAATTTCGATAATGTTGTGTGTCTTATGATTTATTCAGGGTTAATATAACAATCATCCTCCCACCGTAGTGTGGAGTTACCTCTTCTTTTAGGTACCCGTACCTCCTGGAATTTTTCTAAACAGCGGCTGTGTAAGTACTACTGTATGGTTGCAACGCATGAGCTCTAACGAAAGTCTAGGAGGAAAAGCTAGATGGTTGCTACACAAGAATGCTACGTGCTATTTTCAACAAATACTGGAAACAGCACCCTACAAAGCAGCAGCTGTTGGGCTACTTATATCTTATCTCGCAAACCATCCAAGGAAGACAAGCAAGACATGTTGGATACTGCTGGAGAAGTAAGTACGGACTCAAAAGCGTCTAACTTGAATAGTTTTCGAGATGGATGGTAGGTGGCTGTATAGCTGCTGTTTTGTGGGGTGTTGCCTCCAAGACTCGTTCAATATTGCTTGCTGCATTCTTGTGTTATTGCCGTCCAGCTTTTTTTCTCCGTACGTTTAGTTAGCAAAGTTGGATTACTGAGATAAATTTAATTTCGAATAATGTGATGAAAAAAAATTTACAATAATCTTCAGTATACAGAAATGAATCGTATAAGGCATCGTGGTTATTATTGTAGGAAATGGGCTTATAGAGACAAGTTCAAATCTTAGACAAAGCAGTTTGCAAATTGCTTTGCACTAATCCACTTGCTCTCTGAAACTGGTAGACACATTCACCTACCTAGGAAGAAGCGTCTCACCAACCGAAAAAGACATCGACACACAGCTATCAAAGACATGGACAGCTATCGATAGGCTTTCGATCATATGGAAATCAGACCTGACCGATAAAATGAAACGCCGTTTCTTCCAGGTAGCGGTCGTGTCGATACTGCTATATGGATGCACTACTTAGATGCTAACTAAACGGCTGGAGAAGAAGCTAGACAGCAATTACACAAGAATGTTGCGAGCAATATTGAACAAGTCCTGGCAGCAACACCCCACAAGACACCAAGTATACGGCAATCTGCCTCCCATCACGAAAACTATCCAAGCTAGACGAACCAGACATGCAGGACACTGCTGGAGAAGCAAGGACGAGCTCATAAGTGATGTACTCCTATGGACCCCCACATATGGCCAAGCAAAAGCAGAGCGACCAGCTCGAACATACATGCAGCAGCTATGTGAGGATACGGGATGTAGCCCTGAAGACCTGCCAGAGGCGATGAATGATAGAGAGATGTGGTGAGAGAGGGCCAGGGATATCCGTGCTGGTGGCACGACATGATGATGATGATGATGAATCCACTTGAGAAAGTCATGAATCCTCGAGGGTCTTTCAAAATTTCTAAGCCTCACCAGATTTTAGATTTCTCACGGACTTCTCTAGACTGACATCTGCTATACAGTGGTTGGACAAAATAATGAAAACACCTTAGAATTTCAAACAAATCTATTTCAATATGGTGTATGACCGCCTTTGGCAGTAATTGCAGCTTGAATTCTATCAAGTATGGACTCATACTAAGGTTGAATGGTTTCCAGAGGAAATTTTGTCCATTCTTCTGCCAAAACAGTTTTAAGTTCTTTCAATGTTGATGATGGAGGATATCGAATCCTTACGTGTTTTTTTTTTCCAAAAGGTACAATAAATTTTCAATATTACTGAGATCTGGTGACTGTAGTGACCTGATAACATGTTCTACTACGCAAGAAAGTTTTTCGTGCCACTCAAACACGTTTTTAGCTGTGTGAAGTGGTGGATTATCATCCTGAAAGATTACGTTTCCGTTCGGAAACAATTCTGTGACCAAAGGATGAATTTGATCTGATCAAATTTTTAAAGTCTTGGCTTTACATCCTGTCATGAATGAAAACCATTGGGGCGGCAGATTTCCAATATATAGCCAACCGCCCCCGCCTAGATTATTACATAGCCTCCTTCAGTTTAACAGATTGAAAAATACATTATTGAGCAAATGTTTCTTTTTGCTGCCTCCACGCGTATACTTGACCAGGTTTCGGAAATTAGGTAAAGTATGACTCGCCCGAGAAGATAACATTCTTCCAGTGTTCTAGGAACTAGTTCTGTAGGTTTCTACCCCACTCAAAATGCTTTGCGATTTTGATTTGTGATAGGAGAGGTTTTCTGATTGCAGCCCTCCCGTGAAATCCGGCTTTGTGCAGTTCCTTTGAAGAAATTGGGTTCTCGGGATGGTCATAAAGCTATGCAGTAATTTTCGGTGATATATTCTCGTGATCCTTCCAAATAATCCGTGTAATAGTCCATCAGTCTCAATCAGACAGCATTCGCTTTTTTCGAGAGTTTTGCTTCAGTGAGGAGGTTTTTCTTTTTTCTCAAATGCTGTCATTACTTTCGAGACAGTACTCCTTGCTACAGCAAATAATTCAGCGGTTCCTATCACGCTAGCGCCAGCCATACGAGCAGCAACAATTTGACCTCTTTTAAAGTCAGATAGATCTGCCATTTGAATAAATATTGATTAATTTCTTCTGATAATATCTGTAAAAAAACAAGTAAAACAAGACGAGAAAAATAATTATAAATCCAAAAATATAAAAATAAAAAACGTTTGATGGTTTTATAGGAGTTTCAGAATTATGATATTATGATTCTATGTGCTTTGATTATTTTGTCCAACCGCTGAAGTTATACAAGTTTTACAAGAAAGGGTTGAGTGTTCTGATGACACGGAAAACCAGTCAACTTGACGAACCAAGGGTAGATTACACTGTAGAGTGGGCCTCTTAGATAATTGGTTAAAGACAGGTTCTGCCAGCTAAAAACCTCTTGATCTCATTTTTGAGGATAATCAAGACAATTTGAATGTTTATTACCAATTATATATATATATATATATATAACAAAAATTCCAATTGCCATCTTCCCTTCCACAAGAATGGCGGCATCGGAATCACTAAGAACTACAAGGGCATAACTCTGACAGCAATAGGTTCGAAGGTTTAATCGTATCTCACCTGAAAGGAAATTCTTTGGAAAAATCAGACCAGCTGTCGAAGTAATCGCTCCACAACCTCGCAGATTCTGACAATCTTTCGATCATTGAAGGAGTTCGGGCAAATAATCTGGAGACAATCACTACAGTTCATAGAATTCTCTAAAGCACTGGATTTTACACACTGAGGAAATATGGAGCAAATACTACTGTCATATGGTCTCTCTCAAGAAATTGTTATAGGTATAATGATGATCTACAAAAATATAAAAGTATTGGTTTGCTCCCCTGATGGAGACACCAACTCTATCGAAATTGTCTCAAGAGTTTAACAAGGAGACCTATTACCACCATATTTGGTTTGTAATCTGTCTAGATAACGTATTTCGAACGTCAGTAGAAAAAAGACAAGAAGCAGACGATATTCTAATGAAATTATGATAGACGAAGACAATGCAGATGATCGAGCGTTTCTCGCAAATACACCTGCCCAAGCAGAATCTCTTCTGCATAGCCTAAAGCCTGAACGCAAATAAATCAGTGCTCATATGTTTTAAACAAAAATGAGCCATGTCCACTCGAAAAGGCAAGTATTTGAAATCTGTACACCAGTTCGCATACCTTGGTAGCAACATTTCATCTACTGAAAGAGATGTCAATATACATTTAGAAAAAGCGTGTACTGCTATTGACAAGGTATCGTTCATAGAAATATGATCAATCCGATGAAAGTTAACGGGATTTTTCCTGGTTGTAACTGTGTCCATATTACTACATGGATGCACCACCAAGATGTTAACAAAACGCAAAAAGAAAAATCTAAATGGGAACTACACAATAATGCTATGTGTTCTCTTGAAGAAATCCTGGAAGTAAGACCCCATAAGACAGCAACAGTGCCGTCAAATTCCCACCCATCTCACAAACCATTTAAGTAAAACTAACAGGACAGGCTGAGCACTGCTGGAGAAGTAAGGACGAACTCAAGAACAACGTTCACTTAAAGACTCCTCTGCATGGACGTGCGACGGTCAGCCGACTAGCAAAGATTCTGTAAGCTTTGTACGGACACAGGATGAAGTGTAGAAGAGTGATGTATGTATGGATTGATGATGAAAGAGTGTCAGAGAAATCTGTGATGTCAGCGTGCATAGATGATGATGACGATGATGATGATGATGATGATAATGCTCTAGCACAAATCTCGAAAGAAATGTTAACCAGGACTGCAATGATTTTGATGTACAAATATGCATGCATTTACCCGACTCCAACTCCAGGGAGCCCAAACGGCTGAGGCAGTAAAATACACCGACTATATCTCTGCAGAAGGGTGAGACTCTCCCAACATTTGTTCTGGATATGACAGTTAACAATCGGATGGCGAAACTCCAGCAATGTTGAAGCTCTGGGGAATATGAAGTACTCCTTCATTGTGATTGATCCCAGGTCTACCCTGGCCCGGAATGGAAGCACCTGATAGGGTCCTGTTTATGGGTCAAATAAAACAAAGTATGTGTGCAGACAAATGACTGATGTTCAACTGTGACAGTTATTAATATATAGCAATAAAGAGGATTTGGCATCAGATATATACAAAATATCTTTATTTAATGATTTCGAAATTCATTTCCAGACAATAATTTATTCTATTTTCTTTATTTTATTTTAAGCGTTTTTTTAATCTGCATGTTTGTAAAATTGAACGCTTGAGTAACTGTTTTACAAATGATGAAACGCTGTGTCTGAGTGTTGGGTTTAAAAAATCTAATCTCTGGCGTTTCAAATTTAAACATTAACGAACTATCGTCTGCTTTTAGCATAACAGAAAGAATATCTAATATGTACTGGCATCTTTCTCCTGTTTTTCGTAATATTAAAGAAAAATCGTAATTTGAATGTTTATAAAATTATGATTATAACTTTTATCATAACTTTCTTAGATAATTATTTTCATGTATTTAGATATATTATTTATTGTAATTTGAACTAGCAAGTTCATTTTTAAAAGTAAAGGTGACACTCTAGAGTTGAATAACTCTTTTTAATACGTAAGTTACAAACGTATTTTTTACCCTGATTATTTATTTTTCTTGTGTTTTTCATTTAAGTAGAAAGCAAGTTCATTTTAAAATGAAAATCTCTGCCAAATATTGTTAACGATTAATATTTGAGAATAATCCTCTTTTTACAGTCGTAATTAACAAGACAGTTAATTAATTCCTGTTACATTAGTTGTCCCAATTGATAAAAAAATACTCAAGACTATATTATCTTAGAGTTTTTTCCTATCTCATTGCATATTAGAAAACAAGAAAGGGAAAACCTCTCATAAGAATTGTTTTTATTCATACTAATTTTTAAATTGTATTTATTTTACAATATTACTTGAAAAATAAAAACTTTGCTTTTTTTTGTTACCTGTGATACTGTAAAATTTTTAATTGTTTATCTTCAAGACATCGCTTGAGAAATTTTTAGCAAATGTCTTTTTATATTCTTTGCGTTAAATAAAATTTCTTAGATTGGATTTCAGTATTTATAAATTCATCTTTTCAGCCTGAAAAACTGCAACGATATTGTCTGTATTTGCAGACGATTTTCATTTTATCAATATCAAAGTTATTCTTTTAAATGCCTGATAGCTTTTAACAGTAAATCACATCTTTTTCTGCACAGACAATATTTTCTATCTTTGTAGAAAAATTAGAATAAAATTTATTAGATTTTGGTTTTAAAAAGAATTCTTATATTTTGCTTAAAATTGGAAATAATAATTTTTTAATTCAAATATTAATAATATTTTTTTGTTATTATAGACAACCTAAAATGGTTAATATTTCATCACACCCAACCCAACCGAACCAAACCCTCCTTCATGTACAAGATGTGACATAAGTTCAATATATAAACAGATCATAGCTAGTTTGAATTCTAAACTATTCTTCCCCAATACCATTTGTCTTGCCAAAGCTAAAGAACCCATCTTGCCCTTATATTTACCCATAGACAGGTTATGGGATATAAGGTTAAGGATTCATGCCTTTCCTTAAAGTATTAACGTGAAGTAAAACGCAAATGACCTCATCCAGGATCCGAACTTGGGCCACCGATTCCATTTCCGACAACGATAACCGTTACACTATGTACGCCTTCAGGTGTTGGTTGGGTTTTTGGCATATCAACCTTTATTGGTTATTTAACCCCAAATTCTGTTCTCGGGTAAATTAATTGCAAACGGTGATTATTTGGCCCATTGATAGGATCCTATCAAGTACAACCATTCTGGGCCATGGAGGTGCCCGAGGTGTAGTCGTTATCGCCGTAGGAAATGAGCACGGCGATACGAGTTCAAATCCTGGACGAGACTGATTGCATTTCACATAGCACTAATACCCTTGGGAAAGGTATGAATCCAATAATTCTCCCTCCAGCTATGGATAAATAGTAGGACAGACTAGGTTCTTCAGCCATGGTTAGGCAACTGGTCTAGGAGAAGGAAAACTCTGAATTGAAACCTGTTAAACTCCGCTTAAAAATTGACCCTGTGTCATATCCTGCCCGAGCGGAGGGGTTGGTAAATAGTACCATTCTGGGCCAGAGTTGACCAGGGAGCAATGGCAATGAAGGGGTACTCCATATTCCCCAAAGCTCCAGCATTACTGACGTCTAACCATCAGATTTTTAATGACATATCCAGGACACTAGTTGGGGCTCTTACCCCTTTGTAGACTTGCAGTCGGTGTATTCTATAGCCCAACTTGACTGGGCTGACTTTTTTGGGTTCTGAGTAGGATGAGCGACATATTGATCGAACCTTGTGTGTGCTGTAGTTGAAGAGAACAACTTATTTGTTAAAAAAATTTTCAAAACTATGTCTTAACGATAATTGAATTCTAACTGAAAGTGATTTTTTAAATACTTGTTTTAGTAAATGTGCGTAGTGACTTTACTGCTCCCGTGTAAGGCGATAAGAAATCTCAAGAAGCAGATATATTAAAGGCAAACAATCGAACAACCTTTCTCGCGTTATTCTGTTTACATTCAGTCCTAGATAGAACCAACGACACACAAGAGAGGAAATTAACAAGGCGGGGGTTATTGTCCTCTCGCAAATTTTATTGATTTATTTCTTTTCAGTGGTTGCTTTTCGATGAGAATTCGGAATTATTGTTCGATTCTTTTTATACACTCGATAAAGGACAGTCAAATTCGTAACGCTATGTTTTACATGCTGATCTAAAAGTAAAGTTAGTCTCTAAAAGGTTACAAGCCTTATCAGTATATCAGCTCATCTTCAAAAAGACTTTTCTATTAAGTTTGAAATTATTAACAAACAATTGTTCCCCCTATATATATATATATATATATATATTGGTTGGATTTTATGTTATATCAACATTTGTTCGTTAATTAACGCTAAATCCATTGTTATGCAAATTGTTCTATTTCAAACAATTCAGTTTAATTGTCAAAAGCATTTCTATTTCAAGCTATTCAGTTTATTCAAACAGTTCTAATTCAGCTGATTCAGTTTAAGTGTCAAATTCAGGACACTCATTGGGGATCTTTCCTCTGCAGAGGTGCAGTCGGTGAATTCTACAGCCCCAGCCGATTGGGCAATATATATATATATATTATATATATATATATATGTATTTACCAGCCCCACCCAGAGCCGCGAACATGATGTGACACAAGGTCAATTTCTAAGCTGAGTTTAACAAGTTTTAATTGAGAGTTTTCCTTTTTCTTGGCTGGTTGATATACTAAGGGACAAAGAGTCCACTCGGTCTTACTATTTACTCTTAGCTGAAGGAATAGTGTCTGGATTCATACCTTTGAACAAGAGTATTTGCAACATATGAAATCCCAAGAGTCTTGTCCCGTGTTTGAACCCTTTTACCGGGTCTATTTTCTACGATGATAATTATTACACCACAAGCGCCTTCCCCAATCACATACATGGCTTATTACATTGGTTCATTCAAATATATATATATATATATATATATAAATATAAAATTATATATATATATATATATATATATAATATAATATATATATATATATACCAGCTTTATCGACATACACACTAGTTTCGACGATCATTATACCATGGACGCGTGTCTCTAAAATATTAAAAAATTAAACATATATCCTCCCACAGAAAGCAAACTATCGAGAATCTTCAGATATTCGCCCTGAACATAAATCATCTCAAATTTTTAAAAGATAAAGTTAATGTCGATTTCAAAGTGTTATTGTCCAAAGAATCTCAATAGAATGAGCTGGGTCTTTCGTTTTGATCTCTTTATGTTTGGGCATTGAAGCGTGAGAAGCTTTACCTAAGACCTGAAACAGCTAGTGAAAGATCCGAGAAGAGTTGGTTCCAACTAGATCAAAGAAAGACTCTCGAATATACCTGAATATTCTGTCCGTCATTTGTTTCCTTGAACACCTGGCATACATTTATGTATGTATGTATGTATGTATGTATGGTTGGTTTAGTGTGGTTGGGTTTTATGGCATATCAACTATTACAGGTTATTTAATGATAAATTCTTATTGTACATATATTAAATAGATGATTTGTAAACGCACCTGAGCTCATTTTTTGCAACAGTTAAAGAGTTTCAAGAATTACAATTTATCATTGATAATTCTATTCAACATTACTCATTTGTTTGTTACACAGTTAAGTGGTTCCATGTATTGCAATGTATGAGAAAGTTGTTTGTTGATACACAGTTAAATGATCAAACAGTTCTATTTCTAGCAATTCAATTTAATGCAAATCATTTGCTTACACTCAGTTTAAACGTCAAACAGTTCTATTTGACCCATAGATAGGCCTCTCTCTCTCTCTCAGGTGCAACCACTCCGAGTCAGAGTGGACCTAGCAGTAATGACAATGAAGGCTATTCCACATTCCACAAATTTCCAAAGCTGGAGCCTCGCCATCAGATTGATTTGTGTCCTATCCAGGGCAATGGTTGGCAGGTATTACCCTCATTAGAGATGCAGTCAATTTAAGAGTTTTTTTTTAATATCAAGCAGTTATATAATATCAAGCATTTCTTTTTCCTAAAAATAATTTGCACACAGTTACATAGTTTCAAGTATTCCCTTCTAATACTTTATAAACATATCGGCTCCAGTAGTTAACGGGTCATTTGCTTTTATATGGTTTCAAGTAACTAATAAAATAAAATAAAGTTGGCGACTTTAGTCGAGGGTGACCCGAAGGCTCCCTTTTCTATAGCTACTACACCGAGGTGTAGGGAGGGCGCTACTCCTTTCCCTGGATTGATCCACTTTATCCTTGGTCCCCTACCTTATAATGCTGAGTGTTAAGCAAGGAGGTATCAAGTACCATTTTTTAAAAAAGTCTTTGGTATGACTCGACCTGGGATTGAACTCCGGAAATACTAGTCCTTATTAAACACTTATAACTTCAAGTAACTATTTTGTATAATCCATACCTTTGTGGATAAGGTTTTTCATTCCTTTCCCCTTTGATATTTGTCCAAAAGGGAATATGACAGTGTGATTGGATTTCGAACTCGCTCACTAGGATATCATAATCCAGCACATTAGTCAACTAAGCTACGAGGATTCCTTTCACAGTCGGCTGGGGCTGTAAAATACACTGACTGATTCTCTGCAGAGGGGTAAGCCCCCCCTCCCAACGAGTGTCCTGTATATGATACTAAATAATCTGATGGTGAGGTTCCAGTAATGCTGGAGCTTTGGGGAATGCAGAATACACCTTCATTGCCATCGCTCCCAAGTCCACTCAGGCTCGGAGTGGAAGCACTTGATAGCGTCCTATCTATGTGTCAAATAGAACTCAACTGTGTTCTTATGATAGACCGAATTGCTTGAAATAGAACTGTTTTGACATTTAAACAGCGTACTTGTGCTAAACCGAATTGCTTGAAATAGAATTGTTTTGTAATTTAACTGAGTGTTAACAAAAACTATACTTATGCAAAACTGAATTGTTTAAATTAGAACTGTTTAACTAAACTGAATAGCTTGAAATAGAAATGTTTTTGATAATTAAACTGCGTACTTATGATAAATAAATTGCTTGAAATGGAACTGTTTATTTATATAAAAAGGATTCGGCATTAAATAACCTACAAATGCTGGTATGCCATAAAATACAAACAAACAAACAAGGATTCTCTAACAGTTATATGGAAAAAAGTATTCTAACAAATACTAATAAATAATTTATTAGGCCTATAGATGGGACCCTAACGTGTATTACTACTCCATGTCAGAGTTGATCTTGGAATAATGTCTATGAAGGGTTACTATATACTCCACTGGACTTCAAAACTGGAGCCTCATCATCAGATGTAGTTCAGTGTCCTATCCAGGACACCCATTTTTTGTAGAGGAGGGTTTTGTCTCACTGTAAAGGATACAGTCAGCGTATTCTAAGAGCTGACAGCAAGGCTGGCAGAATCGTTGGACTAAGTTTAAATTCCGTATTCGGGTGTTTATACTCCAACAACGAAATACTTGTGAGAAAAGCTTGCATTTACTTTCTTCTGGTGTTTTGTCTTATATTTTGGGAAAATGTCACCTCTTTCAAGAAGGAGAATGGAAATAGAGGAAAATAATATCTATTTTAGAATGTAAAAAGAAGAGCAAAAAGTAAATCAACTAACAAAAAAAAAAAAAAAGGCTAAGAAAAAGTCTCTTCAGCAAATAAACAAAAACGAAGTGGATGGATTATACTGGATAAATTTTTAAAAAATTAGAAAAAAAAAAAAAAAAAAAGAAAGAGTGAATGAAAAAGCCTGAATGTAATTGCATAAACCAGACCTTGAACGTGTAACAGAATAACTGACAGAACAACTGAAACCCGTCAAAAACGTATCTTTGACCGAAATAAGTCAAATAATAAAATTTAAGTAAAAAGAAATTGAAGAAAAGACAATCATTTTTTAATGGTAAATAGCAGTAACATACTATAAAAGCAGACATTTTTGTTTATGTATTTTTCATACCCACTAAGCATCTTTGCATTTTGCCGATTTTTCATATCAACTTAAAGAAAGAATTTTTGCTTAAAACATATGCACAAATGATACAATATCTACTTACAGATAAAATTCTATTCATTCATCTCATCGTTCCCCAAAATGCCTTCTTGAATTTGTTTTCTAACAAATTTTTCTAAAATCATTTGATTTAATCTTTGAATTTTCTACATTATTGCTAATTTTAAGCTGACTAAGCAGTTAAGTTTTAAAATATATTACTCAATGAGCAAACAACTTCAATTGGTTAGAAAACTTAGGTTTTAAAATCTGTCTTGACACTCAATTTCTAATTTAAAGAGAAATATTGAAAAGGATATCTACCATAATTAGAAATTTCATTAATTATTTTAAAAGTTTCAAATAGATCAACTCATTTTTCTTTAAAGTAAAGTAGTTAATCATAATTTATCCAATTTCTAATTGAAACTGTAATCTTTTACACTATTTATTATTTATGTCATACTACTTTGCATGTCCTCCAATTTCAGTATCACACTCCAATTTCCATGTATCAACACTGAAGCTCAGCTTCAGTGTTGATACACGGAAATTAAAGTATGAGTTCAATATTCTGTATGAGGTTTCAAAAAAATTTGGATCGGTGATTCACTGTAAATTGTGCAAATAATTTATATACACCCACAGAAGAAAGCTATAGCAGAAGTATATTTACTAAGTATACCTAAGTATATTTCAATATCATGCAGTTAATAGAGTTCTGTAGATATCAATTCAATTGAATTTTTCATCATGAAAGTAAGCAATTCAAGTGAAAAACAAATATTATTTTCATTATTGGACCGCGGACTCGTTGACATTATTTTCCTTCTTTTCTATTCTCTGTCTAATACGAGCTGACGTTTTCTCAAAGTAAAAGCAAATTACAAGAAGAAAGTAAATGCAAGCTTTTCCCGCCGCACCCATATATATATAAATAAATATATATATATATATATATATATATATATATATGTGTGTGTGTGTGTGTGTGTGTGTGTGCGTCTTAATTAGGATAGCATAGAAACATATACATATTACTTTTAAATATATATATATATATGTCTTAATTGGGATAGCATAGAAACAGAGTCAGATGTGCTTGGCAACACTCAGTTTCTCAGGTCTACCTTCATCAGGTGAAGACTTGGGTTGATGAACACTGGTGAGTAACTGACTGTTGCCAAGCACCATTGATTCAGTCTACATTATTCCACCTTAAATATATCGCTCTGTGAATGATATTGAGCATATTTCATATATATATATATATATATATATATATATATATGATTTACAAATAAATACACATAGCATTTGTTTATAAAGCAAAAAATATAACGTCACAACCAGCAGCAAAAAGAATCGAGAGGGTCCCTCACCCACGTCTGTCCATAAATTTGAAAACCTTTAAAAGAAACTCTCACATGTGTCATACGTTGTAGAAATTGAATTTTTTCTATTTTGCCTCCGAAAGCAAGAGAATTTACAGAAAGCAAAACCCAAATACAAGTTTGTAGTAGTTTAACAGTCAAAGAATATCAACAGATTCTCCTCAGAAAAGCAAAAGTATCAGCCCCAAAACTTCAAGATGGTAGCTAAGTGTTATTCTCCAAAGAATTTCTAGACTGACACACAAGGCAGCATTTTAAAAGAATAGTAAAACGTTAACGTATGGTGTACATACAAAAGTTAATACTCATACAGAATATCTTTTAGAAATTAATTCCCATTATGATGCAAGAAGAAAGACAACGTTTATTTCAACTCAACCTCCTGTTATTTATTTAATATTTTTTTCATAAATCATCTTAGCATTAAGCTTTTACAGCACTCGGAAAACTCCTTACCTACAAAATTCAGCTACATTTTTTTACGAACTCGTGACGCTACCCCATTCATGTTACCTTTGTAAGAGAGTAATTTTCAATACAAAATTACCGTAGAGTAAGTATTAAATCATAGATAAAAAGAAAAAAAAAGAAGACGAAACACTCAATTCACAACGTTAAGTTTCACAACGCTATAAATTATGTGATCTTATTCTTTTGCTCACTTTTCTTTATCTTCTTATGTATATATATATATATATATATATACTCTCCTACCCCCGTATGGTTGAGTTTTCTGGCGAAGAAGTAATCGTGTTGCCATTAGCGTTCATTGCATGCCTCTTCGTATATGAATTGAGGTCTCGGCAGCCGTTGAACGGATGTATGTAAACAATAGTAATTGTGATTCATAACCGTTTAAAATTTACTTCGCAGCTAATGTCTCCTCGTGGCTGAATGGTTAGAGGCTTTGGCTTGGCGTTTGAGTCAACCGGGTTTCGATCCCAGGTACGGGAAGCTACTGTCTAGCCACACTGATTAGTTCTGATAGAACGAAACAGATCTGTCTGTTGATGACTATAGAGATATATGTATATATATATATATATACGTGGTGATTTCAATAAGTTTCCAATCTCTTTGTGTACAGGCATTTAAAAATGTCATAGACTCTTGAAAATTCAGTATGTTATTGCTATACATCTTATGAGATGACTGTCCAACGTTTATGATTTCAGCTTTAAATAAACAGCTACAGCAGGAATTGGAATACACCCTACTAAAACCTGACTGTAACAACTGGTGAATTTCAAAAAATGCAATCTTGACGGGAGGAAGAACAATATACAATAAAATTCTGTTTTAAACTTGAAAAACTGCAATAGAAACGTATGGAATGCTTTAGACTGCTTTTTGACCGTCTGACATGAAACGAGCATCAGTTTTTGAGAGGCAGAAGAGATTCAAGGAAGGCAAGGAGTCTGTGACACGCTCACACAAGAGGACTTCGATGGGGCCTTCCCGAAGTTGGAACGGTACAACAAGTGCATTGCAGCTGGAGGAGATTACTTCGTAGGGGACTTGAGTTTCATGTGTGTACTCTCAATAAAAATGCCCATGCGAAAAAAGTCTGAAAACGTATTTAATGATCCTCGTATATATATATATATATATATATATATATATATATATATATATATAAGACAGTATTTAATCCCGTAAATCCGGAGTTGGAAACAATTCCAAGCAGAACAACTAAAATATTCAAAATTAGAATATTAAATTTGAATAATTCTGGTCAAGAGCTCAATGCAAATAAAATCCACGGGGCAAATTATCTTAAAAATAAACCAACACTATTAATGTTACCGATTGTTGCCTTAAAAAAAAAGAATATATATATATATATATATATATATATGAAGATTTTATTTGTGGTAGAGAATCTTATAATAACAATATACCTAACTCGTCAGAGCTATTAGCGTGATAATTTTACGATGAACAAAAAAAAAAAAACGAATTTAATGAGAGAGAATGGTAAAAGTAAGTGGGGAAAAGAAGGAAGATTAGGTTGAAACAGCATTAAGACTAAGCTAACATTTCCTCATTTATATAGAGGGAAGGCTGATTGACCTAATATACGAGGATCAATGAATAAGTTTCCAGACTATTTTGTATGTGCACTTTTATTGACAGTACACACATGAAACTCTAGTCCCCTTCGAAGTAATCTCTTACGGCTGCAATGCACTTGTTGTACCGTTCCGAAAACTTCTGGAAGGCCCCATCGAAGTCCTCTTGTGTGAGCGTGTCAATGACCTTCGTCACAGCCTCTTTAATCTCCTCAATTGTCTCATAACCACAGCCTCTGAGCTTAGGGAATAAACAAAAGTCACAGGGAGCAAGGTCTGGACTATAGGGAGGCGCGGAACTGTCTTGATGCCCATCTTGGTCAAGTAGTCTGTGACTAGGAGGGAGTTGTCGACTGGTGTATTGTCTTGGTGGAAATGCCACAGAACCGATTTGAAGAGTGCTGGCCTATTCCAATGGAACCTCTTCCTAAACTCCCTTAAAACCTCAACATAGAAACCCTGACCCTAACCCTTTGGCCAATCAACTCTGGTGTATTGACTTCCATACTCCTCCCACACCTCTCATCATCCCTCACAGACTCCCTGCCTTCCTTGAATATCTTATGCCACTCTAAAATTCATGCTCGATCCATGCAAGATGGTCGAAAAGCAGTCTGAAGCATTCCATACGTTTCTGTGGCATTTTTTCTCGTTTAAAACAATTTTATTGCATAACGTTCTTCTAAAGTGTCCTCACGTTCAGATCGTTCTTCTAAAGTGTCCTCACGTCCAGATCGTTCTTCTAAAGTGTCCTCACTTCCAGATTGCATTATGACAATCAGGCTTTTGTAGGATGTATTCCAATTTCTGTTATAGCTGTTCATAAGATGTATAACAATAACATACTGAATTTTCAAGAGTCTACACCAATTTTAAAATCCTGTACAAAAAAGTCTGGAAACTTATTGAATGTACCACGTTGATATAATTATGAATTTTTAGATAAAATAAATAGTGTACCTTTCTTAGAATGGAAAACAATTCGATAGTAAATGTCTCACTTCTGCTTATTTATCAGATAATCTTCAAAGGGAGATCTGTATGTATTATTCAGAAAGTCCTTAGGGAGGTAGATAAAATTCCGAAATTTAAGTCGATATATATTGTTTGATCTTAAAATCTAGCCTTTGACCCATTTTGCCTAGGTATTGCAATCCACTACTACAATTAAATAAAAAATAGGGCTTTTATGATGAGGATGAAGAAAGTCATTTATACATACATATATATATATATATATATATATATATATATATATATAATCGGCCAGAACGCTGAGAAGAGACCTGGAGTCCTGAGGAGACTTTCTGTAACTCAGCCCCCTATGAAAGGCCATCAGCCAACGATGGTTGGAAAAACTCTCAAGAAATGATGTCGGTGAAATAGAACTAAATTGCTTACTTATATTAAACTGAATCGCTTGGAATAGAACTATTTTGACATTTAAAATGAGTACTCATGTTAAACTGAATAGGTTGAAATAAAACTGTTAATATGTATAAAATGGATTTGGCTTTGAATAATCTACAATTGTTGATATGCTAGAAAACCAAACCAAACCAAACTTAATATTTGGGTTTAATAAGGATCGGAAAAAATATGAAACTTTCAAAATGAATTGACCTTGGAAAGGGAACAAATATCAGGGGAAAACCCTTCACTAATACAAATAGTTTAAACCTTTTAATTCATTTATTTTTTAAAATGCTGCCAGAATTAAGTGCTTCTATTCATCGCGTCATGGCTAATACATCTTGACAGATAACAGTCATCTTTTCTACTTAAATTACAACAGAAACATATCCTTAACAACTCGATATACTTGCGAAAAATATTCGATTTGTAATTTGATAAGGTAGACATCTATATGTCGTTGGATTATTGCGACATACACTTGTTCGATACTTATACCACTCTCTGGATCATCATAGCTACAAGCACTGCGACAAGCATGGCAAGAATAACTATTGCCTACGCAAATTTCTTTTCAGAGTACTTCCCCTTTGAATTTTCACATCTAATTATACCCAGAAGTGAGTAGAAGTTTTATTTTGGAACTTCTTTCTCTAGTTTCGATTTGAGTTCGAACTCACTTACTTAGAAGTCGCCGTCCACTATGGTAGTCACTATGACTCGGGGACTTTTCCATTCGCGTTTTATGTTTCATTGACAGATTATCAATATGTCACGAGAACATATGATAGATGACTGGACATTCACAAGGTACTTTTCTTAAATGTTTTATGCAGTCAATACCCTAAAGTAGCTGGTTCAGCTAAAAAGACTTAGTAAATTATGTTAGAGGATTGGACGGCTTACATTAGGTTTATATTGACCGGTTTCTTTTACTTACTCCTGTCCGCAACTAAATTATGGCTTTTGACTGATATGTGTATATAGCAACAAACACTTTCCAAATACTGCGGCTGAGGATTTATTATCCATATGATGTTTCTGATTTTCATTGGTTATGCTAAAGTCTCAAAGTTAGAACTCTGACGTTATCCAATAAGCTTACCGTACAAAGTCAAAGGTATGGCGGACACATAATTCACAAGTTATACAGTACTATTCCAGCTCGCTACATATGACGTATTTTAAAAATAAAAACTTGTTACCGGTACCTCTATTAAAAGCAACGATCTCTCTATCGTTGTATATTCATATCTATCTATCTATCTATCTATTATTATTATCTTACTCCTTGAGAGTTTTTCACACCAGCAGTAGCTAATTGTGGTTTGGTTTCTCTGTTTAATGCATATCAACCTTTGTAGGTTATTTAATGCCAAAGCTATTCTCCTTGAAGAACAGTAGTAGTACTATTTAACCCATAACTGGGAGGATAAGGAGGTTCATACCTTTCCCAAGGGTATTTGACCGAAAGTGAACGTAATAGCGCGACTGGAGTACGAACTCGCGTACTACGATTCCGCAGTCCATCGCGTTAACCATTACACCACGAGGACACCCCCGTAGCTAATTGTCTTTCACTTTATTTAGAGTGACAGCAAGTTTCCTTTAGTCTTCAGGACTCTTCACAGTATTCTGGCCGATCTTAATAATGCACTTTGTCTTGATGGTCTCCAACCGGATTTCCAAGTCTTTCAGTCATGAAGCCTTTGGGAATTACAATTTGTACCACCGTCACTTTTATGTTACATAGTTTTCTTTAGTTCTCCGCTAAGGTCTAAGTACTAATTTCTCCTTTCACTTTCCTTTATTTTTAATCTGTGGTCTGCCAAGATGTCAAAATCCCGTATTCGAGAGTGTTATAATTATTATTATTTACTCACTAGAACGTTTTACATCTGCGTTAGCTGATGGTCTTTCACTGGAGTGACAGCAAATTTCCTCAAGTCTCCAGGACTCTTCTCAGGATTCTGGGCGTTCTCAATAATGTACTTATTATTATTATTATTATTATTATTATTATTATTATTATTATTATTATACTCTTTTAGTGTTTTTCACATCAGCGTTAACTGATGGTTTTACACTGGAGTTTGAGTGACAGCAAGTCTCCTCAAGTTTCCAGGACTCGTCTCAGGATTCTGGACGTTCTTAGCAATGCTGTCATTTGGATAGTCTCTACTCGTCCGCCAACTTCCAAGTCTTCCAAGCCTTTTAATAATCCTTTAGTTATTGTGCCTAACGCATCAATCACAATTGGCACAATCGTTACTTTCATGTACCACAGCTTTTTCAATTCTCTAGCAAGGTCGAGGTACTTATCTTTCTTTTCACTTTCCTTCAGATTTATTCTGTCGTCCGCCGGGAATGCAAAGTCGACAATTTTACAAATTTTCTTTTTTTTTGTTGATTATTATTATCATTATTCGCGAGTTTCTCACAATATTAACTAGTTGCCTTCACACTCATAAAATTCTCTTCTTGATGAGTCTGTTTTATTTCTTAATTTCTTAGGTTGTAAAAATATACAGAATAGCCATTATTCCATTCAAACAATAGAAGTAAATTTCTTTTATATTTGCGCCAAATTTTAGATACAGTTGACTGGGAACAACCAACGTCTTTTGTAACATTCCAATGTCGATTGCCTTCTTGAATGAGTTTTACGATATTTTCCATTGTTTCAGTTGACAGTTCTTTTGTTAGAACCACGTTTCCTTTCCATTAGGTATGCCCAACCGCCTGTTTCGGTCTGCAAGAACTGTCTTTTAACTGTAAACTGATTTGCATATTTAGGCTTCCACTGGTATATGTTTTAGGAATGCAAATTATAAGATCGTTCCATAATTTTTTCCTCAACATTGAGTTATTCTCTTATATCTGTCTCTACTTGGAAAATATTATCTCCATGACTTTAATGATAAAATCTAGTTTTTTAAGGTGAACTTTCTGAAGTCAGAATGTTCAACTATCAAAGAGAAAATGTCTTGTCTTTTATTAGTTTATTTACTGCTAAATTTTATTAAAAAAAACCTTTAGTGAACATCCTCTAAGTGTTTTAATTCAATAATTTATACCTGGAGTTGTATTAGAAAATTTACGATGATATTTGTGCTAAGCTACGGCATCAAATATCAATAAAAGTAACACTTTGCACAGTACAAAACGGACCCATTTTGTTTCGAAATAAACATATATTACCGCTACTGTTTTTTCCAGTAGTCAATTACGAAAAGAGAGAGAGAGAGTGGGGGTCCATTAGACATGCTGATTACAATTCAATCCAAAGTTTTAAGCTTATCTCAAAATGTATTATCAAATATAAAATGATTAACTAATATTATGAATTTTCATTTTGATTATTTTACATTTGTTTTCATAAGATGGTGCAATGGATTACATTGGCAGAGATATGCAGTAACAATGTTGGTTGGTTGGTTTGTTTGTTTTATCTAATGCCAAAGCCATCTTTCTTAAGAAACGGCAGTGATGCTATTTAACCCATAGCTGGTAGGATAAGGGGGTTCATACCTTTTCCAAAGGTATTTCACCGAAAGTTAATGTAATAGCGCGACTGGAGTTCGAACTCGTTAACTACGATTCTGCAGTCCATCCCTTTAACCATTTCACCACAAAGACCTCCCTGTAACATTGTAGGTGAGTAAAACTGGGATGTAAGTGGAGAAGTGTAATATAATTGCTGAGGTATTTCGGTTCATGCCTTTGGGTTTAGTTGGGCTGAGAGCATTTCGGCTCAGCACATGGGTTAGTTAGGTGCAACCTTGATGCAGGTGGTAACGCGAGCGGGCGCACAGAGCGGACATGTCACTCAGAGATGTCACAATAGCCTGAGATAATGAAACGGGTGACAAAGTGCGGGTGACGTCACGCACCGGAATCGCGCGGAGGATTTTGGGGATTTCGAAGAAAGTTAGAGAGTTGAAACTAGACGCCGAACGAGGATGTTCGACTTTTAGGGCTCGCTGAGGCCAGACGAATTTGTGCGCCATGGGTGCCGCACGACATAGGGGCCAGATGAAGTAGCCAGTATAAAATGATTGTGTCTCTCTCCTTATGTCAAAACCTTTAACTCAAAAGTAATAAAAAGATTTCGTACCTGAACAAAGAAGTCGTTACGTGTTTTCGAATTTTGAGATTCCTGTGTTCTACGTTATGTAAATATGTTACCAACATTCCATGTCCATTTCATCCATTTAGCGCATAGCCATATCATTGATATGCAACAGAAGTTATTTAAAAGAACAAAAAAAAAAGCCAAAATACAGGAGCATAAAAAAGATGATTTGACAAAAACTAGTCTAGGCGTAATAAGATATGGTTGATGTAGCAACTCGGACTGAAAACATGTTACTCGGGATTTGCCGAGGTCACCAGACTTGACCAACCGTCAAAGTTTTGGTGCAAGCTGACTGAATTAGTCGAGGCGTTATAAGATATGGTTGATGTAGCAACTCGGACTGAAAACATCTGTTACTCGGTGTTTGCCGAGGTCACCAGACTTGACCAACCGTCAAAGTTTTGGTGGAAGCTGACTGAATGATGGCGCCCACGTGAGACAGAAGTCGGAAATTGTGTATTCAATGAACCCAAAGGAAAAGAAATATCGTTAGATTTCTCGATTCGCTTCCTCTTTTGAATGCTAAGATACGATGAATGAAGCGTTTTCAAGAACTGATAACAAAGAACAATTCCTAAACACGAGAAGAACTATTCCCTACTATAAAGAAGAAGTTACTTTGCACGTTGAGTCCGTGAGCAACTTTCACCTATTAGCACGGCTTCAAAAATTTAACGAAGAGAACAAAGCAACATTGGTCTTAACGCTTGAGGTGAGATAAGATTTGGTGGTTCTCTTTTCCCATTACCCCTCACCGACATCGCAGTCATTGTTTGTCAATTTTTTTTGTTTGGGTTTTATGGCATATCAATCTTCGGAGATTATTTTATGACAATTCATTTTTAAATGAATAAGAAGTTCTATTTCAAACAATTCAGTTTTGCATAAGCACATCGTTTAATTGTCAATATCCTTTCTATTTCAAGCTATTAATTTTTGTCAAACAGTTCTAATTCAAACAATTCAGTTTAGTATAATTATAGTTTTTGTCAAAAAAGTTCTACTTCAAATAATTCAGTTTAGCGTAAGTACAGTTTCAATGCCAAAAACAGTTCTATTTCTAACAATTCATTTTAGCATAAGTACGTAGTTTAATTGTCAAAGAAGTTCTATTTTAGGATATTCAGTTTATCATAAATACGTTGTTTAGTTCTATTTAACCCATAGAAAGGGTCCTATCAGTTGCTACCACTCTGGGCCAGAGCGGACCTGGAAGCGCTGACAATGAAAGGGTACTCCGCTTTCCCCTAAACTTCCAGCATTACTGGAACCTCACCATTAGATTGTTTTGTGTCATATCCAGGATATTCGTTGGTGGGGTCTTACCCCGCAGCAGAGATGCAGTCGGTGTATTCTACAACCCTAACCGACTAGGCAACGCAATCGTTGGTAGCTAAGCTACAAAGTTATAATACCGACTATTGAAAGACTTTTATTTTATTTAGCGGTACAACTTTATTAAAGTTTTTGTATTCAAAACGCTGATTGTATCCTCGACAGAGGCTGAAGACCGCAGCAAAAACGAGGTAACTTGGGTTTGACATTAAACTGCATTTGATGTGGTTTAATGTGGGGAGTGTGGTGTACGCCTTCATTGCCATTACTCCTTCACCTAGCCTGAATCGAAGTCGTATCATTTTCAATATCCCATCTAAAGGGAAAATACATCTGTTTAAGAATGATGAATGTTCATTTGGAATACTTGATATCATATAACTATAAATTATTATAAAAAAGGAATTATTTGAAATCATATAATTATTAGCATTACATTGGAATACTTAAAACCATAAAAAAGTGGTCAAATCATTTGTATTTGACAGGCATAGTTCATATCATATAACGATGAATCATTTATATTAAGAATAGTAACCTGAAGTTATAATTGTTTACTAAGTATTATTATTAGTTACTTGAAACCATATGACTGTGTGCAGACAAATGACTTTCATTAGATAGAGACAGACTAGGTTCTTCAGCCTTGGTGAGGCAACTAGTCTAGGAGAAGGAAAACTCTGAATTCAAACCCGTGAAACTCCGCTTAAAAATTGACCTTGTGTCATATCCTGCCTGAGCGGAGGGGTTGGTAAATAGTATTAGATAGAGATAATGATCAGAGACTATATAATTAGTATTAGATAGGAATGCTTGAAACCATACAACTGTTTATAAATTATTTGTAATTGATACTTTTTAAAATATTATAATTGGTTATTCAGTGGTGAAACTCGAGTTCTCGGACTCTGGATGTGTGAAGTGTCCCCTAACTACCATTACTTCCAAGTCAACTGTGACTTTCAGAAGTATATTACTCTTAGCGCCATTAAGCTTTCATCTTCCACTTAAATTGGTGGGTTAATTATTATTATTATTAGATGGGAATATTTATCACCATAGATCGATGAGCAAATTGTTTGTACTAAAAATAGTAACTCGAAGTTATAGTATTTTTTACTAATTATAATCATTTACTTGAAACCATATAATTACTTGCTGATTATCGGTGTTTTATTGGAATTCTCGAAACCATATAACTGCACAATCAAATTATCATTATTACAGGGAAATAGTGACACTAAACCATGATATTCGGAATAAATTTTTAGTATACTTGAAACTATACAAGCATGTAATAATTATCTGTGCTCCTATCCATGATATTATAAATGAATTATTATCAAATAGACATACTTGAAACTATACAAGCATGTAATAATTGTTTGTGCTCCTAAACATGATACTAGGAATGAATTATTATTAAATAGATATACTTGAAACTATAAAACCATGTAACAATTATTTGTGTTCCTAACTATGATATTATAACTGAATTATTATCAAATAGACATACTTGGAACTATAAAACCATGTAACAATTATTTGTGCTCCTAACTATGATATTATGAATAAATTATTATTATATAGACACACTTGAAACTATACAACCATGTAATAATTGTTTGTGCTCTAAGCCATCTCTTCAGAGTGGTTGGACATTCCTAACGAGTGTCCTGGATAAGAAACCAAACAATCTGATGGTGAGACTTCAATTATACTGGAGCCTTGGGAAACGCAGAGTAACCCTTTATTGCCATCAGACGCAGAGTGGTAGCACCAGATAGGCTCCTATCTATGTGTCAAATTGAACTAGACAGTGTACTTATGCTAATCAGAATTGCTTGCACTGGGACTGTTTTGTTATTTAAACTGCAAACTTATGCTAAACTGAATAGTTTGAGATTTAATTCGACGTTAAATGAATCCGGTTGATATGTCGTAAACAAAACAACAAACCAACCAACTAACTATTACTTTATGAAAATAGTATTGTTAAATAGGCATATCTGAAACCAAACTACCACGTAATAACTATTTGTTATCATTTGGCTACATGATATTAAGTAACTAAGTGCATTCAAATAATGACAGACTAATAAGAAAGACTCATAAAACAATCCGAACGTTGAAAAATATATTTATGATAACCAACAAACATGTATAAATGAATCAAATATCGGCATTATATAACCTATAAGTAGGAGATATCGGATTATTTATCAAATGTGTAACAATATTTTCATCTGGTGATAAAGTTAATAACACGATTCTATGAGGGTCTGAGTAGCGCCGAACGAATTCGTCAGGGTGTACGCCCATGCGTTGATGTTAGCAGGGGTGCAATATGTCACAAACAATGCCAGAATAATCATTAAAACGATACTTACAAACATCGACAGAGTGCCTCGGTTGTCAGCATCCTGCGATTAGCTTGACTTTGAAGATATATTTCCGTCTTGGAGTCGGAGGAAATAACATTCTGAAACATCTTGTTATTTCGAAATAAAATGAGAAGTGTCTCAATGATAAATTAATTATAGTGAAATAAATGTATTTGTAGATATTATACGAAAGAGAGCTGAAAAGTTCTCGGCCAGAATTACCTAAGAGACTGATATGTGTGTGTTATTTTCTTTATTCATTTCGGAGTTCACTTGTCATGTTGTTTCTCGTGTTGCCTTAACCTTTGAAAAGCATTTGATAAAAAGAAAGGTAAATTCTTTCTTGTTTAAACCGATGATATTTTAAAAGCCCCTCGTATACACTCATATAAACATTTTTACTTTCTGGTTAGTAAGAAATGATTAGACGAAAAAAGCATTTAGATAAAACTCATTGCTTACCTAATTAAACAAATAACATTTATTTTTCTGACCTCCTATGAAGCCTGAAGGCGGTACAAGACCGTTTTATAGTAGGTACCGCGCACGAATCGAGATTCATGTGTGGTAGGTGCAAAAAATATTTGGCCTCGTCGGCATTCTTCTATTGGGGCATCTCAGACGCGAACAATCAATTACAAATCAGGTAAAGCCTGAGGGATTACTCCCTGAGAACAAGTGTTCAAAAAATATCCAATCACTCGGCACGAATGCCAGATGTGCCGCCCGAAAGCAAATGGAAACCTTATTACATACATGAATACATTTCTAAAGAGTTACGTTTCTAATATTTTTTGATAAAAAAGCTGATTTTCTTCAAGCTAAAAATTCTCTGATTTTCATTTACTTCTCACGGAATATGATACAATCAAAACAAATTTTATAATGTATTATTTATTCTCAATACTGGACATTGGCCAAGCAGTTAGCGTGTTCGTCAATGATCCGGGAGACCTGGGTTCAATACCAGGTCGAGTCATACCAAAGACTCAAAAAATGGTACTTGATGCCTCCTTGCTTAACACTCAGCATTATAAGGCACGGATCAAGAGTAAAGTGGAGCAATCCAGGGAAAAAAGTAGCGCCCTCCCCTACACCTTGGCGTAGTAGCTATCGAAAAGGGAGCCTTCAGGTCACCCTTGACTAAGGTCACCCACTTTTTTATTATTCTCAAACTCTACAGCAAAGAAATTCTGAAATAAAAAATGAAACACTGAAACTAAAAATAAAAATGTGTAATATTAAAAAAAAACAAATGCATAGCTTGTATACATTTATGCAGTGTTATTAGTGGTTTCAATGCAAGTGTGTTTGGTTATAAATAATACCCATTAACATCCGTTTTTTATTACGTCATTTTCCTCGAGAAATTATAAAATTCTGGTGTCTTTGGTTTATGCTGTATAAAAGCTTTGAGGGTATTCTATATTATTAATAGTAATAATAGTAAGACCATACTGTCAGATGGTTTTTGCACGAACCAGAATCCGTCCCGGAGAAAGAGACGCACACATTTCTCTGAGATTTCGAGATACAAATAGATCACCTTGTCTCAGTTAGACGACCAGACCTGGTGATAGTTAAAAAAAAAAAAGAACCTACGTTATAGTAAACTCTGTCGACCACAGAGTAAAAGCACAAAGAGAAAAATACTTAGATCTTGTCAGAGGCTTATTAAGTAGGCTGGATGAGTTAGAAATTGGAGGACGAGCTGACATCATCCAAACTACAGAATTGTTGAGGTCGGCCAGAACATTGAAAAGAGTCCAGGAGACCTGATGATACTTGTGGTCACTCAAACTCCACTGAATGACCATCAACTAAATTTGTGAATACAAAATCCTAAGGAATTGTGCAAAATAATAAGATTTGACGATGCTGACGAATGCTACATGCAGAAAGGAGAATCTATCCTAGAAAATGAGACGTAAAAAATTCTCTGGTATTTTGAGATACAAATGGACCACCAAATCCTTGTATTAATTAATAAGAAAATAATTTCTTATGTTGTGCAGTATTACCGTTACAGTGTAAATAAAAAAAAAAAAAAGTGAATTAAATACCTGTATATCGCTAGGGAGCTAAAAATTGTTTAAGATGAAGACGGCAATGATATCTCTTGTAACTGGTCCCCATGGAACTGCCGCTAAGGGCCTGGAAAAAAGATTGAGTGATCTAGAGGTTAGAGGAAAAATCGAAATCATCAAGACCACTGAAGACCTAAAATCAGCTTAAATTCTTTGAAGAGTCCGGAAGATCAGAGGAAACTTGCTGTTACTCACGCTACAGTAAAATCTAGTAGTTACAGTCGGAGAAAAGACTCACGATGAGTACAATAATAATAATAATAATAATAATAATAATAATACACATCACTGGGTGGGCAAGGTGAATCACTGGGAACGGCGCAAAAAATCTTAATTTGACCATGCGGATCACCTAATCTAAGCCAGACGACCAGACCTAGTAATAACAAAAAAAAAAAAAAAAAAAAATGAAAAGAGAAATTGCTGAATTGTGGACTAGTGAATAAAAATTAAAAGAAGGCGAAAAGAAAGATAAAAACCTGGACCTTGCCAGAGAACTGAAAAAACTATGGAAAATGAAAATGACAGTGACACCAGTTGTAACTAGTGCTTTCTGTAAAGTCACCAAAGGATTGGTAAAGAGATTGGAAGACTTTGAAATACGAATACGAGTAGATCATCCAAACTATTGCAGTATTAATATCGGCCAGAATACTGAGAAGAGTCCTGGAAACTTGAGAAGACTTGTTGAAACTCTCGTGAAAAACCATCAGCTAACGCTGAAAAACTCTTAAAAGAGTATAATAATATGCATGCAAAACTGGAGTGTTCAACTGACAGCAGGAGGAAAAAGCATAATTAAGGTGAAAATCAAGAGAGGCATTTTCAATTAAAATGCGCTTTTACCATTACAATTTGTAATAGCAATGATGCCATTCAGTCATCTACTTTGGAAATGTACTGGTGGATATAAGCTTCATAAATCGCAGGAAAAACCATCCACTTCATGGAGATGGACGTCATCACATTGTTTGGAAAAATAAAAAAAAAGAATTGGAAAGCCTAATACAGGCTGTGCGGATATACAGTCAAAATATAGGGATAGGACTTTGCTGAAAAAAACAGCATCATGCGAATTATGAAAAGCAGAAAACGATAAATGACGGAAGGAATAGAAATACCAAATTAGGAAAAAAATCAGAACGATTGGAGAAAAAGAAACTTACAAATACTTGGAAATATTAGAAGCGGACACCACCAAACATGCAGAGATGGAAGGAAAAATACAAGGAAAACTAACGAAGGAGAACGAGAAAACTATTTGAAACCAAACTGCATAGTAGAAATCTCACCGAAGGTATAAATACTGGGCTGTCCCTCTCGTAAGATATTCGGGAGGATTCTTGTAGTGGACTAGCGAAGAACTCCAACAAATGAACTAAAGAACAAGAAAACTCATGGCGATGCAAACGACGCAGACAGATTGTATGTGTCAAGAAAAAAGAGGAAGGGGACTAGCCAGCATTCAAAGTAGCGTTGATTCATCGATACGACTCAAAGATTATATAAACAAGAGCGTAGGAAGACTGATTACATCCCTTAGAAACATTACAGGCAACACAAGCATCAACTGAACAAAAATAACCATAAACAAAATAGGAAGTAAAACAACTCTATGGCTACTTCAAGAGACAAACGAAATATCACACGAGAACAACTTGGACACAACAAAGAAAAGGAAAACTGAAAGGGATAAAATGAATATCTCCGCATAGCAGCACAGAACAACGCCATAAAGACCAAACCAATAATAGATGTGACGCAACAAAATAGCGAAAGTAGCTTACGTGGTAATAGAGATAAAATAATTAATCTCATAACTAGTGCAAAGGGGGTATAAGAGTAGGCACAATTGGGGAAGGTGATCCACTGGGAACTGTGAAAGAAATTGAAATTTGACCATGCAAACAAGTGGTATATGAGCAACCAAGAGTCTGTCCAGGAGAACAAGACGCACAAAATTATCTGGGATTTTATCTATGGAAAACGACCAGCGGCTAGTGCCGGTGTGAAAAATTTGTCAGGTGTGTAATAATAATAATAATAATAACAATGATAATAATAACGTGAAAAGAAGGATAAGTACCTCGACCTTGCTAGAGAATTAAAAAACCTGTGGAACATGAAAGTGACGATTGTACCAATTGTGATTGGTGCTTTTGGCACAATAACTAAAGGATTATTAAAAGGGCTGGAAGACTTGGAATTTGGCAGACGGGTAGAGACTATCCAAATGACAGCTTTACTGGGAACGGCCAGAATACAGAGAAAAGTCCTGGAGACTTGAGGAGACTTACTGTGACTCAAAATCCAATTAAAAACCATCAGCTAATACTGATGTGAAAAACTCTAAAGGAGTAAATAATAATAATAATAATAACAATGCACGAACTAGAATCCCTTTCAAATTGGTTGGTTGGTTGTTTTGTTTTATGGCATATCAACCCGTTTCGGTCATTTAACGCCGAATTAAGTCATTTTCCGAAAAATGTGTATGTTTGGTTTGATTTTATGGCATATCAACCATTGTAGGGTTTTTTTTAATGCAAAATTCATTTATATACATATAAATAGTTCTATTTAAAATAATTTCGTTTAGCGTAAGTACAGTATCAATGTCAAAAACAGTTCTTTTTAAAACAATCCAGTTTAGCATAAGTAGAGTTCCAATGTCAAAAAACAGTTCTTTTACAAACAATTCAGTTTAGTATATGTATAGTTTTTGTCTACACTCAGTTAAACGTCAAAACAATTCTATTTCAATTTAACATAAGTACACAGTTTCAATGTCAAAAACAGTTCTACCTTAAACAGTTCAGCTCAAGATAATTACACAGTTTAGTTTTATTTGACCAATAAATACGACCCTATCAGGTGCAACCACTCCGGTCTAGAGTGGGCCTTGGAGCGATGGCAATGAAGAGGTACTCTGCATTCCCCAAAGCCCCAGTGTTACTGGAGTCTCACCATCTGATTTTCAATGTCATTTCTAGAACACACGTTAAAGGAGTCTTACCCCTCTGCAGAAATGCAGTCAGTGTATTCTGCAACGCCGGCCGACTAGGTAATCAAGAGAATGAGGTTCATAATATTCTTTGGGAATTTGACATACCAACGGATCATCTAATCCCGGCCAGTCGACAAAACTTAGTGTTAACAAGAAAAAATAATTTGCCATCAACTTTCTCGCGGAATGCTGAGAAAATAAAGGAAATAAAAAGATACACAAATACTTGGAACTTGCCAGAGAACTAATAACTGAGAAATATGAGAGTGATGGTGATACCAATTATAGATGGTGAATTTGGGACGATCCCCCAAAGGATTAGAAAGGAGACTAGAAAAATTGAAAATTAGAGGAAGAATCGAGATCATCCAGATTATAGCATTGTTTAGATCGACCAGAATACTGAGAAAAGTCCTGTAGACTTGAGGAGCCTTGCATTAAATCAGACTCCATTGAAAGACCACCAGTTAGAACCAATGTGAAGAATTTGCAAGGAGTAGAATAATAATATTAATTACTTTCTAGCTATGTAAGTTGTTTCTTAAAGAAATGAACTGTTTTTAAAACTATTCATTCATTAATATATAAAATCGCTATTGCATCAACTTAGAGGCATCAATACACACGCTAACGGGATATGCAACGCCCATACAGCTGAGGTTGCAGGTAGATATAAAGGAAGATAAAAAGTAAAAAAAAGAAAGAACAGAAGCAAAATTCTTTGATATCCGAATGCTGTAATTTAATATTTTCTATGCAAGGCTTTCCTATTAAAATGGCATGAAAAGCATTATCCCAAGAATAATTCTTTTGCATGGAATTACGTGAAGTGTGCCCTCGAGAAAAATATGTTCAACAAAAGGAACCCAAAAAGTGTTGCAGAAAGAATGTTTGAAATATATATATAAAAAAAGTAAAAGCATAAAATAAATAGCCTATTACCCAAACAAAAAACAAAAAAACAAAAGACAGCTTAAAAATTCATAAATAAAAGTAAAAAAGAAAAGCTATTTCAAAAGGTTGCGTGTGATTTATTGTTTGGAAAAATTGGAATAAACAGAATTAAAAAAAAAAAGAGTTTCCATTTTTAAACTACAAAAATTCCAGGAAAAACAAACATGTCCATATTGTTGCTCCATTGTAGGGCATCTCATTCAGTGCGATGGTTAGCTACCTCGCGATAAGCTTACTGTTGTTCATGGGTTCGATACTTGTTCCTTGCCCCAAACGTCTGGCCACAGATAAGCTTTATAGATAATTATAAAGATCTTCAAGTGAGACTCAGTTGACTGCCTATCTTATGTATAGGTTTAATACATACATACATACATACATATATATTTATATATATATAATCATCGTCATCATGTAGTGCCGCAGGCACGGATATCCCTGACCCTCTCTCGCCACTTCTCCCTATCCTTCATCACTTCTGACAGGTCTTCAGGACTACATCCCGTATCCTGTATGTATGTTCGAGCTGGTCGTCCTGGTTTTGCTTGGCCATATGTGGGGTTCCATAGAAGTACATCACTTATGAGCTCGTCCCTGCTTCTCCAGCAGTGTCCTTTATGTCTGGTTCGTCTAACTTGGATAGTTTTCGTGATGGGAGGCAGGTGGCTGTATAGTTGGTGCCTTGTGGGGTGTTGCCGCCAGGACTAGTTCAATATTACTCGCAGCATTCTTGTGTAATTGCCGTCTAGCTTCTTCTCCAGCCGTCTAGTTAGCGTCCAAGTTGTGCATCCATACTGCACTATCGATACGATCGCTGCCTGGAAGAAACTGCGTTTCATTTTATCGGTCAGGTCTGATTTCCATATGATCGATCGCCTATCGATACCCGTCCATGCCTTCGTTTGCCGTGTGACGATGTTTTTTTCGGTTGATGAGTCACTGCTTCCTAGGTAGGTGAATTTGTCAACTAGATTCAGAGAGGTTCTGTCTAGTGTTGAGATGTCGCCTGTTTGATTGTAGCACATATATTTTGTGTGCATAATTCTATCAAAACATGTTTTTCGGCCCAGTCACCTGGGGCTGTATAATACACCAACGGTATCTCTGCAGAGGGGTAAGATCATCCAAAGAGTGTCCTGTATATGACATTGAATCAATAATAGTGAGGCTCCAGTAATGATAGGGTTCTATCTATGGGTCAAATGGAACTGTTTGACATTTAAACAAATGGGTAATGCAAAATTGAATAGTTAAAATAGAACTAATAGATCATTTAACTGTAGGGAAACAAATAACAGATACTTGATTGAATTGTTAGAGATAAATATGAATGCTTAGAACAATGCAATCTTGCAATCGAATGATTTTTTAATAGAATAATTAGTGTTAATTTGGAAATTTGTAACCACTTAATTGTGTACAGAAATTATTAATATAAGATAAAATAATAAGTGTTTGATAGCTATACTTGAAACCATTTTATTGTGTGTAAAACATGAGCAAAAAGGCTCTTTTAAATATGTTATAAATAAAATGTGTTAACAACTGAGATATATATATATATATATATATATATATATATATATATATATATATATATATATATATATAAGCAACATTTGGCCATAAATAACGCACAAAGGTTGATTTGCCATAAAAACCCAAACAAATCAAATCAAAATATGTTTGCAAAACACACACACACACACACACACACACACACATATATATATATATATATATATATATATATATATATATAATCATCATCATATCGTGCCGTTAGCAGGGATTTTTCTGACTCTCTATCGCTATTAGTCTCTATCGTCGATTAGACGTCAACCAAAGAGTAAATAGCTGGAGTTTAACTAAGTTAAAACTTATGACATGTACTGGGTTGGGAGGAGAGGATAAAAAGGAAAAGGAAAAGAAATAAGAGAAGGAAAATATGGAAAAAAGAAACTTTTTTAACCAACAAGTTAATCCCCGGAGGCCATAGAAAGAAGCTTGGTGAATGGGAAGCACGGTGGGTGAACCCAGTATCGGGTCAACAGCGTGTTTCACCAGATGTTGGGCTTACGAACCCCACAGGTCAACGGCCAAGATCAAATTATTTTGTCAGCAAACTCCTGCTACTCATCTTTAAGGATGGTGACTGTTGATGAGGTAAAAATACAGCCATCAGAATATTACCATATATATATGTGTGTGTGGGTGAGGGGGTGAGAGCTATATATATATATATATATATATATATATATATATATATATATATATATATATATATATACACACATATATATATATATATATATATATTGTGAAAAGCAAATGTCTCATCGAATAAAAAGGAGATCGAGAGAGTCACGGAAAATATATTTAATAAACAATAAGCAGTTTTCTCATTTTGAAAGAAATATTGTTAAAGACGTTCGGGTTTTATCATAAGAAAACGATGATTTTACTTTCCTAAACCAGATTGCTTTATCAGTCTGAAAATACGAACACAACCAGATGACAAGTTGAATTTTAGGCACCACGAGTGGTGTAAAGGTTAGCAAGCTAGGCTAGCAAACCTTCATGAGTGACTTCGATTCTCATTGGATGTCCCATTTATATGGTCTTTTGTCACATTTAAGCAAAAAGCTTAGTAAATTACAACTCATTGAGTTATCTTTCCATTAGGGGTCCATTATGATATTGGTGGTTTTATTTTGCAAGGAGGGAATTCCGTAATTATTTCCGTGATATCATGAATATGAATGATCAAAAATAACGTTCAGCTTGAGTGCATGTCGTAATTCAATAATTATATGTGCAGAAAATTGCTTTATTCCCAAAGTGTATTGTTCTAAGATTTCGCTATAATTTACAGTTTTTGTTGAGTTGTATGCATACAAACATAGAATTTTTGATAGAATATATTCATGTTAAACACAATGTGTACGTCTGCAGAAACTGACATGAGAGATGAAACCTATCTATGTTAATTCTTATTTTCATTGATTCCAGCAATATGTGTGTGTCAGGTCGCTCAAAGCGTTACTGGTAATGCATAACCCAGTACTACTTGTTTCCATATCGGGTTTTTGGCGACTAAACCACTACCTTCACTGAGTCTGGTGAAGGTAGTGGTTTGATTTGGTTTGGTTGGGTTTTATGGCACATCAACCATTGTGGTTATATTATGCCATATCCATTTTTATACATAAAAAAATTCTATTTAAAAGAATTTTGTTTAGCATAAGAATAATTTTTTTGTTTACACGCAGTTAAATAGCAAACAGTTCTATTTCAAACAATTCAGTTTAGCATAAGTACACAGTTTCTTTCTTTTTAACCGATAGATAGGGCCCTATCAGGTCCTACCTCTTCGGGCCATAGGAGACCTGGAAGTGAGGGCAATGAAGAGGTACTCCGCTTTCATCAAAGTTCCAGCATTACTGGAACCTCACCAACAGATTGCTTAGTATCATATCCAGAACACTCATTTAGGGTGTCTTACATTTGTGAAGCAATCGGCGTATTCTACAGCCCCAGCCGAATGGGCAATGTCTGGTGAAGAGGATAGCTGGATGAAAAATATGAGCTATCAAATGGCATAGAAAGATTTTTGCCCAACGGCCATCCAGCATATTTCTAGGAGTGTTGGATCTCTTATTGTTTGTCAAGTTATCCAACTCCAAGAACAACTCTGATATAACATCTGCGGTTGCCATGATTACGTATATTGATTCGGCTTGTTAGAGGATAATAAGCATGAAGAAATAGAGAGTGGTATTCCTAATGTACAAGCGTTGGACACTATAATGCCATGATGTTTACATTTTCCATTACGATATTTTCATCCAAAATCGAAAAAGTTCAACGGCGATGAAGGTGTAATGATGTACGCATATTTGACCAGATGGAAGCTTGCCAATACATATCTACTCACGGGCGGCTGAAAGCTTATCCCAACATCGTTGTTGGGTTCTACAATAATTGCAAGTATCCCCAGTAAGGACTCCTGTGTCTGAGCAACTCTATTTAGAAGAGTACTATCCACTCAGATGGAGATTATGAGGGTTGGTAATGTTCTATGAATGTTTGGTTTAGTCGGGTTTTATGGCATGTTAACCATTGCAGGTTTTTTTTAATGTCAAATCCTTTTTATACATATCGTATATGATTTGTAAATGCATCATTTGCCGACAACATTGGTTTTATTGCACATCAACCATCGTCGGTTATTTAATGCCAAATCCATTTTTTGTATAAAATAGTTCTATTTCAAACAATTCAACTTAGCTTAAGAATTGCTTTTTGGTTTACGCATAACTAAATGTCTAAACAGTTCTATTTCAAACAATTCAGTTTAGCATCAGTACGCAGTTTAAATGCCAAAACAGTCCTATTACAAACAGTTCAGTTTAGCATAGGTCCACAGTTTAAATGCCAAAACAGTCCTATTACAAGCAGTTCAGTTTAGCATAGGTACACAGTTTAGCTTTATTTGACCCTTAGATAGGACCTAATCAGGGTCTATCACTACCTTAGTGGACCTGGAAGCGATTGAAATGAAGGCGTACTCTGTATTCACCAAAGCATTACAGAAACCTCAACACCAGATTATCAAGTTTCATACACAGGACTCTCATTGAAGGGGTCTTACCTCTATCTAGAGAAGCAATCGGTGTATTCTATAGTTCCAGCTGACCGGCCAATAAATAACATCTGAGTTAAACATATATGTGTATCTTTTCAACTCATATGTTTTCATACCGTTAAAGGTCATTTTTTAAGCAGAGTTCAACAGGTTTGAATTCAGAGTTTTCCTTCTCCTAGACTAGTTGCCTCACCAAGGCTGAAGAACCAAGTCTGTCCTGCTGTTTACCCATAGCTGGAGGGAGAATAATTGGATTCATACCTTTCCCAAGGGTATTAGTGCTATGTGAAATGCAATTAGCCTCGTCCAGGATTTGAACTCGTGTCGACATATCCATTTCCTACGACGATAACCATTACACCACGGGCACCGCCTAAATATCTCTACTTAACTTTAAAAAATCAATTTAAGCACTCTGGTAAAGTGTGTCAAGTATTCCTTATCAACTTTAATAATTCTTTTCAACATTACTAATTCGTTAGCTAGTAGTTAAATTGTTCCAAGTATTGCTATGTATGGCTAACAATTCAATTAAACATTAGCGATTTGTTTACTCACAGTTAGATAGTCAAAATGTACTATTTCTAATAATTCGATTTAATGTAAGTCATTTGTCTGCACACAGTTTGAATGTCAGACAGTTCTATTTGAACCTTAGATAGAACGCTATCAGCTGCTACCATTCCGCACCAGAATAAATTTGCAAGCAGTGGCAATAAAGGAGTATTCCATATTACCCAAAACTTCAGGTTGTTTTGTGTTATATCCAGGATACTTGTTGAGGAGGTAGTCTTTTTCCTATGTTGACATACAGCCAGTGTATTCTACAACCCCAGTAAAAGATTATGCAGTTGCCATATATATATATATATATATATATATATATATATATATATATATATATATATATATATAAGGTACAGTGGAGAAGAAAATAGTTTCAGAATCGGAATGAGGAAGATATTAGTATAGCCAAATTGAAATGATAGACAGAGAGACTGAGTGAGAAAGAAAGAAAGAGAGAGAGAGAGACTGGGTGAGAAAGAAAGAGAGAGAGGGGGAGAGAAAGAAAGAAAGAAAGGAAGGAAGGAAGGAAGGAAGGAAGGAAGAAAGAAAGAGAGAGAGATAGAAAGAAAGAAAGAAAGAAAGAAATGGAGAGTGAGACAGAAAGTGAGAAAGAGAGAGAGAGAGAGAGAGAGAGAGAAAGAAAGAGAAAGGAAGAGAAGGAGACAAAATTTCGAGTATCGGGATTCCTGTGCTGTTTCCCATGACTCATCTATCATCTTTTCAGTGTCTATTATACAAATATCTTCTACGATGGAAAATATGTATGATATGTGACTTCCGTCATTCTTTCAATGCAGAGAAAGCATTCTGTCAACACTGTCGCCAACAATATTATAACGAATTGTTAAAGATTCAGAAAAATGAAGACAAAAATGTTATAGACAGCAAATTAATCATACGCTTTTCCCAAAGAACCAGTTTTGTACTCATGAAACCCACGGTATCAAAATTTATATGCATTTATAGCAAAACTGAAGCGATTACGTTTACAGTCAGTAAAAAGAGGATATTATAGTGTCGTTCAAATCTCTCTATCAATCTATTACTGCCTGATTATTTTTCTTCGAATTATATCACCTTTACAAAAATTGCTTGTATGTATGTATGTATCTATCTATCTATCGAGCGAGCGAGCTAGTTAGATAGATAGCTAGAGAGAGAGAGAGAGAGAGAGAGAGAGAGAGAGAGAGAGAGAGAGAGAGATAGCAAAGTCTAATCACATCTTTCTTTAAAACAATTTTTTTACAAGGAAAATGTTTTGTGTTATCTATCTATCTATCTATCTATTACTGTCTGATCATTTTTTTAATTATCTCATCTTTACAAAAAATACTTTATGTATGTATGTATGTATGTATGTATGTATGTAGGTTGCAAAGTTTAATCACATCTTTATTTAAGGCAATTTTCTTTTACAAGAAAATTTTTGTATCTATCTATCTATCTATTTATCTATCTATCTATCACTGTCTAATTCATTTTTTTAAATCAACACACCTTTACAAAAAATACTTCATGTAATATATTTTTGTATATATATATGTAGCTAGAAAAGTTAATTCACAACTTTATTTAAGGCAATTTTCTTTTACAAGAAAATTTTGGCATTTTCTTTCTATCTATCTATCTATCTATCTTTTGATGATGTCATAATTTCAAAAGATCGGCAGTATAAAAAAGAGAAGGTCCGTACACCTAAAACAATTGAACCAACTGTCAAGTATAACAGCGAGATAATCTGTTCAGGTGCAATCTATGGACCAAAATAGAACTATTCTGTCTTTTATTAAATTTGAGTCCATTTAACTATGTGCAAACAATTGATTAATATTCAGTAGAATTATTAGTGTTAAAAGTAACACTCGAAACCATTTAAAGATATGCAAACAAATCCTTTAATGGTGTTTAAACAAATAAATATTATTAAATAAGATAGGACTAACTGATAAATAGAATTACTAATGTTAAATAGCAATAACTGAAACCATTTTACAATGTAAAAACAAATGAGCTCACACACACACACACACATATATATATGTGTGTGTGTGTGTGTGATTTGTAAACGATTAGATTGTAGGTAATATATATATATATATATATATATATATATATATATATAAACTTCGAAAATTTATGCGAAAATTATAAGAGTCTTCAAGTTACTGGGATCTAAATTTGAAATATAATCTAACCTTGAAATAGTTAATTTTCTTGATATTAACTTTAATTCAACTAACAATACTTTTAAACCGTTTAGCAAAGATAACGAAACCCCTACTTATATTTATATCAACTCCAACCACCCCGGACCAATAAGCAAATATATACCAAATGTAATTAACATAAGCATTAATAGATTATCTTCTAGTGAAAAAAAATCGATGAAAATAATTGAATCTATTATGAGGTGTAAGAAAAAAAGTAGATTCCAACTGAGGCTAGAATGCCAGGAACATTTTATAAACAACGAAATCACTGAACCCTGCAATATAAAAAAAGCAGCGGCACTAACACCAATAATAGTAATGATAGTTGTAATTATAGACTTGAAGATAGTGACATTATTATAAATTCTAATAATAATAAAAAAAACTAAAGATAGGAAAGGAAAGATAATCTGATTTAACCCCTGTTTCTGTAAACTTCCTAATTGGCAAGAACATCCTTAAGTTAATAGACATTGAATAAAATGTTTTACGGGGACACAAAAAATTACTCTTGCACGAATAATATATCGTAAATAATTTATAATCATAATAAGAAAATGGACAAATCATTAATAGATAATCAGCGAACGAATAAATTACTTTGTAATTGTAGAAATAAAGAATATTTTCCTATAGAAGGGACTTTAAATTCCGAGAAAATAGTCTACCAAACTATTATTTTCCTCGTGGAAAATTGTGATGAGGAGAGGGATTATATTAGAATCTGAGCTAAAATTTGGAAAGAGGTTTTACAGTAACAGATAGTCATTTTCCAACCTTTTACTCAGAAACCAAGCAGCCCTATCGAGGTGGTTTTGGAGTTTGAAACATAGGAGCCAAAGTACACAAATTAAGAGGAGATTTATTAAGAAATTTTTTACTCCTGCAAGCTTTAACAATTGATGTAACCTTTTCTCGGAGGAAAAAATAAGCATCATTAAGATATGAATATACGAGCTAAATAGTAAATAGAAGTAATGAACTAATGTTTGAATACCACATTAAAAATAGATTTAAACTCCCATAAAAAAACGTTAATAATAGAAAAATTGATTGTGATAACAATAAGTCAAGCGGGCAACCGAAGTTAAGGATGACTCGAACGCTCCTTTTTCATTAGCTACCACAACGAGGTGTAGGGGAGGGCGCAACTCCTTTCTTTCTATTGCTCCACTTTACCCTTCATCCCTACCTTATAATGCAGTGTGTTAAGCAAGGAGGCATCAAATACCAATTTTTGAGTCTTTGGTATGACTCGACCTGGGATTGAACACCGGTCTTCCAGGCCACTGGTACACAATCTATCCACTAGTGTGATATCAGAATTACTATTGATATTATTGTTGATGTAATTATAACAATAATGATAATAACGATGAATTAGCAATAATTGAATTAATAGTTAACTTTTTTCATTTGTGATATAATTATTAATAATTAATGATACTTGTTTTAATGGTATTGATAATTTTATTGGTAATTAGACTGGCAGTATTCAGAACTTCATATATATATATATATATATATATATATATATATATATATATATATATGTGTGTGTGTGTGTGTGTGTGTGTGTGTGTGTGTGTGTGTGTGTGTGTGTGTGTGTATGTATTTATGTATATATTAAGAAATTAAAAAAGACTCAATTTTTAATCATAAATGGAAATCAAATAAAACCAATAACTTTTTTTTTTTAACTAAACAAGATAAATTTGAAACAAGTAATAGTGTTTATCGCCACGTCTTCCTCAATAATTTTTTTTTTTAAATACAGAGATATTTTAGTGGAAAATAGGTAAATTTATTGAAACAAATTTACTTACTAAACGTTTTCTGAGTCGGGTTAAATTTTCTTTTGATACATAAGGATACAGGATACCAGACGATGGTATTACATCTTGTTTTGACACCAACTTCTGTCCCATACCTTTTTGTCCCTCTCTCTAAATATATTTTTAAACGAGTAAGAATCTGCAGAAAAAATATTTTTATGATTTTCAATAACATTTTTTCTCCCCATTGTGTGATGGCTATCGGAAGAAGTTGGTTTCTCTTATAGGGTGGCCATTTGAAATAAATTTTAATTTGCCGAATGACGGTTTGTTGAATCTTATCAGTTACATGAATTTGTTCTGTATGAGATTTATAAATTTATATATAAATTATCGTACATTGAGCACTCCTAGAGATTCATATGAATCTTCTTAGATATTCACAAATAGAATCAATCCCAATTCATCCTCTTCGGATATTATATATTGTTATGTCCTCGAAAATGGCATACAATAAATAAGACAAATCTTACTCAGAGAGAAGAATAAAAGTTGAATATGACAGAGAACATGTAATACAATGTCGCCAGTGTAGCTTGGCTACCTAATACCCACGTGGGTTAGTCTAATGTTATATCATTATAATTGGAAGAGTCCATTGTGAATCAATAATAGGGATGATACCACAACACGCACACACACACACACACACACATATATATATATATAAGCCGAATAACATTTGTTCATCCGGTGACTTTTAAATCTTCACAGTTGAGCGCCGTCTTTACAACCAAAGTCTCAAGTTAAAACATTTTGATTCATGACAAATTCAATTTGTTAAAAATATACCAGATGCATAAGATGTTAAGGTACAAAGCCATCTGTATTTTTTGACATACACGTGTATGCCGCTCTCAGGGTCTACAAGGATACAAACTGGTGACAAGCATACCAACATATCTGGTGACAATGGAAAATTCTCAGAGACCTTTCACCTTATAAGAATACCTACAAGTCAACAAATGTTTGATGCTGGAGTTTCCTTTCCAGTTTTGATCCGGAGTTAACTTCTTCTTAAAGGGTTCCCTTCTCTACTGCTTCGTCAAAAGACTGTTGCCACATCTATCTATCTATCTATCTGTTTGATTGAAAATATTAGACATTTTTGTCTACATATTTTTTGTTAATCCTTTCGAATTGCCGTATTGATCTTATGATATTCGGCGGAAATTGGTTGATAAATAATATCAGTAGCTAAAGACATTTAAGTACGTCAGCACTGGTTTCAAAATTAATTCTGTTAAGTTAGGGTTGTATATTCCTAATATGTAGTGCCTCGAGAATTTATAGTTTTTGCTTGTCATTTTGATATTCTAATATTGTTGTGTTTTCGGTAAAAATTTTCCGTAATTCTGTTGTTGGGCATGAATGTTTTATAAAATGCTATGCTATGGAACTTGTACCAGAAATGTGCATTATAAGTCTTCTCGATAGGGTAGTTGAGGTTAAACCAACATATATATTATTATTTTCATAGATCCAATCTTCTAAAGGATATTTGAATTGATATATAACGTTGTTTTCTTTGCAAAACTCCAATCGAGGGAGTGGAATTATTTTTTATGAGGTTTTAAACTTATCAAAGAATTTAATACGTTTTATTTTTTTTATTTGTATCAGTGGGAGAGAATGTTTCTATGAATCTATGTTTTTGATATATTTTCATCTGATTTATAATCCACTACAATTATAAATCAGATGAAAAGATATCAAAGAGCAGTGCTAATGTACCTCAATGTCCTTAGCTACTGACGCTATTTATAGAAACAAATTCCAAAAGTAAACTCTACACAATACAACTGTACAGACGCTCTTCTTACAAAGTAGTAATGTACATACAAAAGTTTCATCACTTTTGTAATACATCCTCCTCTGATGATGGCACAAAGTTGGGCAGAAAGTACTTGGAAAATAACTAATTATGGAAGATTTATCAACCAATTCCCGCCGAATATCATAAGATTAATACAGTAATTCGAAAGGATTATATATATATATATATATATACATATATATATATATATATATATATTATATATATATATATATATATATCATCATCATGTCGCGCCGCCAGCGCGGATATCCTTGACCCTCTCTCGCCATTTCTCCCTATCATTCATCGCCCCCGGCAGGTCTTCAGGGTTACATCCTGTGTCTTCACATAGTTGCTGTATGTATGTTCGTGCTGGTCGTCCCACTCTTGCACATCCATATGTGGGGGTCCACGGGAGTACATCGCTTATGAGCTCGTCCTTGCTTCTCCAGCAGTGTCCCGCGTGTCTGGTTTGTCGAACTTGTATAGTTTTCGTGATGGGGGGCAAGTGTCCGTATAGTTGGAGTCTCGTGGGGTGCTGTCGCCAGGACTTGTTTAATACAATGCAATTAAAAGAAAACTCAAACTTGGTTCAATTGTCAGCATAAATTTATTTCAGTGAAGTCATCTGATGAGACGATGATTATAATGATATTCTTCGCTGAAATAAATTTATAATGACAATTTAACCAGGTTTAATTTATTTTTATTGCATTGTATACGCTGTCTACGTGGGTTTTATTATATAAACCTGGATAGGGAATATATAACAAGAGCCATACATCGAGCACTCCCATAGACTTATTCGAAATTCCTCATATATTCTATACGCCAATAAGCCAAAAATCCACATCCATTATCTTCGGATACTCTCTGGATATTACAGATGTATTAAAATATATATACGTACGTGCGTGTGTGTGTGTTAACAAACGCATAGGAGCGCTATTGACAGATTATCGACGATATAAAATATGATCTTTCGAATAAAATGGGAATATTTTCAAGCTGTATGCATGTCAATATTATTATATGTGCCCAAAACACTTACATAAATTCATAAGAAAATAAAGTGTTTCATAATTGAAACAGATTTCTTAGTGATTTTTATATATGTTGTAAAAACTAGCTTTGGTGGAAAACAATCATAGAAAAGGTCTTCATATAATTGTTAACGGGACACAGAGTCTCACAAAAGCTGATGTACGCAGTAAAAACTAGCACTCATTCGAACGATAAATGGCCAGTTTATTAGATTACGAAATGATATTCACATTTTTGAAACACACAGCACATCCTAAATGATATGCAACTTTTTCAAACAGTTTATATATATATATATATATATAATGAAAGTCCAGAGACGATGAGTTCGCAAATATTCAAGTTGAGGACCTATGAGAGGATTCATATAATTTTCCAGGAGTGCTTGAAGTATGACGATATATATATATATATATATATATATATATATTCTTTAAAGAAAAATCCAATGACTGTTTTTTTTAGGATTATAAATTTATTTCCATCCTGTTTTGTGTTCCTGGTGTAAACCAAAAACACGAGGAAAATGTAACAGGACTTCTTCTGATCTTATGGATAAAATATATCAGAATAGACACGGGGGTGGGGGATAAAGGAAGAGTGGTGAAGAGTTATCGCCGCGTTTTATTAAACTTCCGTTTTTTTTATTTGCTTGTTTATTTATTTTTATTTTTATTTTTCTAATTTTACCGTCGGTTGGAATCATGGTAATTTAAATTTTTTTATTTATTTTATTTGTTTTCTTTTTTTGTTAAGTTTAATAAAACGAGGACATTACTCTTCACCTCTCCCCCCCCGTGTCTATTCTGATTTATTTTATCCATAAGATCTGAAGAAGTCCTGTTATATTTTCCTCGTGTTTTTGGTTTTCATCAGAAACACAAAACAGGATGGAAATAAATTTATAATCCTAAAAAACCGGTCTTTGTTTTTTTTCTTTAAAGAAAGTATTGCTCTGTAATAATAGTTACATTGAGCTCTCTACCAGGAAATTTTAATTGTTCAGCTTTTGAATGATTTTTTTGTCCTGAAGGAATTACTCCCAACTATGGTTTAACTGGACTGAATAATACCTATATATATATATATATATATATATATATATATATATATATTTATATATAAGGATAGAAGAGTCAACAGACTATTGACAATGCTGTAGTGAAGGGAACCCTTTTAGAAGTTACCTCCGGATCAGAACTGTAAAAGTAAACTCAAGTAACAAACATATATATATATATATATATATATATATATATATATTCACGTGTTGAGTGGGACGTGCTTTAACATATGCTAGATGATCATGTTTTCTAAATTTGAATATTCGTCTTCAGATATATATATATATATATATATATATATATGTATACATACATATATATATATATATATATATGTGGTTTGAGTGTGGGTCATGGTTATCTTTCGATGGCTGTTTTATTCTCTTCTATAGAAGCCACTCTTATAGAGGAGCAGCAGTAGTTCCCCGATCGAACTAACGATCCTGAGCGTAAAGTCGTCAAACTCACGTCCAGGACCCGTTTAGGTATTGAGTTTGATCATCCATGGGTTTATTAAAATACCTTTACGTACATCATGCTGCTTCCCATGTGTACGCAAAAAAAAAAAGGGGGGGGTAATTTTGGCTTAAGTTTTACGTTTTAACTTAGTTAAAGTCCAACATTAAGGTACTTTCGTATGACTTTCACTGGTACTGACTTTTTTTTTGCTGTATTGGGACTTTTCCGAGGCTTCATTTATTAATCTTTTTTTTTTTTTTTTTTACTACAGTTGGGAACCTAGCAGGCATCAGGAATTATAGAGCTTAAAAATTCTTTTTCCCTTTCTCTTGGGGGAGGGCCTGTGGTAGCATTAGGTGTTTTAGGCTTTTTCTTTTTCTTCTAAACTACTGTTAGGGCTTTCATTACGAATTTTTAAATTATATTATAGAAGAGATTCAAAAACATTCTGCCTTGTTCGCTAACATTGGAAAGACTAACATCAATTTGGCTTTATAGTAGAGTAAGCGTGTCTTTACATTTAAAACGCATAGTTTAAGCATTATTTCACAAACAAAATACAGCATAACATTTTGTAAAATTCAGCATTAACGACTGGAGAAGAAGCTAGATGGCAATTACACAAGAATGCTGCGTGCAATCCTGAACAAGTCCTGGCAGCAACACCCCACAAACACCAACTGTACGGCCACCTGCCCCCTATCACGAAAACTATTCAAGTTAGACGAACCAGACATGCAGGACACTGCTGGAGAAGCAGAGATGAACTCATAAGAGATGTACTCTTATGGATCCCCACATATGGCCGCGCAAAAGCAGGACGACCAGCTCGAACGTACATTCAGCAGCTATGTGAGGATACAGGATGTTGTCCTGAAGACCTACCTAGGGCGATGAACGATAGGGAGGAGTGGCGAGAGAGGGTCAGGGATATCCGTGCTACCAGCGCGATATGATGATGATATATATATATAAGTTGATAGTACAATATTCCGCAAAAAATAAAAATGACACTAGCATCTCACTTTATCAGACATATTTACCAAAATTAAATGAAAATATCTCGAAATACTATAGATTATATTCATTCAAAGAAATCGCCTCCAGACGACTTCAGAATATCCTGCAAGTCTTTCTGGTGGTCTTCTTATTTAAATTGGTAAATGAGGCTCTTATCTTTGCTTTCATTTTCTCTTTGATGTTTCACAGAGTTATATTAAACTCTCTCTTAACCGCGTCCTTGCATAATAATCAAGGGAATTGCAATCTGGTTGTTTAGGTAGCTGGATGTTAGGAATGATGTGGTCACAGAAAATTTCTGCCAAGCAAGATTGAGCTTTCCAGCTTGCCTGTCGAAATGTCTTCCAACAGCCATCTTCTCGGTCTAGGATGCATTACCTCCTCCAGTCACTTGATGTCGGCCTCCGTGTTCAGTTCGAGGCTATATGGAAAGATAAATAGAAGCGTAACGTCACCATGACTAGTGACCCCACAAAATAGCATAATGTGGATCGGGTGTTTGGGTTTCTTTAATATTTTTCCTTCTTGATGGGATAGAACAAGTCAGCGGTTGTTCGGTGAGTTAATCATCTGATCCTGACAGAAATGTTTCTCATCTGAGAAAAACCAAAGCAAGTTTTGTTGGAATTGGTACTTGAGTTTGTTCAAAACTTTTACTGCGTGGTATATTTCTTGTCCTTATTGCCTTTTGATAAAAATTGTCATTATCTCAATTTGTATGAAAAATACAGAATGTCTTCATGCATCACCTGCCTAATAAGAAACACAGAAATTCTTATGTCCATGGTTATGTACCAGACTAACTGTCCCGGGACCATTATCAATCATGGCCAATAAATTTGCGAATATTTTTGTTATCTGAACGATCAGAGTGATACTTCCACCTTGCTGTACTTTCGTAATCTCCATTGGACTTATTTAAAACTTTTCGAATGTACTGCATTTTTCTCACATTTATATCCAAACACTCTGAAATCTATGTACTGTAGCTTCTGCTGTGAATGCTAGGAAGTAAAGGATGCTGTTTCAAAATTTCCCGATAATATGATTGCGTCGTGATGCTGGTTTCATCAGTGACAGTGTCCAATTGACTCAAATTAGTAACTCGAGACAAAACTTGAAAGAAACAAAGCATATGCGCTAAAATTAATTATTAAAAATGGCGACAATTTACCCATAGGACACTGATTGTGTATCTATAAACATATACATATATATATATATATATATATATATATATATATATGCAAGTTATTTTTTATCAGCTATATCAATACACAAAAAATCTCCCAAAATAAGAACGCCTTGATTGAAGTAACATTGTCTTTCTTCCCTCTTCTTCAGACAAAAAAAAAAAAAAATTTTCTTTCCAGTTCTTGTGAAAATACAAATTTTGAAAACTCTGCGTCTTTTTGAAACCTCTAAAATAGCGTCATAGTATCACGAAATTCCTAGTAAAGTTTACCAGCATGTGTTTCTTTACACAACTTCCTTTTCGCTGTCAAAGTCACCGACAAGAAAGACGGCTGTACAGAAATGGCAAATTCTTTGCGCATATTTAACGACCATATCAATTGTAATGGCCTTTGTGAATGTCATTGCGATAAGGAAAAAAAGAATTTTACAAATTTTCAAATTCCAGAGTCTGCTGAAATTTATTAAATCAAAGTGTCTCTGTGACTGGTACCATTAACAATCGGTGTGTTTGTTTAAATTCTCAACTTCTTAGCAATATTTTGTAAGAATGTGTGGCCCAAAATTAAAGAAGAAAATAAATCAGAAAAGAAAACATATGAACCCTGCTTATATTTCTGACATATACTTTTCATTTCCATCTTTTCCCTGTTACTTATGTTCCTAATGAAGAATATAACTAGACTTGCTTCGTTGCTGAAAAAAGTGGATTTCCCGAAAGGACTCGAAGTCAATGTCTGTATGTTCTTAAAACACTGGAACGTTAGAGGCCAGTAGGCCGGGACTGTAAAATATACAGACTGTATCTCTGCAGAGGCGGTGGACTCTGTCACCCGAGTGCCCTAGATAGGACATTAAACAATCTGATAGCGAGGCTTCGGTCTTGGAGATTTGGGGAAAATGGAGTACATTGCTTCCAGGTCCAATCTGACCTGGAGTGGTAATACCTGATGGGGTCTTATCTATAAGTGAAATAGAACAAACTACCTGTAAAAAATGATTGATGTTAAAGTGTGGCTTCTGTAGCAATACTTGAAACTATTTGACAGTTCGAAAAAGAGCTCAGGCTTGTTTAAGAATGTTATCAACAAAATGTGTTCACAAATCATATCTATCTATCTATCTATCTATCTAGGAATTGGCATTAAATAACCTACAATGTTTGATATGTCAGAAAACCCTGCCTCACAGGAACGTTACTGTAATCATTTTATTGCCTTTTTTAAAAATCGCTTGGAATATATATATATATATATATATATATATATATATATATATATAAAGCTGGATAAATAGATATAGATGCTATAGATATACTTCAAAGGAATTATTTGATGAGCCCAGCGAACGGGTAAAATAAATTAATAATGGAATATACTTATTGATTTTCTTGTTTCTACATTATATATATATATATATATATATATATATATATATATACCTTTGGTTCTACTTGTGTCCTCCTAATCTCCTAGGGCTTTGAGAGTCTTTTATAAGTTTTGTTCATGTTTTTTTTATGTTTTTTGATCGTAATGATATGTGATTAATATATAGAGTCTGTTCTGGACGTTTATAACTTTGATTCCCTTCGTGTCTTCCTTGAAGTTTGAAAATAGAATATTTTTGATAAACTTGAGAAGTTTTCCATTAAAGCCTTTATCAGATGAGGATTCTGGGTTCAAATATATATATATATATATATATATATATATATATATATATATATGCATAATGAGAAACAAGAAAATCAATAAGTATTTTCCATTATAAATTTATTTCGCCCGTCCACTGGGATCGTCAGATGTGATTTAAAAAATTCTCTTTTTTCTTTTAATCTCATCTGACGGGCCCAACGAACGGATGAAACAAATTTATAATGGAATATACTTATTGATTTTTTAGTTTCTTAATGATATTTTGCTCTGCTTAAGCTTATTTATATACCTATATATATATGTGTGTGTGTGTGTGTGTGTGATCAAACAATATAGATATCATTTGTCTACACATTTTTGTATTTATCCTTTCGAGTCGGCACATCGATTTTATGATGTCCTGCTGGAATTGTTTAATAAACCTCCTATGGTTAATTTGTTCCCTCATACTTTCAGACCGATGTTGGATCATCGTCATGGGTGTGTATATTATAAAAAAAGGGATGTGATCTTTGCATGTACTACTTTATAAGAATTGAGCGGTTTTTTTTCATACTGGTGTGTTGTTGTCACGTTTATTTTTTTAATTTGGTTCTATATTTGCAATATACACATCTCTCGTTGGTTGGGGTGCGATTTATAAGGTTTGGTTTGGTTTCTTAGTTTAATGGCACATAACCTTTGTAGATTATTTAATGCCAAAGCTATTCTCCTAGAAGAGCAGTAGTAGTACTATTTAACCTATAGCTGGGAGGATAAGGGGGTTCATACCTTTCCCAAGGGTATTTGCCCGAAAGTGAACGTAATAGCGCGACTGGAGTACGAACTCGCGTTCTACGACTCTGCAGTCCATCGCTTTAACCATTACACCACGAGGACACCCCCCTGCGATTTATAAAGAAAAAACAATTCTTTCTTCTGTCGACTAAGAAAACAATTCCACCTATTTATTCTTAGTGAAAATAATCATGCCAAATAAAACGAGAGAGGATTTTTTAGGACCATGTTTTTTTTTGTTTTTTTTTTGTCTTTTGGTAAAAAATATTTTTGAGAAAACTTCTTTTCCCCAACGTTTCATCCATGGGAACGGGAAGTCCTTTTAACATAATGGCTAACGTGTTGGACTGCAACATGGTAGTAAGCGCATTCGATCTCGTGCCGCCCATACAAAAATTAACTTTCGGCCTTATACCATTAGGAATGGTATGAACGCGCTTATTCCTTCATTTATAAGTTAAAAAGCATCTATTATGTTCTTTTGGTCAAGTGGGTTGAGAGTTCACCAGAGGTCCGGGAGATCTGGGTTCAAATCCAGGTCACGTCATACCAAAGACTTTAAAAATGGTACTTGATACCTCCTTGCTTAACACTCAGCAATATAAGGTACGTATTAAGGGTAAAGTGGAGATATATGAACCAGTCTGCCATATTCAGAGCTTTACTATGTAATGAGAAGATGAAACTATCAAGTCAAAAGACATAAAAGAAAACACTGTCGAAATTATCTATTTTATTGAATTTTTGAATGGTTAAAAGAAACGGAAGAAACAAGGCTTCAACTGTGTTAAAATGTGCGATGAATATGTAGAACGACATGTACGTTTCATGCCTTCACACCATTCTGTTTTTGGTAGGACCAAGAACTTTTCTTCATATCTCTGTACATCAAAGAAACCTTCATTTTAGGAAAAAATTAATGTAAAATTTCTTTTCCTTTTCCTTTTTCTAAGAGAGAAATTTATTACGTCTTAAAATACAAGATGAAAATTATCTAACCATTTTAACAAAAATAGCGAAATAAATAACGTAAAAAATAAAAATGAGATGAAACATGCAAATGCTTCAGGCTACTGCAATTTTTGATAAATCTAATTTCTGTGAAAACATAATAATAGATCTATCTATCTATCTATCAGTTTGACACACCCGTACACCCGTGATCTCAAACAATCTCTCGCAGATTGATGAACACACAAACACACATCTCACTAACTGTGTCTGTGAATCTGGATTGGCACCTGGAAGTCTTGGAGTTGGTAAACATAGCGAGCAATTCGCTAGAATTCTGATAATTTGATTTATTGCTTCTTCAATTTTTTTCCTTGCACTTTTTACGTATCTTTTTTACGGAAGAATTGTGAGTACACACTTTCTTTCGTTTGAAAGTATTCACAATTCTATTGTCAGATATTTTTATTTTTCGCTTTATTTCTATTTTTAATTCTATTTTCAAGTAGATTCTGGACTATGTATTTTCTCTCGATGTGGTTCGCTGAAGTATCTTTGTTTACATGACATTTTCAGACTTCGTGGATTTGTTTATCTATCTATCTATCTATCTAGGTTCCTTTTTTTTTGGAAAAGAAATTGAAGATTACTAATTTGGTCAACATGCCACTCAGTAATAAAAATACATGGAAATCAGATTTGGTCCGGTTTCTTCGTTTAATGACATTTCAAACTTCTTGGGTTATTTAATGCCAAAGCCATTCCTAGGAAAGCTTAAAACTATCCTTCTTTTGTACTTAGGGTTTCTGTGATTTTTAAGATTATATTTTTACTTGTCTTTTTTTTTATTACTTGAAGTGACCGTGAATATATTTCAAATTTATCAGAATATTCCTAATTGGATATGATAAATATCATTAATGCTATTCTTATAATTAATTTTCTAGCCTTAGCTAGCAAATCTTCTTTAAATATTTCAGTATCATTCTTTTTCACCAATGCCCGAGTGACAGCATGTCATATTATGTCTCAAGGACTCTTCTCAGTATTCTAGCCGATCCTAACACTCCTATGGTCTGGATGGTCTCTATTCTTCCTCGAATTTCCAGTTCATCCAGTATTTCTTTCAACTTTGAGGACAGTTCTAAGCAAACCAATTACTTTTTCAGTTCTCTTGCAAAATAAAATTACTTGTCTTGTTATATATTAATGATGACTCTAACTCTCACACGTTATTCTCGAGAGAAGTTGAAGGTTCTGTGGTGTGTAAGAGTCAGACGGACGGAGGGAGACAAAGACAGACTGCCATATTGACCCATAACTTCTTCTCTTGACTATGCCATGCTGTTATCTTCAAGGCCTAATATCTTGTCTACAAAACCGGTTATCGCCAGGGGGCTGCACCCATGGTTCTCTATCTGCCAACTTAATTCCGCTGCAAGCTGGCACTGACTCAAAACTTACGCTGACTAACAACCTCAAGTGAGCATCTGCATATATCATTTCTTAACGCTCGCGTTTTCCGATCAACCACGTGACTGCCTCTGCTTCTTTACACAGGTGTGTCCTGTTCAAAAAAATCTCTGATTAACGGTTCGGACAAGGGTCAATATGCAACAGTCTATCTTTTCGCTTTCTTTTATTTTTAGTTCAGGGTTTACCAGCACCAGAAAATCAACAACTTGGATGACTCTTTTTTTTGTGTGTTAGTTAACACTAGATCTAGTCTTCTGGTCTGGATTCTGAGATCTGCTTTCATCCCCATATCCCAGGGAATTTTATGCGTCTCATTCTCTAAGACTGGTTAAAGTTTGTGCATATACCATTTGGTAGTATAGTGAAATTTCAATTTCTTGTACAATTCCCAGTGGATCACCTTACCCACCCAGTCGTTTATAGTTTTATAATCTTTTTGCTCTAGTTTGCTTCAGCCGCTTATTATGTGATTAATTGTTTCATCTTTGTCACCACATAAGATGCACTTGCTATTCTGATGCGTATTATCTATCTCTACTTTTATAAAATTGTTCTTCATGGTGGTGGTGTTGTTCAGCACAAGACAACGCCATAAGAACCAATCATATCAAAGCGAGAATAGCTAAGACTCAACAAAATAGCAAATGCAGGCTATGTGGTGACAGAGATTAAACCATCAAACATATAATAATCGAATGCAGCTAATTAGCACAGAGGGAGTATAAGGCGAGACACGACTGGGTCGGCAGGGTGATTCATTGGGAAATGTGTAAGAAACTTAAATTCAACCATACTAACAAATTGTATATGCACAACACAGCACCTGTCCTAGAAAATGCAACGCATGAACTCCAATGGGACTTTAACATACAAACGGATCACCTAATCCCGGCCAGAAGACCGGATTTAATAATAATCAACAAAAAAAAAAAAAAAGGAGAACTTGCAAAATAGTCAACTTTGCTGTCCCGGCTGACCACAGAATAAAACTGAAAGAATGTGAAAAGAAGGATAAGTACCTCGACCTTGCTTGGGAATTGAAAAAAACTGTGTAACATGCAGGTGACAATTATACCAATTGTAATTGGTGCGTTTGGAACAGTAACTAAATGATTGCTAAAGGGACTAGAGGACTTGGAAGTTGGCGGACGAGTGGAGACCATCTAAACGATAGCATTGTTGAGAACGGCCAGAATACTAAGAAGAGTCCTGGAGACTTGAGGAGACTTGCTGTCACTCAGACTCCTGTGAAAAACCATCGGCAAACGCTGATGTGAAAAGCTCTAATGAGTGAGTGAATAATAATAATAATAATAATAATAATAATAATAATAATAATAATAATAATAATTTACTCTTGTGATTTTCCACACTAACAGGTGGTTTTTCACAGGAGTTTGATTCACAGCAAGTCTTCTCAGATCTTTGGGCTGTTTAGCACTATCTTATAGTCTAGATGGTCTAGATTGTTTTCTCGAATCAACTGTTCTTACAGTCGTTTGGGGTTGGTTCAAGAGCTCCAAATATGATTGGCCTCACTGCCATCTTCTTGTTAGTTTTCTAGCTAGGTCCAAGTTTTTGGCTTTCCTTAATTTTTACTCTTGGTTCAGCTACAACAGCGAAGTCAGCTAATTGAAAAATTTGCTTCTTCTAGTTGAGTACAAGTGGGTCTTGTTTTCTGTCCGGGATAGAATTATCCATTTTGAGTTATCTCAAGAACCCAGAGATTTTCAGAATTTTAGCGCTATTTCGGTAACAAAGATTTCGCAACAATATTCGATTTTTTTCTAAGTAATATTAACATAGATAATTATGATATGTATGTATTCACCAACCCTTCCTAATGAAGATGATGTGACACAAGGTCAACAGGTTTGAATTTAGAGTTTTCCTTCTCCTAGACCGGTTGCAATACCAAGGTTGAAGAGCTTGGTCTGCTCTACTATTTGCCCCTTGCAGGAGGGAGAATAGCTGGATTCGTACCTTTCCCAATTGTTTTAGAGCTATATAAAATGCCAACAGCCTTGTCCAGGGTTTGAAATTGGTTCGTCGTGTCCATTTCTATAGATAATAACCATTACACCACGAGCACCTCTATAATCACACTCTGTCCCAGAAATTTTGTTCCAAGAAAACACAATCTATTTATTAATCAAGAAAAGTATATATAATAACTATTATGTCTGACAAAGTTTGTTTTTATGTCCAGGATAATGAAATTTTAACACTAACCCTTGTACAGTGTATCTCAAAATAGACGTAACCCATTAATATGATTATCATTTATTACTGAGACAAACACAATAGCGTTCATTTAGAAAACGCCCGCTAAAAATACACCCTTTGAGAGTGAGACATCAAACTAATGATTTGTTTAATTGTTATTATATCTTCTTTTTGGACAAGAAATCTTTTTTTGAGTTTCTTGTCTCAGTAATAAATTATTATCATATTAAAGGGTTGTGTCTTTTTGGAGACAGTTTTGCATGATTTTGTCCCCAAATAAGTGACGAAAAATATTTTCCTCTCTTGTCCACGGCATTGTGATCGAGGATTAATTGTTGGTATAGTATATACTATTTTCAGATCTGAAAAAAAAAGAACTAACATTATTATTAGTAGAGTTATTAGCAGTTACCTGTGTCCATATATAAGGAGACATCCTATACGATGCAACATCGGGAAAATAGTCAGATCTTTAATCCCACCAAGTCTGAATAAAACAACATATGAATGGAAATTTACAGGTATTTATAACGTTATACAAAATAGAACAGCATTTTTTGGTAATTTCTAGAAAAATCTCTCAGCTAATCAGGAATGAATCTATCTGGAATATTCTGGAAAATATGAACATTTGAAAGTTTAATTACTTAGATTACAAAAGTGAAGTTTGGAGGGAAATATAGAAAGCTCCCATTTATTTTAGGTGTAAGTAAATAAGAAACATCCTACCGTCTAGGAAAAAGAAAACAAAAGGGAAGTTTTCGTTGCATAGTCTTATAATATAATATCTTAGAAGAACCCTCACCTATTAAGGGTGTTTTTCTTTCTAGAAAAAGAGTAAAAAAACGAGAAGATTTATATCACATTTAAAGGATGAAAGAACCTAACTGATAAAAATTTTAGCCAATATCTTTGCATGAGATAAGAAGAATTAGCTTCAAGATAATCCCACAATCTGTATAATTCCGAGCAGTTTTTGAAAGCCCCCGATAAGATATTCTGTGTGATGAAGATCTCTTAAAACTCAAAAATTCCTTGGCTCCTTCTTTTATGATCTAACAGTGTCAGAGTTCATCAAACGATTTTAATGTGGTTGTTCTTAAAATACATGAAATAGGAACTACCCTTTTCTATAGCCTTTTATTCCAAAGTAAAAGACTCCGACAGAAATAGTTTTATGAGTCTTTTGAATACATAGAAAGTTACTTTTTTTATTGAATGATGTTTCAACATTATTGTTATTATTATTTCGTTGGTGGAAAATATTTCATATTTGGTTAGTAGGAAATATTTCCTATTTCCGACCAACAAAATTTAGTACTCAGACCAAGGTTCCCATGTCTAGAAAAAGGAATTGGGGTATCTTAGTGAGATTGAATGCCGCACAAAGAAGTGTGAAAAAATATTAAAAAGAAGTAAAAGATTTAATTTACAGCCAGAAATTATGTATAACTACTTTACTGAAAAGAAAAAAATGAGAGGTGATTTGAATGAAACTTCCAAAATAATATGAGGAATTTTCTAATTATACTTGGTTTTTTAAAAATTCAAAAAAATAAAAAAAATTATCTACTAATTCTTTTAACCAACTGGATTTTTGGAGTTATATATATTTGGAACTAAGAGCTTAATCAGATTTAAAACCACATTAGTGTAAAACATTTTAGTATTAAATAGAATGATTTCAAAAGTAATGGAAATTTACTAAGCTTTTTGCTTAGATGTGGCACAAGGCCATATGAAAGGGGCACCCAATGAGACTCGAACTCACTCATGTAGGTTTGCTAGTCGAGCTTGATTTCAAAAGTAATGGTTAGAAAAAGAATTTAAGAAGGGATTTTGGAAAACTATCTGATTGAATACCTTGCAGAATTTTATTTATATGTTGATGTCGTATTGATAGTAATTATGTTCTCTGCAAAGATTCTCTTTTTTTTTTCCTTTTTAAAAATTGATGTGAGAAGATAGTTTAAAGAGAGGCGCCGAAAGTGGAACGAAAAATAATAATCACAATAATGTTAAAGCAGAGTTCAATAAAAAAAAAGTCTTTTTGTATCTACCCAAAAGATTCGTCGTACTATTTCTGTCGGAGTCTTTTGCTTTGAAATGAAAGGATATAGAAAGGAAAGCTTCTATTTCATGTATTTTAAGAACTACCACATCAAAATCGTTCTGTTAGATCATGAAAAGAAGGAACCTACGAAAATTTTTGTCGGTGTCTTTAATCTTTTTGGTTATGATATTTTTTCTGTGGAATCGTGAGTTACTATAATGATTTATCATTCAGCACCTTCAAAATTAATTCAAGAGAGTATCCTTACGAGGATTTGAATGTACCAATAACTTATTAAAGATGATTGCTGTTATCATGTAATTTATTTGTAGCTTTTCAAAGTGGAGAAAAAGCACAGAATCAAAAATTTTCTATTAAAAGCAAAGGCATTTCACATGGTCATTTAACCTATTTGACTCCAGTAAACCATTAATTTCAGCAGACAAACAATATAGAACTACATATGGAATTTGGTTATTCGACTTAGAAAAATCTACGATGCCATTTCCCACACTTCTTATTTTCTTGGTTTTGTTTAACTACATTTGTTCTAGAATTCAGGAAAATTGTGAAATTTCTAATTATGGCTGGCTTAAGTCTCTCCGACTTATATATTCTTAAAGTACAAAAGAAGGGAAACTCTAAGCTTCTAAGTGGAATGGTTTTGCTTTCGTTTATTTAATAAACCATAAGATGTTTATACACCTTATGGTTTATTTAATTTCGAAAATATTTTATTTGTACATGTTTGATTATAATCATAACTATATCTATTTTCAGAGTTCAATTGCAATAATTTTCAATCATAATTTTGGTATGTCAATAAAATCATTTGTTTTCATACATTTATATGGTTTCACTCCGGCTCATTGGCCTAGTTGGTAGATTGTTCATCAATGGCCCGGGGGACCAGGGTTCAATCCCAGGTCGATTCATATCGAAGACTTAAAAATGGTACTTGATATTTCCTTGCCTAACTCTCAGTATTATAAACTACGTATCTAGGTTAAAGTGGAGAACTCTGAGGGAAGGAGCAATGCCCTCCCTTACACCTCGGTGTAGTAGCTATTGAAAAGGAAGCCTTCGGGTCGCCCTCGACCACTGTCACCAAATTTACTTTTTTTTATATGGTTTCAAGTATTCCTGTCAAATACTAATGATTTATACGCAATTACATGATTTCAAGTAACTATTCTTATGTAGTAACAATAATCAATTATTTTCACTCAGTTATATGGTTTCCCTTATTCCTATTGTTTTCAGCAAGATCTGTTTGACTATTTGATGGGACCCTGACAAATATTTAGAGTGGATCTGGGGTAATGACAACGAAAGAAGTCTTCAGAACTGGAGTATATCAACCCCTTTAATCGATGAATTCTAAACCCTACCGACAGGTCAAGCGATTAGAATGAGATTCGACCTTGTCAAGTACATCTAACATTTAATAGAAATAATTTAAACCATATGATAGGGTGAAAATTATTTGTATTAGATAGGAATACTTGAGAAAATTATTTGTATTAGATAGGAATACTTGCTATCCTGTAACAATGTCCCAACAAATGATTATAGACCAATAAAAAATATGCAATATCTTATTGAAAATATAGTTAGAGTTGCATTAAAAATAGTTAAACAAACAAATATAATTATGGACGTAATATGTATGCAATTGCTTAACTTCAGTGTATAAAATGACTCGAGACGGAGGATGGGGGTTGAAGTGGAGTAGTCGCTAAAATCCTTGACTGCGAGTTTGAACTCTAGTCGTTCAATTACGTTCACTTTCACTTTCACTTCAGCTCCTGGTTAACTAATATCACTATTCTTCTTCTACATAGATGGTATTGGTATTAAATAACCAATGAAGGTTTATATGCCTGTTATGGGGACATATCCAACCATACACCAAACATGGACTCGTCCAACGTAAACATATTCGCTGAGCTTAGCTGGCTCGGGGAAAACAACTTCTCGTTTCTTACGAGACATTTGACAGACAGACTGCAAGCCGAGAACAGCTAGTACTTCTTTTGTATGCCTTCCTTTTTTCTGCTAATACAATAACGTTCACCTATCACCCGTTGTTTGAGTTGTTCTTCCACCGGTCTTATCTGAAGACCACAACTATGTCATTAAACAAACAACAACAACAAAAAAAGATAAGAAAAGGCAAACCAAAGAATAGTTGGGTTGACAAGCCGTTAAAATCAATTTTTTTGTCAGTCACTCATAATCAGACATTTTTCCCCTTAGACTCTTTGAAAACAGGGAGCATTTCTGTGACACAAATTTAGTCTATTCTTCACTGCTACCCACGTGATTATTATTTTCCTTTTATCATTTAATAAGCTTTAATTAGTCTAGCACACAAGCCGCAGGTTGCTTACAGTACATGTTGTTATTGACTGGTTCCTAGTTAGATGCAGAACAAGCTATTCGCAAATTAACTTCAAAGATCTGGGCTTTAAGCGTAACGTCATAGTTCGCCTTCCACTTTTTCCTTGGTGGTTTATGCATTTCAAACAGGCGAACTTATTTTTCCGACTTTTCAAAAGCCTGACCAGACAGACAATAAAGTAAAGTTGGCGACCGTAGTTAAGGATAACCCAACGGCTCCCTTTTCAATAGCTACTACACCGAGATGTAGGGGAGGGTTCTACACCTTTCCTTGGATTGCTCCACTTTACCCTTCATACGTACTTTATAATGTTGAGTGTTTGTTATATAGTCATCTACAGCATCGCAACGACACCATAATTAAGACGCATGTAGGAATAAAGACGCAGGAAGACTTCTTTAACAATAATATATACCTCTCACTTTATTGTAAGGGTTAGAAAGGGTTGTTCAAGGGTTGCATGTGAGAGGGAGCTGGAGACTGAACATAAACTGTAATTTCTTGACCCCACTGTTATGACCGCCACATTGTGTTTTTCTTGTTCTCCTGATGCTGGGGTCCACTCCATCGGGGTTTCCGAGGGCCCACTCGGTCGGGTGTGGCTTTCCCTACCACATCTGGTCTCTAGCTGTCTGGAATTCTACTGGCAACTGCTCTTCCACTGCCAACTGCAACTGCTTCTTGGATTCGAACTCAACTGAGTTAAATAATAATTCAACGCCCACACGATTGCCCACTGGATCTTTGAAATCGAATGTTTAATCGTCATCAAGCGGAAATAACTGTCATGCAGTTCAGAGGTCACTCTCTTCCGGTGCATCACTGTAGTGGCACAGTTGGACCTTCACCCTGTCCCATATTATAAGCCTTAATCCGCCCACGTGATCTCTTTCAATTACTGGCCATTGGAATGTGTCACTTCCTTCCGGTGCATCACCTTGGAATAGCATTTTCTTTTGGCCGGGTCGAAGGTCAAAACCTAACATGTTAAGCAAGGAGGAATCAAATACCCTTTTTGAGTCTTTGGTAAAACTTGACCTGGAATTGAACCCCGGTTTTCTGGGCCATTGACAGACTATATACAACCACAATCAGGAATTATATCAGACTATATATATATATATATAGTCATCCACAGACAAATCTGTTTCGTTATATATATATATATATATATATATATATATATATATCGCCCAGTCTGCTGGTGCTGTAGTATACACCGACTGCACTTCTACTGAGGGGTGAGACACCCTAGATATGACACTAAGCAATCTGATGGTGAGGTTCTTGTGATCCTGGAGCTTTGCGGACTGTAGAGCAGTCCTTCATTGCCATCTCTCCCTGGTCCACTTTGGCACGGAATGGTAGCACCTGATAGGGCCCTATCTATGGCTCAAATAGAATTAAACTGCGTACTTCTGCTAAAGAAAATTTCATGAAATAGAGCTGTTTTGATATTTAAACTGCGTACATATGCTAACCTGAATTGTTTGAAATAGAACTGCTTTTAACATTAAAAATCTACTTATGCTAAACTGAATTGTTGGAGTTAGAACTGTTTCTCTAAACTAAATAGCTTGAAATATAAATCTTTTTGACAATTAAACTCATGCTAAACTGAATTCGTATAGAAATGGATTTGGCATAAAATAACCTACAAAGGTTTATATGCTATAAAACCCAAACAAACAAACAAAAAAAAAAAATAACCATATATATATATATATATATATATTATTTAAAATACTGTGCGCGCTCTTTTCATTTTTGTTTTACTTAAATTTTATAACTTTTTTTTTGTTCCGTCTAAAATATAATCCAATTCAAAAAGTACAGATTTGAAACTTGCAGTTCGTTCTTCTTAAAAAAAAGATGCTGAGAAATAATCACGCGACGCAAACCATAGTCGTGAGAAAGAAAGGGAAATTTAGAATAGAACAGAACGAGACGCCAGATATTTCAGCTTTGCAGAAGGAACGCACTTACGCGGACGCGTTTTGTGAAGAACTATTCCTATGCTTCTTCTTAATATGCAAACGTCTACAACGAGACAGTTGTTATGCTTAACTGGGGAAAATAAAGGACGAAAACCATTTTCATAAACTCACACAAAAACAAAGCAGTGTTATGGAAATAAACGTATTACTTATAGACAGGTTAGTTACTTTTTTTTACAGATAGATGTTATCCTTTCTAACTGGTGATAACATCCGGCCACAGAAACACAAACAAACATATACACACATACACAATATATATATATATATATAGATTAGTTGTTTTTTCACAGATAGACGTCATTCTTTCTAAATGATGATAACAATCCACACACGCAGGCACACGAACACAAACACACATATACACACACATAAACCATATATATATATATATATATATACTGTCATATATATATATATATATATACTGTCATCCACAGACAGACTGTTTCGTTCTATCAGAACTCTTCAGTGTGGCTAGACACGCAGGACGCTCGAAGCCGGGATCGAAACCCGTCCAACTTTACGTTAGACTAAGTTTCAGACCTCTCGGCCACCAAGCGAACTAAGTTGGCTAAGGGAATTTTTTTTAAAGGTATTTTATTTTAGCAACAGCAGCAGCAGCAGCTGCCGTTTGTTTACGTTTTTTATACCATATCGGCTACCAGAGTGCTTAATTCTTTCGAAGAGCTTTGCATTACGCTAGCAGCGGCAGACAATTCCTTCGCCAGAGTGCTCAACCCCCATGGAGGAGCATATATATATATATATATATATATACAGAAAGAGAGAATAAGTAAGATAGATACAGAGATAGATAGATAGATAGAGAGAGAGAGAGAGAGAGAGAGAGAGAGAGAGAGAGAGAGAGAAAGAGATGCGTATGCCAGTATATGCATACGTCTACGGATCCTGTTCTCATTCACTATATTTTGCTATAAATGATAAATCATACAAATAAATATTTCATTTTAGCAACTGTTTTTATTCCCTTTCTCGTCAATATTTCTTAATCACATTGTTGAATATCACAATCAAATTCATTTATCCCAAGTATATTAGGCATACTAACAAGCTCAGCGATGAACGTATTACTTTATATTACACAACGAATTGAGTGTGAATATTGGTAAAATTTTTCAGGCAAGTTTCTTTTTCATGATCAAATTATCAATCTCGCAGAACCATATGCACACACACATATGTATGTGTGTGTACGTGAGTGTATGTGTGTGTTTATGCGTGTGTGTGTGTGTGTGTGCCTAACGAAACATTTGTAGGCATGACCTTCGTAATAATAAGTATATAGAGGTCAAATTAATTTTACGCTTTCATTCTCTTCCATCTAGATAAAATCAGATTCTGCTTGGTTAATAGTTTAATCTATATATTAAATAGTATCACTACTGTTCTTCTACATCGATAGTCTTGGTATTAAATAAGCTTTGGTTATTGATATGCCGTTAGACAAACAAATCAATCAAAGAAACTAAACCATTTTCTTATTTTCATGGTGATAAGTATCTGTTTCTTTGGTTTTTCTGGATCCAATTGAATAGTTGTGTTTAGCAAACATGTTTTGAAATTAAACCTTTAAAAATTCCGCAATTTATGTTTTACAGCCAAATAAATTATTAAATACATGTGTGGATGGTTTATTTGTCTATTTCCTTGTATGTGTGCTGCATTAAATAGTGTCGTCAAAACAGCAGATTCTTTTGGTTTTTCATTTGCCGACTATATAAATTGTCAATAGTATCAATTGTTTTCCACTGTAGTAAGGTATTTTGTGTATATTGCTTTGCGTATATATACACATAATTTGATAAAAAATTGAAAAGAAAAAACGGATAACAGATTATTAGATATATGGAGTGTAAAAAATGAATAGTTATGTTGGAATCACTTTTTAAATTTAAACTAACCACTCAAATCATTTTTAAAAATTGTTCTGCGACGATCAGAGGTACTCCCCTTCTCTGCAAAAAAAAAAAAAAAAAAAAAAAAAAAAGTAAAAATCGCATACATACATATACACATACACATATGAATATATGGTATTGGTCTTTATTCCCATAAACGTTGATTCCGATTGATTTTATTTTTGAGTTGTTTATATAATAAAAGTCTGAAACCAAAATCAACGAGAGCTATTTCTATTGCCTGATCGCAAATTGAAATTTTGTATCGAAAAAGATGAAAGCTTACATACATACATACATACATACATATGTGGGTATATGCACACACACACACACACACACACACACATACACACTCATACACACTGCTTGCATGCATTGATTATACACACACACACACACACACACATACACACACACACACACACACACATATATATATGGTCTAAAGACCGAATATTATTCTATGTGCGCAATGGAAATTTACAGTCGTCAACTAATATTTGTTAAGAGCCCCACGTACGAATTTGGCGCAAAGCCTTTGTTATTTCAGGTACCAAGTGCAGGACCGTAGCCTACAATCCACCGAAGTTTCCAAATGTACCTTGAAACCTATGGTATTCCATTAAAAAGGGGTGCCTCAGGTGCTAGGCAATAAACCTACACCCTCCGGAGAGGGGAATAGCCGTTAAGGAAGTCCCCCTGAGGTTCAAGGACGCCAGTATCAATCGCGAGACGTGAGTGCTGGGCCTTTCCGACTGCTACTAACCCAAAACGCAACTGACCTGATCTGTGTACCAGTGAACAAAGCCGGCCAATGTGTATCCTGATCAAGTGGGTGAGGACTCAACAGCTGCTGATTCCTTATCTACACCATTCTACCATTAATATATGTTTTATTACTATGTAGATTACTTAATATAAAGAGTATAAAGTTGACAAAAATGAGGAAATCTGGATTTTGGACGTATGAATATCAGTGTTATATATCCATTTTAGTTACCTTGGCTTTTGCTTTTATGAAAATTCCCTGAGAGAGGATATTTTTAAAAAGATATTCTGCTGATGATTCTTAACAACCGATGTGTAACTTGCTTTTGCATATTTTTACCGTATTTCCTGTATACATATCTCTCCTCACTTGACCAACTTTTTGATGTATATAGTATACTAAATTATTAAATGATTAATGAATAATAATAAAGACTAGACATGACTGGGTGGAAAAGGGGATCCATTGGGAACTGTGCAAGAAATTTAAATTTGTCCATACGAACAAATGGTATATGCACAACCGAGAATCTTTTTTGGACAATGAGATGCACAAACTCCTTTGGGATTTTGAGGTACAAATGGATCAGTTAATCTCGTCCCGACGATCAGACATTGTAATAATCAGCCATCAAGAAAACTTGCCGAGTTGTGGACTTTGCTCGCGCGGCTGAGCACAGAGTAAAATTGAAAGAAGGCGAAAAGAAGGTTAAGTACTTGAACCTTTCTTGGGAATTGACAAAGCTGAGGAACATGAAAGTGACGATAATACCAATTGTAATTGGTGCTTTTGGTACAGTCACGAAAGGGTTAGTACAAGGACAGGAGGACTTAGAAATAACAGGACGTATAGAGACCATCCAAACTTCTACATTTTTTAGATTGGTCAGAATACTGAGAAAAGTCCAGGAGATTTGAAGAGACTTCTTGTCACTCGAAATCCAGTGAGAAACCATCAGCTAACGCTGGTGGGAAAAACTCTTAAACGAGAACAACATATATATATATATATATATATATATATATAAACACATATATATATATATATAAATTCATATATATTTATAAATCATATATATATATATATATATATTTATATATATTTATAAATTATATATATAGATATATATATAATTGTTCCAGTTAATATATATAATATAATAGGCTGGAAAAACTGATAATTTGACATTAATTCTTGAATCTTCAATTTAGAAAAATGTAATTTTAAGATTATATTTAATCTTAGTTTATATATCTTACTTTATTAATTAACCACATTTTAATATGGAAATAGAAATCAACAACATTTTATATCATGATTGGTTTTTATAGTTTAAATTCGTTCAATTATTGTGTATATATTCACTCAAATTTCAGTCGGCACATTCAGAGAGTATCAAGATCACTGCTAAAGATCTATAACCCTATTTCAAGGATCATTACAACATAGTCATTTATTACGTCTAACTTTCTTTTACACAGGGCTAAAAATATGGAGCACACAGAAAGACTTGCTACAAAGATCTGCAAGCCTGACTCAATAATCATTGCAGCATACTGTCATTTACTGAGCTTACTTTCGTTTGGCACATGACCAGAATGTGACAATACAACGCCGGCCGACAGCCACTATCTCAACTTCCTAAACCACTCATGGCCATCAGATCAGATCGTCGTGTGATTTCTCACATCTCCGACCAGAGGAATTTCATATTTCTCTACGGACACACAAAACACAACATACACAACCGAGAGGGTGAGAGAAAAGAGAACAAACAAATACGGACTTGGGTTAGCTCCAAGCGCAAGAAGAGAGAAGTTTGTGACACATTTATGCAGCTCTCTGTGCATCTGCAAGCTATCGTGAGCGTAAATTCGAGCGAAATTCGCACAAAGTCACAAAGGAATGTTAACTCATCTTCTCCCGTTGGTCAACCCGGCATCTCAGTCCACAGGTTCTAGCAGCCGCCTTTCTCGACCGTCGGCGTCCCCTGACTTCTATCGACTGCCCTGTTCTCTTGACTGGTCTGTTCTGTCCACTTCTCTTGACTGACTCCTTCCCTCGTACTCTTCCGGTCTCATGGGATATCTCGTGTGCAATCCCTTTGTGTGGGTTTCGCGCCAAAAGAGACAAAGGAATCTTCTGACTGGCACTTACCCATACCCACAGAAATGAATGCCACCCATCGTGTCACAAGAATAATTTAGTGCTCATTGTGTATGTTTGCAGCTATATAAGAATTAATGGGATTCAGAGAAGAGTGAGAAAAATATTGTACCATAGCCAGGTACAGATATGCGAAATGGACATGTAATGTTCATATATATATACATAGAACATAAGAATCTCGAAACACGAAAAACATTTACGACTCCTTGGTTCAGGTACGAAACTTTTTTAATTACCTTTGAGTTTAAATGTTCTTCGACATAAGGAGAGAGATACACATTCTTTCTATTCTGGCTTCCCCCACCTCGTGCAACACCTGCTCAAGGCCTCCGCGAGCAAGCGAAAGTTAACCGTCTTCTTCCGAGGAAGAACTCAACTCAACTGACTTTTTCAAAATCCCCCAAATCCTCCGCGCGTTTCCGGTGCGTGACGTCACTCGCACTCTGTAGCCCCGTTTCCCATCTGGGCTATTGTGACATCTCTGAGTGACATGTCCGTTCCGCGCGCACACGCGTGAACACCTGTGTTAATGTTGCACCTAAGTAACCCATGGACTGAGCCGAAAGGTTCTCAGCCTAACTAAACCCAAAGGCATAAAACAAAATCCCTCGGCCATTCTATTCCAATATTAAAAAGAATAAAAAAATTAAAGTTACCGAACAAAGATTTGGAAGCTTAGTTTACAATATACATCGAATATATTAATGAGTATATTTCACATTCTGTATATGCATGTAATTGTACCTTCGCATGTTATTGAAAGAGAACATACTGACACAATTGCCCATTCGGCTGGGGCTATAGAATACACAGATTGCTTCTCTGCAGTGGAATAAGATCCCCCTACCAACGAGTGTCCTGGATATGACACTAAACAATCTGATGGTGAGGTTCCAGTAATTTCTTGAGCTTTAGGAAGTATCTCTTCATTGCCATCACTCCTTGATCGACACTGGCCTGGAGTGGCAGCACCTGATAGAGTTCTATCAATGAGTCGAATAGAACTTAACTGTGTACTCATGCTAAACTGAAATGTTTTAAAAAAAGAAGTGTTTTTGACATTAAAACAGTGTACTTATGCTACATTGAATTGTTTAAAATAGAACTGTTTGTGTGTATAAGAATAAGTTTAGCATTAAATAACCAACGTTGGTTGTTATGCCATTAAACCAAACCAAACAGAATAAATACTGACGCAGAAGCGTATCCACGAAATCAATCTCACCAGGTGAAGAATGATATCAATTTTAAATCAATGTTCCTATTTTCCTTCTTACAATTGTTTTTGTTTTTTAATTCTTAATATTCCTTCCTTTTAAAATATATCTTCCTAGAGGATGAGAAAATTTCTATGATTTAAACAATGTAAATATAAGGTATATTTCTCTAAAATAATGATTTTGAAAAAAAACATGTGGCTATTATTTTTTTTTTACGAATGGCCATTAAAAATGTTTTGTCACCTACCAAGAAAGAGACATATTTTCCTCTCTTCGTAACAGCACCAGATGCAGAATTATTTCTTGCCAATATCAGTGCGACACGATGATGGCTCAAATATGTCGTAAATTTGAATAATTTCTTTAGTTGTTAATTGTATTTGTATTGATTAGCAATTTCATTTGAAAGATTAACACACACACACACACACACACACGGGTGTGGGTGTGTGTGAGAGAAAAATTGAATTTAAAATTCACATTCTTTGATAAAGCTTAAAACAATTGTAAATTTAGTAAGAAATGAAATTGTTCATTGCAGATAAAATATAGTGGCTGGGTTTCTTTGTTTAATGGCATATCAACCTTTGTAGGTTATTTAATGCCAAAGCCATTCTCTTAGAAGGAGAACACTAATGGTACTATTTAACCCATAGCTGGGAGGATAAGGGGGTTCATATCATTTCCAAGCGTATTTGTCCGAAAGTGAACGTAAGAGCGCGACTGGAGTACGAACTCGCTTACTACGATTCCGCAGTCCATCGCTTTAACCATTACACCACGAGGACACCCCCATAAAATATAGTGTAAATATTATACGATCTTTAAAAAATCATCGACCTACAACATTGAATTTCACGCAGAAGATCATCAGGAGAGTTTCGTCGAAAGGTTTCATCTATGGATAAGTAAATTAATAAAACTCTTTAAAAAGGATGATAAAAAGCATGTGTCACGAGACAGAATATAGATCATATGATTTAATTTGGTACCAAATTACAAAGTAGTATATAAACATGAAATCATCATCATCATCATCATCATGTCGCACTGTCAACACGGATATTTCTAACCCTCTCTCGCCACGCCTCGCTATCGTCCATTGCTTTTGGCAGATCTTCCAGGCTACATCCAGTATCGGCACATAACTGCTCTATGTATGCTGGAGCTGGACGTCCAGCCTTTGCTCGTCCCTGCGAAGGGGTCCACAGGAGTAAATCACTTACAACCTCGTCCCTACTTCTCCAACAGTGTCCTGCACGTCTGGTTCATCTAACTTTGATAGTTTTCGTGAGGGTGGTAAGTGGCCGTACAGTTGCTGTTTTGTAGGGTGCTGTCTCCAGGACGTGTTCAAATTTGCTCGCAGCATTCTCGTGTAATTGCCGTCAAGCTTCTTCTTCATACGTTTGGTTAGGGTCCACGTGGTGCATCCATATAGCAGTATCAATACTAGCGCTGACTGGAAGACACTGCGCTTCATTTTATCGGTCAGGTCTGACTTCAATATGACCGATAGCCTACCAAGAGCGGTCCATGCCTTTGCCAGTCGTGTGTCGATGTCTGTCTCGTTTGATGGGACACTGCTCCCTAGGTATGTGAACTTGTCAAACAGTTTCTGTGCCCTACCGTTTAGTGTGGAGATGTCGCCTGTTTGATTGAGGCACATATATTCCGCCTTTTGTGCGTTGATATGGATGCCGATGTCTGAAGTAGCTCATTCCAGACTATGTAGCAGGGTTTCAGCTTATACGGATGCATTTGGCAGAAATGCTATATCATCGATGTAGTCAGTGTCGGTAATTGTTTTAGCGGGGTGCCTTCTGCTTCTTTCTTTTGTTAGCTTGAGGCCATTTTCTTTGATTTCATCAATAAATGTACTATGCACGTAGTCTAGACATATGATGAAGAGGTATGGGGCTAATGTGTCTCCTTGCAGTACACCTGCTACAATATCGAAGTAGTCCGTATCTCCGTCCGGAGAACGGATTTTTACCTAAATGTTTCTATAGAACATCATAATGGCTGCGACTGTTTCTTCTGGTAGGCCATATGCGAGAAGGATTTGCTCCATCTTTCCTCTGTGAATGGAGTCAAAGGCCTTAGTAAAGTCGACAAATAATATTGTTGCCAGTAGGTTTTTTGAGCGAATACCTTCAAGAATTCGACGGATAGTCAAAATTTGTGAGGTGGTGGATCTATTTCTTCGGAAGCCGTTTTGGTTCTTCCTAAGTATGTTGTCAATTTTGGGTTCTATGCGGTTGCGTTGTAGGGATTTGTATATCTTGGCCGCTATGGATGTAAGTGCTATACCTCGGTAGTTCTTGGCTAATTCGAGGTCGCCCATTTTAGGGAAGCGGAGAATGCATCCCTTCATCCATCTGTCTATAGGATTTTGATTATATACGGCATTACAGTGTCCGAGCAGTATGTCGTCGAATTGTCTGGTCTTCCACACTTCTGGTGGTATTTCATCAAGCTCTGCTGTTTTTCTATTTTTAATTTTTCTCTGTACCGAGTCAAGTTCTTCTTGAGTAAACGGTCCTAGTTTGATGTCTAATTGATAACTTATAATCCTCGTGATTGGTTCTTGAGTAACTTACGGAGGGTTTCCGCGTAAATTCTTGAAATGTTGTTTCCACAGGTGTATTCGATCTTGTTGGCTAGTAGCTTTCAATTTAGCTTTGGCAGAGCTCTTCCTTCTGCTCACTTCGTTTACCGTTTGCCTTGCTATCCTAGATTGTCTATCTTCAACCGAGTCTCTGATCTTATCGATCTGATTTTGTATGTATTCTGTCTGTTCTTTTATGTATACGTTAGCTAATTCATTCTGTGCCTTTTGATATATATATATATATATATATATAGTCTGCTGAGAGAGCGTCGCTAATGAGTTCATCTTTACTTCTCCAGAAGAGTCCAGCATATTTTGTTCGTCTAATTTTCATGCTTTGAAAGATGGGAGGGATATGGGCATACAGCCGTTGTTTTGTGGGTTGCTGCTCCCAGGATTGTTCAAAAGTAAGGACATGCAAGTTTTTGCAGATAAATAGTTGGATCCCAATGCAAAGAAACTAGAATGAATTCTTGCGAAATAAAATAAGATCATAGAATAGGAAAGTTCCATGGTTTCTAACCAAAATTGTATAAACAATAATTTTTTTCCAAAATATACACAATAATTATCTATCTACCTATCTCTCTATCTCTTAATATATATAAAAGCTTTCTTTTCATTTTTTGTTCAGTCTTCCAATCTCCCTTTTCATTATAAAGCTCTTTTACTGTTTAAAAAATTCTTTGCTTTGTTTACGGTAGACAAAGAATCTCCAATTATTTCGGAATTTTTTGACTTGTTTTTGGTGTTAAGCAAATCATAGATTCATTATGGTTTCTTTTCTTATGGGGTTGAATTTTAATGAAAAAGTACTTGAATAGAGCTTATCAAGAAAATTTGAATTCATCGCGTATTTGTCAAAAATTGGACTAATCAGAATAACAAATTTTTAAAAACAATTTCATATTTTTCTGCATATATATATATATATATATATATATAGTGTAATGGTTATCGTCGTACGAAATGGACATAGCGACACGAGTTCAAATCCTCGACGAGACTGATAGCATTTCACGTAGTACTAATACCCTTGAGAAAGGTATGATTCCAATTATTCTCCCTCCAGCTATGGGTAAATAGTAGGGCAGACTAGGTTCTTCAGTCTTGATGAGGCAACTACTCTAGGAGAAGGAATACTCTGAATTCAAACCTGTTAAACTCCGCTTAAAAAATTGACCTTGTGTCGTATACTGCCCGAGTGGAGGGGTTGATAAATATATATATATATATATGTGTGTGTGTGTGTGTGTGTGTGTGTGTGGTGGAATATGAGGGTGTTGATGTCACTTATAGTTGGTACGCTTGAAACAGTCCACAAATACTTGGTAGAAAAACTGGAGGAACTATAAATCCGAGGAAGAAGCGGGATCATCCGCGCCACTGCATTGATAAGATCGCCTAAAATACTGGGAAGAGTCCCGGGGACCTGAGAAGATATGCTTTCCCTCAATCTCAAGTGAAAAATCAGCAACTAACAATCAGGAAGTGTATAATAATAATGATAATGATTATAATAAATCAGCTAACGCTCATATGAATAACTCTCAAAGAAGAAAATAAGAATAATATTAATGATAAAAATAAACAAGGGTCAAGTAATTTGATCTGCTCAAATTACTAAAAAAATGGTGATCTTTAAAGTAACTGCGATAATAATGGTAACAGGCACTACTTGAACAGTCTCCAAAGTCATTAAAAGTGGACAGGAAAAATTGGAGATCAGAGGACGTATTAAGACCATTCTAACTACTGCATCGTTAAGATCAGCCAAAATACTAAAAAAAGTCCCGAAGACCTGAAGAGACTTGCTGTCACTTAGACTTACGCTTGTGTGAAGACCTCGCAATAATAATAAAAAAAAAAAATAATGATAAAATTACTCGCATAAACTCCTATGGGACTTTAACAGACAAACGGATCACCTAAACCCGGCCAGAAGACCAGACCTTGCAATAATCAACAAAAAAAAAAAAAAAAAAAAAGAAAATTGTAAAATTGTCGACTTTGCTGTCCCGGAGGATCACAGAATAAATCTGAAGGAAAGTGAAAAGAAAGATAAGTACCTCAACATTACTAGAGAATTGAAAAAGATGTGGAACATGAAAGTGACGATTGTGCCCATTGTGATTGGTGCGTTAGGCACAATATCTAAAGGATCATTAAAAGGCCTAGAGGACTTGGAAGTTGGTGGACCGGTAGAGAGTATCCAACTGACAGTATTCCTGAGAACGGCCAGAATCCCAAGACGAGTCCTGGAGACTTGAGGAGGCTTGCTGTCTCTCAAACTCCAGTGAAAAACCATCAGCTAACACTGATGTGAAAAACTCTAAAGAAGTAAATAAACGTAATAATAACCTGGCCAAGTGATCATCAAAAAAAGAGAACCGGTCAAATAGTGGATTTTGCCGTTCTAGCAGACCACAGAGTAAAAATGAAGCGAAGTGAAGAAAGAGATGAGTTCCTAAACCTTACTAGAGAACGGAAAAACTATGGAACGATGAAAGTGACGGTGATAACAGTAGTAATTGGTGCTGTCGGTACAATCACCAAAGGTTTGGTACAAGGACTGTAGGATCAGGAAATAAGAGGACCAGTGGAGACCATCAAAACTACAGCATGGTTGCGATCGGCTAGAATACTGAGAAGAGTCCTGGAGATTTGAGTAAACTTGTTAACGCTTACACTCCTGTGAAAAACTATCAGCAAACGTTGGTGCAAAAACTCTAAGATTATAAATAATAATAATAATAATGTAATGCACTGATTATATATATATATATATATATATATATATGTGTGTGTGTGTGTGTGTGTGTGTGTGTGTGGAGAGAGAAGAGAGAAAGAAATAGAGGGAGATGTTAAGCTATTCATCTTATTTTATTTGCATGACATTTTTCTTTGGAAGGATTTTTAGAATACTTGAAAAACGATTTTGCATGTGTGATGTATATGTAGATGAATAAGTAAAATGGCATTAACCTACTTGTTCAAATCAAGAGCAATTTAGGACAACGTCACATTCAATAATTGTTCACCTCTGAATGAAGCGACTTAATAAGGGGAAAATATCGTGATTAAATAAAACAAAACAAAAAAGTTGTATAAAATTTATTGTACCCCATTGTATAACCAAACAGGGCTTAAATTATGGGATGGATATTAAGAAAAGAAATTAAGTCTTTCACAATCCTTGAAAATCAGCCTTTGAAATTCCAACCACTGCACGAACACTTGTCATTGCTCTATTCAAAACGGTCACATACATTAAAAAGGCTGTTACCGGCCTTTGAATAGAATAAGGGTGACCTGTACGTCTACGTCGAAAAGTAATTAGTTGTTTACGAGTGGGGGCTGGTAAGGTAACCTCGGGCTAAATATGTGCCACGGAAGCTGACTTAATTGGAAATAAATATTTTCTCTATGATATGTCACAAAGGTGCGTGATATAATTTATATCTCGATAAACTTGATATCAAAATAGATCAATTAGTTTAGCGAACACAAGTATGTGCATTGGAATATTAACACACATACACACACACACACACACACATATATATATATATATATATATATATACGATTTTAAATAAATTGTTTTCAAAATAAGTAATAAATAGAAAAGAAACATTTAAAGAAGACACAAAAAAAGAAGAAAAATTCATGTTGAATAAGTAGTTTTCATAATTTTTCTCCTGTCTGGAAAATTCAATCTCATGAAAATTAGATATTTCTTTAGATTGGACAGTAAAAACGATTACTAATGCAAATTAATTTGCCTTCAGAAGAAAACCAAACGGTAATAAAATATGATTGAAATTAATATCAGATCATAAATATTACATTCTCCGAAAATTCTTATCGAAAGTTTTGAGAACCTCATATTGGCTGTCGTTGTTCCATCAAGTCAGATAGAAAGAGTGAAATAAAATGAAAACCTTAAAAATATCTGGATCTCATCAGAAAACTGAAATGGCTGTGAAACACAATAGTTATAGTGATATAAATAATGATTACAGCTCTACGGACACTTCCAAAGGATTTGGAAAAATGCCCAAAGGAACAAAAGATTCGTATAGGCATTGAAATTATCCTGACAACAGTAGGACTAAGCTCAGCCATGATACTTCGAAGAGTCCCAAAGAGTTGGGAAGACTTCGTATCACTTAAAATTTTGTTTAAACTACCCTATCCTACTTATTTGAGACTGGATTAATAATAATAATAATATGATAAGAGAATGCAACAAATTAGCACAGAAATAGTATAAGACTAGACACGACTGGGTGGGCAAGGAGATCCACCAGGAATTTGCTCTATAAATTTAAATTTGACCATGCGAACAAATGGTACTATTTACCAACCCCTCCGCTCGGGCAGGATATGACACAAGGCCAATTTTTAAGCGGAGTTTAACAGGTTTGAATTCAGAGTTTTCCTTCTCCTAGACTAGTTGCCTCACCAAGGCTGAAGAACCTAGTCTGTCCTACTATTTACCCATAGCTGGAGGGAGAATAATTGGATTCATACCTTTCCCAAGGGTATTAGTGCAATGTGAAATGCAATCAGTCTGCGAACAAATGGTATATGCACAAAACAGCATCTATCCTGGAGAATGAGACATACAAACCCCTCAGGCATTTTGAGATACAAACATATCACCTTACCTCGGCCAGCCAACTAGACTGAATAATCAACGAGGAAAAAAAAGAGAACTTGCCAAATTGTGGACTTTGTTGTCCCGACTGATCAGAGAGTAAAATTGAAAGAAAGTAAAAAGAAGGGTAAATATGTCGACCTTATTAGGAAATTGAAAAAAAAATGTAGAACACGAAAGTGACGGTGATATAGAAGGTTTACTAAAGGGATTGGAGGACTTGAAAATAAGAGGACGAGTGGTGACCATCCCAACTTCTACATTATTGAGATCAGCCAGAATACTGAGAAGAGTCCTGGAGACTTGAGGAGACTTGTTGTTACTCAAACTTCAGTGAAAGACCATCAGCTAAAACTTGTGAAAAACTCTCAATAATAATAATAATAATAATTGTCCCGCCTGGTACAGTCGTATCAATTTCTTTCACTGAAAGAAACAACAATAGATAAACATTTAATAGGAAGGTGAAGATTATACCAGTCCTAGTTAGGGCCATTGGAACAGTACCCAAGATCATGGAAAAGAGACTGGGGGAAATGTATCCACACACACACACACACACACGGATATATGCTTATATAATCCAAACTAAATAAACATATATTTCCTTCTTATATATATATATATATATATATATATATAAATGAATTCACTAGTGGACCTATTCATTAGTAAGTATGTACTTTTCTCTCGTTGGATCAAGAAAAAGAAAAATATATATAAAGAAAGAGAGAAAGAATGAAAAGTTGGAAGCGTGTGGTGGAAGCGAATCGTTATAGATAATAAGATTTGACATGCTGAATTTAAACCTTTTATAAAAGTACTTGTGTTTTTTTTTATTGTAAATTAGGCTCTTTTTTTTTTCAGCCCCAGCCAACTGGGCAGCAGAATACACCGCCTGCATTTCTGCTGATGGGTAAGTTCCCCACCTCCACCTACGAGTGTCCTGGATATGAAATTAAACAATCTGATGGTGAGGCTCCAGTAATGCTGGAGTTTTGGAAAATACGGAGTACACCTTCATTACCATCGGTCCCAGGTCCACGCTAGCCCGAAGTGGTTGCATCTGATGGGGTCCTCTATGGGTCAAATAGAACCGTCTGACTTTTAAACTGAGAGGAAACATCGCTTTATAAGAGAGAGAGAGAGAGAGAGAGAGAGAGAGAGAGAGAGAGAGAGAGAGAGAGGTACTGAGAGGGAAAGAGAAGGATGTAGAAAGAAAGGAAGGGGGAAAGAGAGGGAGGAAGAGACAGAGAGAGAGGGAAACGAAAGAAAGAGGGAGGGAGAGAGAGGGAAGACAAAGAAAGGTAAAAAAAAAAAAAATCAAAACAACACCTCTGAAAATCGGTGTATACGGTTGTGAATGTACACGGGTGTATGTGAATGTAGGTGTGTACAAGAAATTCATACCAATAAAAAACAAACATGAAAAATTACATTAACCTGAAGTCTTCGCGGATAATTAACTCCAATTGAACATTTATGGACTCAAATAAGGGATTTTAAAAAATCAACCAAAATCGATCTAGTATAATAATTGAAAAAGGTCATTGCTTCGATGTGGCACGAGGCCGAATGAATGGGGCACCCTATGAGACTTAACCGATCTAATATATATCGATGAGTGTACTTACAATTTTTGGTGGATTCACACACTGAGATATAAACAAAGAATGCCTATATATGTAAAGGTATTTACTTAGTCCAGAGATCTTCAAAGAGAATTATTTCCAATGGTACATTTTCAGACAAATCGTGGAATTAAAAAAGAAAAGACCAGATCTTTGCAAAACAATCTTTACAATAAAATATATAAACGTTACCTAACTTAACTGTTAAAATTTTCTTTAAGAGGACCTAAATTCTAAAACACGAGGAGAACACACGTATATGAAATGGGAAATCATTTGAGGATCTATTTATTTTAGTTTGTTTTTGTTTTACGGCATATCAACTTCCTCGGTCATTTAATGCCAAACCAAGTTATAAAAAAAGCGGGGAGGAACGGAAAGGTCTGCCATGTTGGAATTTATGAGTAAAGAAACGGTTTGTAAAATTAATCTGGTGTTATTGAAAGTTTATTTGTAGAAAATCGTCTTGGAGTAAAAGATATTTTTACTGGGAGCGGCAACAGTCTGTGGAAAGGGTCAGATTTTGTTGAAGTACTTCTTGTAAAGGAAGAGTTTGAAGGAGAAATTTGGTCTTGTTGAAATTTCTTTTAGATTTTTCCGTATTTATCGCTTTTAGGAATTACTTATTTTTATTTCAATATTTTGGAACAGCTCCTTCATATCATTTGCACTATGAAAGGTTTCTCTTATATGGGCCAAGTCAGTACATTCAATAAGAATGTGTTTCCCAGTGTATTTAGTCTGGCATGCATGGCACGTTGGTTGTTGCTTTGCTTCAAGTAAGTAAGAATGTATTCTCCTTGTATGTCCTGTGCGAAGTTTAGACAATATGACTTCCTCTCTCTCTCTCTCTATCTATATATATATATATATATAGAGAGAGAGAGGGGTGTGTGTGTGTGTGTGTGTGTGGATAACGTAGACACATAGACTCAAAGGTCCTTGGTGATCATTAGTTTCTCAGCCATGCCTGATCAGACCAAAGCAAAAAACTGAGTGTAACCGAGTGCTGTTGCCTGTATCTACGCTATCCTTACACACACACACACACACACACACACACACACATATATATATATATATATATATATATATATATATATATATCCTATCAGCGATGCTGAGCATTATTTTTTAGATATAAAAAAAACAATACTTTATATATATTTAACCGGGCCATTGGCCAAATGAGTAGAGTGTTTGCCAATGATCTGGGAAACCGGGGTTCAATCCCCGGTCGAGTCATACCAAAGACTAAAAAAATGGTACTTGATGCTGCCTGGCTTATCACTCAGCACTCTAAGGTGAGGATCAAAGCTAAAGTGGAGCAATCCTGGGAATGGAGTAGCGCCCTCTCCTACACCTCGGTGTAGTAACTATTGAAAAGGGAGCCTTCTGGTCGCCCTCGCCAACTTTACTTACTTACTTACTTTTATATATATACATAACATAAGAGGTGACATCTCCACACTAAATGTTGGTTCTCTGAAGCTCGTGGATAAGTTCACCTAATTCGAAAGTAGCATCTCATCAATCGTAAATGACATCAATACGTGACTAGCAAAGGCGTTCACTGCTGTCGGTTGGCTATCGGTCATATGGAAGTCAGACCTATTCGATAAATCAAAATGCAGCTTTTTTCCAAGCTAGCACTTGTGTCGATACTGCTATATGGATGCACCACGAAGCTGTATCGAAGTCATGGTGGCAACACCTCATGAAACTGCAGCTGTATGGCCATCTATCACGAAAACTAACCAAATTACACAAACCAGACATGCGGGGCACCGCTAGAAAAGAAAGGACGAACTCATAAGCGATGTATTCCTGGGGACTCTACTCACAGACGAGCAAAGGTTGGAACACCAGCTCATCTATCCACAAAAACTCTGTATTGATTCAGGATATAGCCTGGAAGAATTGTTGGGAGCGATGGACGATAGAGACAAGTGGCGAGAGAGACTTTCAGTGGCAATGATGAAGATATATATACATATATAAGTTTTCCGTCTGAAGGCTCCCTTTTCAGCAGCTGCTACACCGAAGTGAGACACTCCTTTCCCTGGATTGCTCCATTTTACCCTTGATCCTTACCTTATACGAAGCATCAAGTACCATTTCTTGAATCTTTTATATGACTTGACCTGAGACTGAAACATGGTCCGCCGAACCACTGGCGAACACTCTAACCATTATATATATATATATAATTGACACCCCTAGGGTACTTTCTTTCCTCTCGGCTGGGGCTGTAGAATATGCCAACAGCACCTCTGCAGAGGAGTAAGACCACTAAGAGAGTCCTGGATTAACGCTAAACTATCGGATGTGAGGCTCTTGTTCTAGAGCTTTGATGACTGTTTAGTATATCTTCATTGATATTACTCCAAGTTATAGTCGGATCAAGAGTTGTAGTACTTGTTAGTGTCCCTTGTATGAGTCAAATAAAACTGGTTAATCATTTACTATTCTTGAATCCACTTAATTGTGTGCTAATAATTGGTTAGTATTAAATCGATTTATCAGAATTGGATAGCAGACGGCCAACCAGTAAATTATTAACTAGTTGGTCGTAGATAGCAATTCTTGAAATTATTTAAGTGTGTGCAAACGAATGATTAATATCTAATAGAACTATAAGACTTGCTTTAACATTTTTAAATGTGTGTACCGAATGAGATTCGGCTAATTTAAAAATAATGTTTTCTCCACCCGGTTATAAATCACACACACTCGTACATACACAAACACATATATATTTGTAATATTACGGACGGGCGCTGTCGTTGAGAGCGCACGAGCGTATAGCGATGGGGATATTATTATTATCATTATTGTGTTTTTAGGCTTAAGTTGGTTTTGCGTTGGTAATGTTGGTATTACGTTGGTTGCGTTGGTATTTCGTTGGTAGCGTTGGTATTACGTTGGTTGTTATCCCCTCGCTAAATGGTGATGGAAAATAAAGGTGGTGAAGAAGAACGAAGACGTCGTTAGGTTTTAAATGAAGGTTTTAATAGCAGCATGAAGTAAAGTGGTTTACGCTGGTATGCTGCTAGGTCTCGTAGGAAGGAAAGAAGGTAGGAAGTTGTTAGAGTGTATCATCTAATTTGTTTTTAACTAGGATCCCTTAGTCTAGAAGAATAGACCCAAGGGGTCCATAAACTAGATGGCTCTCCTCATAGTGTATGATGCTGCTACTGCTATTCAGGAGCAGACGATAAGACGTCCGTTCCCCTTGAGGATTTCTGAGGAAGAAAGAGTTTCGCGGGCTTTCTTCAAATTTTAGTGCTGCTAGGAAATAAGGTTCGAGCTGAACAGGACAGGTCATCCTGATTGGGTGAAAATGTTCGGCGACTCTAACGGTCGAATTAAATTACGCGCCAAACAAAAAATGCAAGTATCTTTCTGCTACAAGCGCATCGGCTGTCATCAATCAGTGAAAATGTCACGAACCTAGCGCGTGCGGGCAGAATGACCAGCAAAGTTAGACGTGATTTTAAAATAATCACACATGAATTATCTCGTGTTTTACGACAGTTTCACTGGTGACATCGAACATTCTGGGATCTTCGATTTGTTCTTCAAAATCTCTATATAAGAAAACAAGTCAGGAGATTTTGGCAGAGTTGAAGGCAGATTTCAAAACAGGTGCGTCAAAGGTTCAGGAGACCCCAACCCGTCCTACCCAGCCTGTTAGGACCCAACTGTCAGGAGCGTGTCAACAGCCGGCTATCACCGACACCCGCCGTCGCCACCAAGAAGAAGGGAGAGGAAGAACATAACGAAACGAACTTTTTGAGCTGCAACTTTTGTAGTGCAAGTGAATAAAAAACGACCACTATTTTTCCCCTTAAATTTCGAGTTTGAGTATTTCTTTTTCTGCGGACTCATTTCTTTAAAACACAGCACTTTGGTCCTTTGGTACATATTTTTGTAAACAAGATTTTGCGCTAGATTACTCACACGGGTTCATATGCCATAAAACAAAATCAAATCGACTAACCTCAGAGACTTTCAGTGTAGATCAGAACACGTACGTTTAATGAATTATCCACCACATTTTTTAGCTAATCTTAGCTTCACGCTCCGCACCAACGTATATTTATTGAGTTAAATCCTGCAGGCTTCCTGCAGTAATTTTCTATGCTTTTTTTTTTCCTTAGATGTGCCACAAGGCCATATGAATGGGGCACCCAATAAGAATTGAACTCTCACAAAAGGGTTTGCTAGTCTAGCTTGCTAACCATTACAACACCTGCAGTGCTTTGCAGGCTTCCAAGTAGAAGAGTTGGGGTATCCGGTGTGGCTAGAATTGCCGAAACTGCAAACTAAGTCTTCCAAGCAATATCATTAAACGTTACGCTATCGTAGTCGCCCTTTCAGAAGCCAAAAATTCGCAAATGAGTATCATCGGAAGTTTGTGAGTGTAAATCTGTGTGTTAGTTTCAAATAATATCGAGGGATTTGCTGTTCTCTGATGCGAGTTTCGTTTTGTGTTTCATTATTTTTGTTTATATATCCTTCACGCTCTGTTATGCGTTCATATTTTGCTCCTTCCGCAGAATTTTCTGCGCATGCATGGCGTACAACTACGCGCATCCATGTATGAGAAACTATTGAGACAAAGACAAGCATTCGGGTGTTTAAAGATATGGGCACACAAAATAAAGACACCCATCCGAATACATAAATGTGGAAAAATGACAGAGAATGATTGTTAGAGACTTGCAAACACTATTTTCCACGTGTCTGCGTGCAAGCCGACTTTTTCAGACGATTGCCTGTAAAGGACAAATGCAGTTACCAAGGAACAGTAAAAAAAAAAAAAAATTGATTTGTTGATTTTAACGGCATGCCAACCCGTCTAAGCTTATTTCATTCAAAGAAGTTTAGGAATCGCTTTCATTGTAAATATATATTTACATTTTTGTATAGATGTTTCTTGACAGGTTTTTTTTACATTTACATGTTTTTGGTTGGTTGGTTGATTGTTTGGGTTTATGGCATATCAACCTTTGTAGGTTATTTAATGCCAAATCCAATTTTATACGAATAATCAGTTCTATTTCAAACAATTCAGTTTAGCATGAGCACACAGTTTAATCGTCAAAAATATTTCTATTTCGAGCTATTCAGTTTAGTCAAACAAATCTAAATCAAACAATTCAGTTCAGCGTAAGTATAGTTTCAATGTCAAAAACAATTCTATATTAAACAATTCAGTTTATCATAAATGCAGTTTAGTATCAAAACTGTTCTATTTCAAGTACATTAGTTTAGTTCTATCAAACAAATAGATAGGGCCCTATCAGGCGGTACTACTCCGGGCCAGAGTGGACCTAGAAGCGATGGTAATGAAGGGGAGCTCCACATTCCCCAAAGCTCCAGTATCACTGGAACCTCAATATCATATTGTTTAGTACTATATGTAGGACACGCTTTGGTGGGGGTCTTATTCCTCTGCAGAAGTGCACTTGGTGTATTCTACAGCCCAAGTCAACTTGGCAAATAGTTCCCAGATATCAAGATTGTTTTCCAATACAAATATGAGAGTCATTGAATAAATGAGGGGAATGTTTTGGAAAAAAAAAAAAAAACTGGTATCATCGTCTAACCTTAAGATTTACAGTTTTTTCCAGCGTTCTGGCTTATGTATTTTTAAATCTTTTTACTTTCTTTCATTTTCATTCTGCAGTTCGGTGGAAATACAAAATTCTCTATTTGGTTTGGTTTCTTTGTTTAATGTCATATCAACCTTTGTAGATTATTTACCGCCAAAGCCATTCTCCTAGAAGAACAGTAACGGTACTATCTAACTCATAGCTATGAGGATAAGAGGTTTCATACCTTTCCCAAGGGTATTTGCCCGAAAGTGAACGTAATGGGGCGACCGGAGTACGAACTCGCTTACTTCGATTCCGCAGTCCTTCTCTTAAACCATTACACCCCAGATGACAATTTTTTTTCATGTTAATTCACTCAAATCCTGGTCTTCTGTTTGGGATTAAGTGATCCGTTTGTATGCTAAAGCCCCAGGTAATCTTATTCGTCTCATTTTCTGTGACAGATTCTTGTTCATGTATATGACATTTCTAGCAGAGTAGCAATTATATATTCATCCACCACAAAAACACTAATTGTTTTTAAGCTATGCTAAAAAATTAGCTACATGGAACGACCATTACAACTTATGGAAGTTGATTTGCATCACACAGATGTCAGTTTAAAATGAGTGAGGTATTTCTGACGCACCCTATGTTTTGATAACAATATCCTAGATATAAAGAAGAGATTATCTTTGGAAAAAAAATAGAAGGTTAACAACCCAACCCTTAATTATAAACTACAAATAAGAAGTTTAGAATGCATAGTAGATGATTATTAACTCTGACAGTGTGGCAAGTCTCACATTATCTCGTACGATATGAAAATTCTCGATGACCTATAAGACTTCCAAATCTGTTTTGCACAACCATTTCTGTTAGGACAACGGGAAATTTCATTACGCTTAGGATAAGATCATAATAATTATGAACATCATTGGAAAGTGAGTGAAATCAAGAGCGCATCGTATATCGTCTTATCTGTCGTTGTCTAAACTAGGTTGCATGGATATAAATACCATGTAGCTTTCAATGATATATAAAAAAGAAATTCAATCTTAGATCTTTTTAGAATTTAATTTTTTTATCCTTCGCCAGAAAAAAATGCGGAACCTGTTCAATTCTCTATCAGGAACTTAGCTACACATAGTATATCTCGTCATATCTCTTAGCAGTTCCCATACTGTGCACTCACCATGAACCTAACTAATCTGGAAGTAATTTACTTGACTCCAGGAGTGCTTACATGCACGTACACCATTTCAAACTGATAAAAAAGAAAGATGGTGACATGTCATGGATATCTTCAGAAGTTTAACGCATGCACGGTTGTGCGAAGTGATACATTTTCATTCACCCTCATGAAGGTTATGAAAACAACAGTTAGACCATCGAAAAGCAGTCCTGTATATATATATATATATATATATATATATATATATATACACACAATTGAGAAGAGAGAGGGGAAGAGGATTGTAAACAAAAAATAAGGTGTATGTGTGTGGGGAATGGAGGCACGATACACTACGGAGGGTAGAAAAAAATAGAGAACGATTGGAGAAACAAAAGAAAAAAAAAAGGAAAAGGCAGAGGAGAAAACAGAATGAACACCGAATATCGTGCAAAAAGAAGAAATGTAAGCAGTCTGTCTAAAAAGTAACAGAACTGAATGTGCAGTTTGAGCTGTCGGCGAAAGATGGATAAGTGGATTGTATTATCATCCGACATATTTTGTGAGTATATAACTTTAATCTTAGCTTTCTGCAACCATATTTTTTATCAGCCTTTGCTCACCACTGTTTTTCAGGTCGTTCAGCTATGACACACAGAGGATCAAATAAAATTGAAATACTTAGTCCAGTTGAGGGGGAACTTACTTCGTCACTAGCATTTGAAATAAAGAGCTCACTGCATTCTTGTGCAGTTCCGATCTAGTTTTTGGTTTATTCGTTTTGTCAGCGTATATGAGGCGCATCCATTGAGTGGTATTGTCACATCCGCTGCTAGAAATAAATCTCATTTTATCTATCGAATAGATGAAACTTTTATATGATCTAGAGCCTATTGATAGCACTCCTTGCCAAGCAGGATATGTATATATATATATATATATATATATATATATATATATATATATATATTTCTTTAAGAAAAAACAAAATAGGTCGCATTAGGATTATAAATTTACTTCCATCCTGTTATGTGTTTTTGATAAAATAAAAAAAAAAACACGAAAAATTTAACAGGACTTCTTCAGATGTCCTGTTATTTTTTTTTGTGTTTTTTGATTTTTTGAGAGTAACGTTGTCAAAAAGGAAAAACCTATCTTTTCACTACTGTTACTTGCGATTTTTCCCCAAGTTCAATGGGGATCAAGGGGTTACGTTTTGAAGGCAAATAGTCCATCAACAGGGCCGTAACGACGGAGTTGAAAGACATCCCTGATGAATTCTTCCGGTAAGCCATAGATACATGGCAATGAAGGATAAGAAAGTGAATGAGATTCGAGGGAGATACGCTTTAAATTAAAATTCAGATAAATTGTTCGTGAAACCAGTCCTGTTACGTTTCAAACGAAAGTTATATATATGGTATTAGTCATATACATAGATTCAAACATTATGACCATAATGGAACGATTTAAAATATCTGCTCAACGCTTTTTTCAAACAAAACTTACATATATATGGCATTATTAATCTACATAGATTCAAAAATTATTACCATAATTGAATGATTTAAAATAATTGTACAATAGTTGTTTCATGAGAATTAATTTTTATTTATTGCGGACTTTTTGTCCTCATCTTGGTAGGTTTCTGTGTTGTTTCTTCTTTCACTACGTTTCGGCCAAATTTCACCTCTGGCCTCCTTCAGGTGATTTTTACCGCGGTTGAATTTGGCCGAAACGTAGTGAAAGAAGAAACAACACAAAAACCTACCAAGATGAGAACAAAAAGTTCGCAATAAATAAAAATTAATTCTCAGATTAAGAAGCCTCATCTCAAAATGATTCCAATTAAAAAGACAATTAGTTGTTTCATATCTTATTCTTTATCTATCCACTTTAAACACACTCACATACACACACATACGTATAATATATAATATCATCATCATCTTCATCATCAAGACAAGCTGCTAGTACGGATTTTCCGGACAATCTCTCTCCATCCGTTATTATAAACCATCGCTCCCGGCAGGTTTTCCAAACAATATTCAGTGTCCACGCAGAGCTGTTGTAGGGAAGCACTTGTTAGTTGGACACGTCTATGTGATGGGGTCCATAGGAGAACATCACTTATGAGTTCGTCCTTGCTTCTCCATCAGTCTCCTGCATGTTTTCTAAGTCTTCCTTTGATGACATTAGAAATAGGAGCGTTCGGCTGTTGTTTTGTGGGGTGTTGATCAATATATCTCGCAGTATTCTTGTGCCGTTCCCGTCTATTTTTTTCTCTATACGTTTTATCCGTGTCCAGGTGTTGGGTGCATTCATATAGTTTTCTTGACACACCCACCATTGGAAGAAATACCGTTTTATTTCATCGGATAGATAAGACTTCCATGACCGATAGCCTACCAATATCAGTCACTCGCCACGTAATATATATATATATATATATATATATATATATATATATATGGATAAAGACTCACGACCCAAAGTTTCCCATTGTGGATTCTCAGGTATGAATGTATTCAACCTAGTGATGTATCTTAGAAAGAATAAGATAATCACATTAGAATTTCAAAACTATATCGATTAAAAGAAAATTTGGTTCATTAAAATATAACGTTACGCGTTTGCAGACACAAAATTATAATTCTGTGGCCAATGGGACTGGATATTGTTTTCCCTGAGAGAAAGCCTTTCAAGTTTGTAGCTCTACAAAGTAGTAAAAAGTTGGCAACCGTAGTCGAGTTTGACCCGAAGGCTCCCTTTTCGATAGCTACTACAACAAGGCTTAGGGGAGGGCGTTGCTCCTTTCCCTGGATTATTCCACTTTACCTTTGATCCTTACCTTATAATGCTGAGTGTTAAGCAAGATAGTATCAAGTACCATTTTTTGAGTTTTTGGCATGACGATCTGGGATTGAGCTCAGGTCTTCCGGGCCATTGGTAAACATTCGAACCATTATGCTTATGTCTGTTTTAGCTCTATAAAAAAACTTATAATTTGTCCATATATATATATATATATATATATATATATATATATATATATATATATATATATATGAAAATGTACAGAGATGAAAAACAAGAGCTTCAGAGTATCTTATTCATCAAAATATTACCAATGTTGACAGTTTCAGTTTTAGACCTTCTTCAGAGCGTATGAGTTATTAAATGAAACGAAAAATATGAAAATTTTTTAACATTCTATTTCTGTTGTAAGCAAACTGTTTCAAATTAGAGTGATGTAATTAGCAATCCAAAATTTATTTCATATCTATCTATCTATCTATCTATCTATCTATCTATCTATGTGTGTATGTGCATACATGTGTTAATATTAATATTATTTAGTTCATACCTACGAATTGTAAACTTTCAATAACATGTCTCAACGTCATTATCATGTTAACCTTCTTCGTTGTCTCTCTGATCTATCTATCTATCTATCTATCTATCTATCTATCTATCTATCTATGTGTGTATGTGCATACATGTGTTAATATTAATATTATTTAGTTCATACCTACGAATTGTAAACTTTCAATAACATGTCTCAACGTCATTATCATGTTAACCATCTTCATTGTCTCTCTGATCTATCTATCTATCTATCTATCTATCTATCTATCTATCTATCTATCTATCTATCTATCTATCTATCTATCTATGTGTGTATGTGCATACATGTGTTAATATTAATATTATTTAGTTCATACCTACGAATTGTAAACTTTCAATAACATGTCTCAACGTCATTATCATGTTAACCTTCTTCATTGTCTCTCTGATCTATCTATCTATCTATCTATCTAAATGATAGGTCATAGAGAAATTCCAGGTGGATCGGCTTTAGGAATACTATAAATTTTAGTGATTATTGGGTGATAATCAATCAGTTTAGACCAGAATTTATCATTTTTATTGAATATTAAATCATGTGATTTACTTAAATTTCTATATCTTTATTAATGGTTTGTAAAGAAATTCGTTTTGTATGTGTTTTGGTCATTTAATAATTCCCTTATTTTGTTGTTATAAAAAGTGGAATCCATAATGACAACAACACCGCTTTTATCGGAAGGTGTGCTGATAATGTAGAAATTCCTGTTAACCCTTCACTTAGGCATGGTTAGTAATTCACACATGAAGAACATTATCATCACCAATTTATCAGGTGTACTGATAATGTTGGTATTCCTGTTAACCTCTCACTTAGGCACGGTGAGTAATTCGGACATAAAGAACATTATCATCGCACCTTTTTCAGAAAGTGTGCTGACAATGTAGTTATTCCTATTTAACCATCACTCAGGCATGATTAGTATTTTGCACATAAAGAACATTATCATCATACCTTTATCAGAAAGTGTGCTGAAAATGCAGGTATTCTATTTAACCATCACTTAGTCATTTGTACATAAAGAACATTATCATCACACTTCTATCAGAAAGTGTGATAACAATGCAGGTATGCCGGTTTAACACTGACTTAGTCATCGTTAGTAATTCGCTCATAAAGAACATTATCATCACCACTTTATCAGAAGGTGAGCTGATAATATTGGTGTGCTTATTTACCCTTCACTTAGGCATGGTTAGTAATTCGCACATAAAGAACATTATCATAACACCTTTATCAAAAGGTGTGCTGATAATGTAGGTATTCCTGTTTACTTATGCATGGTTAGTAATTTGAACATAAAGAGCATTATCATCACACCTTTATCAGAAAGTGTGCTGATAATGTAGGTATTTCTGTTTAACCATCACTTAGGCATGGTTAGTAATGCGTACATAAAGAACATTATCATTACACCTTTATCAGAAGGTGTGCTGATAATATAGTTATTCCTGTTTACCCCTCACTGAGGCATGATTAGCAATTCGCAAATCAAGAACTCCGTTGATTTTCTCAACAAAACCAATGATTTAAACATGGTAAACAAATCTCTCGTCTGTCTCGAGATAAAATCATTATAAACCAATATTCCTGTTAAAAATGTATCAAACGTTTATAAATTCCCCTCGAGGAAACAGACATACAATACTTTTACCTATTCACAAAATAATTAAAATTTGCACATTGTGCACGAAACATTGCTTTTTTTCGTTATAACGGTATTTTTTATTAACAAAAATCTACTTTACTCAGAGTTTCGCCTCTGATTGGTGTACTTCGATGCCTTTTCCTTGATTTCCTAGAATCGGGTATCTTTAGATTTATTATGCTCAAATATTCTAACTATTTCAGTTATATAGACGAAATAAAAATCCTATATCAACAAAATAAAGACTTAACAAAAATTACGGATAGATTAAACAATACTAAATCTATCATAGATTTTACTTATGAACAATAAAATAATAACACCTAACATTTCTTGGACATTTTACAAATAATTAATAATAATAAACTGGAATTTAAAGTTCATCATGAATCACTTAATAAAAATGACGATGGACGTTTTTATTCACATTATAAGACCAAAAGGAAAACGGAGATAATCAGAGTTTTTTTTATTTTTTTTATCTCAGAGCTCTAAGAATTTGCACTACCAAATTTTTAAATGATGAATTCGCCTATATAGAAAATTCTTTGTCGCAACTTCAATATCCCAAATCCTTTACATAACATGACGTTATAAAAGCTCATAAAATTCAAAAACCTAAATATCCTCCCAAATACCAAAGCAATCATTTTTCGAATAATGATTCATTACATAGATATAACATTTTACCCAACAATTCAATCATAAACAACATCGGAAAGAGACCTAGGAAATAAAACAGTCTCTAATGCTTAAAAGACAATTAGGAATTTAATTAATTATAAAATAACAGTATCCACTTCGAATCCAGAACTGGGGTTTATGATGGACGTAAAGGCATGCGAATAAACCCTTTGACCACTAAACGCAATGCCTAATCTTATCTCGTGGTTCAAATAAAAGAATTTGCGAGCACATGTAAGATTTAAAAAAAGGATTTATAAATAACAACTTGGCTAAACATAATTTAGAAACTAATCAAAAACTCAATTCTAAAGCTTCCGAGATGTTAGTTCATATTCATAATAAAATATGCCGGAAAATTCATGAATCTCATATCATTTCAAAGCACAATATCAGAGGTACGTTTTTTGTTTATCTCTTTATTTGGTAAAAATGGTGCTGAAAAGTTAAAAATCTCTGATTTAAAATAATTTGCCTTCATCAATTTTATAAATACTTAGATAAATAAATAAAC
>OY757910.1:41858577-41891077 GCA_963585895.1 Sepioteuthis lessoniana
AGTGTCTTCAGCTGACTAGTCCATAATCTCTACGATTAGGTGCCTTGTGTGGTGACATGTTTAGCAAGCTAGACTTACAAAAATTCACAAGTGAGTTTGGCTCTCATTTGGGTGCTCAATTCATTCGGCCGTCTGCTACATCTTAAGGAAAAAGCTTTGTAGATTACAATAATCTCCTTTGCTTAGTTGGCTGGGGCTGAATAATACACCGACTGCTTCTCTGCAAAGGGTAAGACGCCCCCCCACCAATGAGTGCCCTGCACGCAGCAGCAGACAATCTGAGGTGAGATTCCAGTAATGCTTGAGATTTTGGGAATGTTGGTGACCCATTTATTGCCATCTCTCCAAGGTCCACACTGGCTCGGAGTGTCAGCACCTGATTGTGTCCTATGTATAGATCAAAGTGAACTAAAGTGCGTACTTACGCTAAACTGAATTGTTTGAAATGGAACTATTTTTGTATGCTAAACTAAGTTGCTTGAAATGGAACTGTTTTTGATATTGAAGCTATACCTACGCTAAACTGAGTTTAAAAAAAAAAATAGAACTGTTTGATTAAACTGAATTTCTTGAAATAGAAATGTTTTGGCAATTGAATTGCGTACTTATGCTGACTTGTTTGAAATAGAATTGTTTATTTTATGAAAATAGATTTGGCATTAAATAACATACAAAGGTTGATATGCCATAAACCCAAACAAACAAACTAACAAGCAGACAAGCAATATAATCTCTACTATCGTAGAACACCTGGCTCTGAGCTCTTCATTTGGGAGACATATGTTGATTATGCGTGGGGTATGTTTCAAATTAGCTGTGACTGTCTTAGTTAACCATTTGTTTATTTAGGTGCTTAAAAAAATAAAAGAAAAATGAGAAAAGGGTATTTTATCAAGGAAGGTTTAAAACCTAAAAAAACTTTTCTTTCAGCATGTAACTTATTAACTTATTCAAAGTTTCACCACTTCTAATCATAATGGGAAAATATAAAACTCTGATTTGATTTGGTTTGATTTGGTTTTATGGCATATCAACTATTGTTGGTTACCTAATACCAAATACTCTTCATATATATATATATATATATATATATATATATATATATATATGAAGAGTATTTGGTATTAGGTAACCAACAATAGTTGATATGCCATAAAACCAAATCAAACCAAATCAAATCAGAGTTTTATATTTTCCCATTATGATTAGAAGTGGTGAAACTTTGAATAAGTTAATAAGTTACATGCTGAAAGAAAAGTTTTTTAGGTTGTTTTGACTTGGTTTTATGGCATATCAACCATTGTTAGTTATTTAATGGTAAATCCTCTCTATATATGTATTAAATATGTATGATTTGTAAACAAATTTTGTTCATAGCATTTCAAACGAACTAATTTTCACAAAGTTAAATGCTTTCAAGTATTTCTATATAAGAGAAATAATCTAACATTTGTCATTTGTTTGCACACAGTTAAATCGACATGCATGATATGCAACAGATTAGTTTATTGGTTATTTCAATATTAGATGAGTTAGAACGGATTTGTTTGCAAACCATTATTACTATTGTTTCTACACAGTTAAATGGTTTCAAGTATTGTTTTTTTTTATAAACATTTCAATTAAACATCAGTCATTTATCTACACACAGTTAAATGATCGAACACTTCTATTTCTAACAAACGTAAGTCATTTGTCGGCACTGAGTTCTATTTGACCCAAAGATACGATCCTATCAAGTACTCTCACTCTGGGTCAGAGTTGACCTGAGAGGGATGGTAATAAAGGGTACTCTGTATTCACCAGAGCTCCAACATTACTGGAGCCTCACCATCAGATTGTTTAGTATCATATCAAGCACACTCTCTGCGGGATGTCTTACCCTTCTACAGAGATGCAGTTGATGTATTCTACAGCCCCAGTCGATTCTAAGGTGCATGTTACGAGGGACTATATATATATATATATATATGTGTGTGTGCGTGTGTGTGCATATATATATATATATATATATATATACGAGGATCATTAAATACGTTTCCAGACTTCTTTCGTATGGGCAATTTTATTGATAGTACTCACATGAACCTCTAGTCCCATTCGAAGTAATCTCCTCCGGCTGCAATGCACTTATTGTACCGTTACAATAACTTCTGGAAGGCCCCATCGAAGTCCTCTTGTGTAAGCGTGACAATGACCTTCGTCACAGCCTCTTTCATCTCCTCAATTGTCTCATAACGACAGCCTCTGACCTTAGGGAATAAGCAAAAGTCACAGGGAGCAAGGTCTGGACTATAGGGAGGGTGAGGAACTGTCTTGATGCTCATTTTGCTCAAATAGTCTGTGACAAGGATGGAGTTGTGGACTGGTGCATTGTCCTGGTGGAAATGCTACTGAGCAGGTTTGAAGAGTGCTGGCCTCTCCCGACTGATTCACTTCCTGAACTCCCTTAAAACCTCAAAATAGTAACCATAACCCTAACCCTAATCCTTTGGTGTTCCGACTTCCTTACTCCACCCACATCTCTCACCATCCCTCACAGACTCCCTGCCTCCCATGAATCTCTTATGCCACTCAAAAACTCTTGCTCGATTCATGCAAGGTCGTCGAAAAGCAGTCTGAAGCATTCCATACGTTTCTATGGCATTTTTTCCAAGGTTAAAACACAATTTTATTGCATATCGTTCTTCTAGAGTGTCCTCACGTCTAGATTGCATTTTTGAAATTCACCACCTTTGACAATCAGGCTTTAGTAGGGTGTATTCCAATTACTGCTGTAGCTGTTCATTTAAACCTAAAATCATAAGAATTATATATATATATATAGAATCTTTTTATCCAAAATGATCTGAAGAAGTCCTGTTATTTTTTCGCGTTTTTGGAAATTTCAAAAATGCGTAACAGGATTGAAATAAATTTATAATCCTTTGTGACCGGTTTCGTTGTTTTTCTTAAAGTATATATATATATATATATATATATATATATATGTGTGTGTGTGTGTGTGTGTGTGTGTGTGTGTGTGTGTGTGTGTGCAGTCTTTTTGGTTCTTTATTTAATTTCACGATCAAAGGCACAGCAAATATCAATTACATGCCACATATAACCTATTATTGCCATGTTACTACTCAGTAGCTAAGTCACTACGTACATCTACACATACTACTATGCACGCATGCACGCATATGCAGATTTGCACACGATAAGCGTTCGTAGGAAATAGAAAGGGTGACCGGAGTTCAAATTCTGGAGGAGACTGCATTTCATTTCACTCTAATGACTTTGGGAAAACCATGATTTCGTCTATCCGCTTGCACTAGATAAATATTAAGGAAAGTTGAGTTTTTTTAAGGCAACTAATCTATAAGAATGAGAACTCTGGAACAAGACCAACGCTACTCCGCTTAAAAATTGACTTTCTGGTTTTTTAAGCTTACACCCACACTCATGCCTCCTATCATCTACATATGTAGCGAAAAGAGGTGTCATCAATTGAATAAAACTTCGATCTATTGATTAACAAATCTTTATTTATTTAAATTGAGTGATAATCTGGCTGAAAAGCAGACCTTAGAAAATCTTTTCCTGTAAAGAACGATAATATCAATCAGAGAGAGAATATTTTCTGAGAAAGTGTAAATTCATGAAGGAAATATAGTTGTTTCTGTTTGCTTAATCTAAAATGATATATTTCTGAGTAGAGTGTTCGCTATGGTCCGGGAGACCGGGGTTCAATCCTAGGTCTAGTCATAACAAAGAATCAAAAAATAGTACTTGATGCCGCCTTGCTTAGTACTCAGCATTATAAGGTACGGTTCAAGGGTAAAGTGGAGCAATCCAAGAAAAGGAGTTGTGCCTTCCCCTACACCTTGGTGTAGTAGCTATTGAAAAGGGAGCTTTCGGGTCACCCTCGACTAAGGTCACCAACTTTTACTTAAATGGATATACGGCTGCTGCTGATTTTTTTCATCACATGGGGAAAGATGCAATAGTAGTACGAATATTTTTAATGCAATAAAATGTAGACAGACAAACTCGTTCAATTTTAAGCTAATTAAGCGACGTTGAAATTAAATGCAATCTTGAAAGAAAAGAATGTTAGAATCTTAACTCAAAAGAAATGAACGGAAAGGTCAAGTAAATATAGCATAGATCCGTGTTTACTAAAGAAAATATTTATTTCTCTGCTATTCTCAAGTTTGGTGGGGGCGGGGGCTCGAAATTAGACAAAAAGTTGATGATTCATTTTTATCTTAATTGGTTTAGAATGTATTTTTAAACTCGCTAGGAGGAATATATTTCTTAATTTTCAAGTAGGTTTTGATCCCTGAAATTTTTCGTGACATATTAGATAATGTCGTATGTAAACCACAAAGAAATTTAAAAACAGGCAAAAATACAGATAAAATATACAACTTCTCAAACCAATTTTTACGCAAAAGCTAACACTTTTTTTAGTATGGAAATTGCTTCACACACACACACACACACACACACACACACACACACACACACACACACACACACACACACACACATATATATATGTGTATATATATATATATATATATATATATATATATATATATATATATGTGTGTGTGTGTGTGTGTGTGTGTGTGTATGTGTGTGTCATTTTGAACTTATTTCAGACACTTGTTTTTTTTTCTCTTTGAGCAACCGATAACTAATTTCCTTGTGAAATCTTCTTTTAACATCTGCTGGCATGAATTGTCGGAATGTTTGACATATGGTTGGCCTACGATGATTATTGAATGCACATAGGTATTTTAAAGATTTCTGTCGGCTTCAACTTGCAAACTATTGGCTACTCTTTGGCTGGACTTTTAATGACTTTTCACCATGCAAATATACATCGTGAACTTGCGTCTTTTGTCTCAAACTCCTTTCTTGAATATTATTCCAACGTCTACTACAGTTTCAGGAAAAGTGTCGTTTGACTAAAAAAAAAAAAAAAAAAAAATTAATATGCATACATAGGTTTTTTTTTCAAATCTAAACTTTTCATTTCATGTAATCTTTTCGGAAAAATCACGAACTATGCTTGTAACCGAGAGAGACAACTCATTCGTAGCAAGTCACTGGATGCAGAAGGAAGTCACGAGGCAAAATTCAGAATGACGTTTGCTGGCGATATCTTGCATAGCTATATTCATCTGCGTATCCACATTTCAGTCCCGTTTTATTTTGTGGTTGGCCTAGCGGTTAGAGTGTTTGCCAATGGCCCGGGAGACTTTGGTTCAATCCCAGGTCGAGTCATACCAAAGACTCAAAAAATGGTACTTGATACCTCATTGCTTAACACTCAGCATTATAAGGTACGGATCAAAGGTAAAGTGGAGCAATCCAGGGAAAGGAGTAGCGCTCTCCTCTACACCTTGGTGTAGTAGCTATCGAAAAGGGAACCTTCGGATCACCCTCGACTACGGTCGCCAACTAATATATATATATATATATATATATATAATAGATTACCGTGCAAAAATCTTCGACTTCATTAAACTATTGTAAATTTTTGTTAACTTATATGTCCTTGTTTCACATTGTTCTTTCTGCAGATGAAACATTGGCCCCATTGGAATCATTTCCATACCTTATTATTTTATTTATTAGAAGGGATTCTGAAGGAAAGGAAAATATGAGAAACTACCCTAAAAAGACCCTGAAAACGTTCTCGACTACATCACATAAACCAATCAAGATACAGTGTTTTAGAACAGTAAAATGTTGCACCGCTAATATGCAAATATTTTTTCGCAAGTGCACCCATTTAAAAAAAAATAGTGAAAACTCCAAAATATCAAATCATGACAAAAATCGGTACGGGCCAGATACAATATATGAATGGCTAAACTTTACAAAGAAATGTGGACGAAGATAGTGAAATTGGCCGAAAAATGTGAGACAGCAAGCAATAGAAAAGTAACATAGAATTTCAAGAATCCTCATCTCAGAAATCGTCTCTATGTTTTAAGCCACTGAAACGTAGTGAGACACATCTACTTATAAGTTGGTAATTAGTAGTAATTTACAATAGTTTTACGGGTCAGATGACTTTTGCACGCTACTAAATGTATGTATACCATGATTAAGTCGCACTGTTAGCACAGATTTCCCTCAATCTCTCTATCTCTCTCTGTCTCTGTCTCTGTCTACATCTGTCCCTATCATCCATTGCACCTGGAAGTTTTTCCAAACTATATCCTGTGTTCGCACAGAGCTGATGTAGATAAGTCCTTGCTATTCGGCTATCACTAACACGTCCGTGTGTAGGAGTTCATATTCGAACGGTACTTATAAGTTCTTCCTTGCTTCTTCATCAGTTCTCCGCATGTCTTGTTTGTCTTACTTGGATCGCTTCAGAGATGGGACGTAAAAATGAGATTTCTTCCATGCAGTGCTTGACTATACGCATAGCGAAAAAGCCAGATGGGAAGCGTACAATAATTCTATGAACTATATAGAACAAACCCTGAAAAGAACGTCCCATCAAACAACAGCTGTATGGCCATATATATCTTTAAGAAAAACTAATATCCAGTTGCTTTAGGGTTATAAATTTATTTCCATCCTGCTATGAATATTGATATGAATCAGTAACTCCAAACTGGACTTTTTCAGAATCAAATGGATATAATGAATACAGTCAGACTGGCGGTGGTCGTGGGCACAGGAGGGAAGGGTGTGAAGGGGGTTAAGAGGGGTGAAGATTTACCTCCCCTTTAGACCAATTCCGATTTTTTTTTCGTTACCGGTAGGGACCATAACAAAACAACTTGACGTAGGTTCTAATTTACTTTCTACAATAATTTAACCTACATTTTAACGTAATTCTACATATTTAACAATAATTTAAGGAATTACAACAATTCCAATCAACCATAAAAAAGACTTCGGTTATACATATCTTAAACTCAGAATTATCCTAATGTCCATTTATTCGGCCACTATTTAACTGAAACGTACTTGCGTCCGACCTCACAGGGTGGGTTCCTATATTTCTTTTATTCCTTTTACCGCATCTGTTCCAATTTAATCCTTTTTTTTAGTTAATTAATCATTACATATATATATATATATATTAGTGATTACTCTACGAGGTCAATGTTACTCGAGTTCATATTTTGAATATAATTCACAATACGTATAATTTAGAAAATGAGAAGAATTTGTGCCTCTAACTAAATATTTTCTTGAATAGGATTCATGAAATCTCTTTGTAGATTTGCTCTGTTGAAACTTGACCATTCACAAAAACCCAAAGTATATTTTCTATTTATTTATTTAATTTTTCAAAACAAATGCGACCTAGGTCAAGCAACTCTATGAAATAAACGGCTCAATGTTTGGTTCAAAAGACCACATTCTCCTCCACACTCGCTCACGCACACAAACACGCACAAAACTTTGATAGGGCTGAATCTTTAACGCCAATTTCGTTTGAAGTATATTCCCCTCATATAATATCACAAACGAAAAGAAATATTGACAGACAAAATCTAGCCGTTGGGTTGAAACAAAAATATATTCTTTGAAAAAACGTGGAATTGAACAGATTCTAGATTATTCTAATTATTTCAGCCAGAAATTTATTCGTCTAGCTCATCTTTTTGGAAGTCTTTCGTTTGTTTTTACGATTTATTTCACTGGTTCGAAATCATTATTGATGTTAATTTTCTTAGTGCTAGAGTGTAATGAATACTGTTATATATATATATATATATATATATATATATATATGTGTGTGTGTGTGTGTGTGTGTGTGTGTGTGTGTGTGTGTGTGTGTGTGTGTGTGTGTGCGGTGGATGTGTGTTTAAGTAGTAGTTGTTTTTTTAACATTTTCGTAAAAGAATCTAACGTTGTGGGAAAATCAACAGGAATCGCTATAGAAATTTACAAATACTCAATAGCCTAGTCGGATGGAGCTGTAGAATATACCGATGCATTTCTATAAGATTCACATTTACACATTTCTATAAAATTTCTATAACATTCACATTTTCACATTTCTATAAAATGCTAATTTACAAATTCTCAATCGCCTAGTGGGCTGGGGCTGTAGAATACACCGATGCATCTCTGCACAGGTGTAAGACTCCTCATTTCCAACGACTGTCCTGGATATATGATGCTAAACTATCTGATTTTGCGGCTCCAGTAATACAATAGGTCTGGGGAATGCAGAGTACTCTATCATTGTCATTACTCCAGGCTCCACCCACATGATAGGGTCCTGTGTATAGGTCTTTTGTATAACTGTTGGGTATCACCTACCTTTTCAGTATAATGAGCTAGGCCATCTACCATATATAGCAGTAGCTCTAATACCTGGAGTCCAGTTCAGAATAGTCGACCAGTCTGAAGAGCGTTTCCTATTGTTGAAGTATATCCTTACTCTATCACTAATACTATGTTCTTACTACTAACAGTCTCTCTCTTGTAAATACTCTTTCCTGTAAATATAACTATTTTCCTCACATATCGTGGTTTGTCTTATTATTACTACAACTTGTGTTCACTAACTAGAACATGACAATGACAATACTTGAATCCATTTACTTGTAGCCAAACAAATGATTAAAATTAAATAGAATTATTCGTATTAGATAGCAATGCTCGAACCCATTGAACAATGAGAAAAAATGAGCTAAGGCTGGATTAAAAATGTCATAAAAAGTAAGTTTACAAATCATATATATTTGATATGTAAGATGAATAGGATTTAGCATAAAATAACCAACAATGTTTGATATGCCATAAAGCCCTATGAAGCCCATAAATAGCCAAATGTATTATGTTGTATTAAAAATTCAATAAATATCTAAATACGCTAATAGATATGGAATTGAAAGTGTTCATCCGTCCGGTAAAAAGTGTGGAATTAGCACGTTTAGATAACGTTCTCTTAAGTATTTATCACGCAGTAAATAAACTAACAACAGATAAGGCCCCAAACATTTTGATTTAATAACAGAACATTCTGGCTTCATAGAATATTTCTTAAACAAAGAAGATAAAATTACTGAAATTAATGGTGTACGTATTATTTTCTAAACTATCATACAGCAAAGAGAGTAAAAAAGAAAAAAAATCGCCCAACAATTTTTTTTATTATAGCAAGATATTAATACTTTAAATGAAATTAATTAATAATATGTGCAGGACTTACAATGTAAATTCGAAAAAAATTCCTCTCTATATATATATGTGTGTGTGTGTGTGTGAGTGTGCGTGCACGCGTGCGCATGTACGTGTATGTGTGTGTGTAATGGGGACTGCTAATTATGTATTGGATTAATCAGATCTTAGTATACTTGTAGGCTAAAGGTGTGAGGATTTCTTTCGTTGATGGTAATGCAAATGGTGCTTTTGAGTACAGGGAATTAGCTTTGAAGTATTATTCTTCCGTTGAACTTCTTCTTCATTAATTCCTTATTTTATCTCGTGTTATTCAAAATCAAATCAATAAAATAATAATACCTCAGCCTTGCAAGGGAATTGAAAAAAGTATGGAACATGAAGGTGATTGATGCTTTCGGTACTGTAACCAAAGAATTACGAAAAGGACTGGAGGATTTGGAAGTTTGAGGACGAGTGAAGACGATCCAAGCAACAGCATGGTTGAGAACGGCAAGAATACAGCGAAAAGTCGAATTGTGGACATTGTCGTCCCGGCCGGCCACAGAATGAAACTCAAAGAAAATAGAAAAGGACGGACAAGTACTTTGACTTTGATAGAAAACTAAAAAGCTGTTGAACAAGAAAGTGGCGATGATACTAATTGAAATTGGTGCTCACGGAACTGTCCCCAAATCTCGAGGAGAGGGCTGGGAGTGTTGGAAATGAGTGGACGAGAAGAGACCAGTTTACAAACCCTAGATTAAGTTTTTATCATGCTGAGAAGTGGTATATGTAGCAGAAATATTTCCAAGAAAATGATTAGGACGTTGAGATACCAACGGATCACCGAATCAGAAAACTAGGCAATACATTAATTAACAAAAAGAATAAACTAGTCAATTTGAATTTGTCGTTCCAGCGAACCACACAGTGAAAACAAAAGAAAGCGAAAAAATTGACAAATATTTGTATTATGCCTGTTACTTGAAAAAGCTGTAGAACAAGCAGTTGACAGTGGCACCAATCATAGTTGGAGTTTTCACACTGATTCCAATAGAAACATAGTAAGGAAACAGGGTGATTAACAGAGAAAAGATTAAGACCATCCTGACTACAGTGACGTTAAAATCGGCTGGGATACTTAGAAGAAACATGGAAGCCTGAGGGGATTTGTTTTTACTCAGACTCCAGTGAAAAGCACTTGTTAAAATTGGCGTGAACAACTCTTAAAGAAGAATAAAAGAATAATGATTAAAAGAAGAAAATGGTAGCATATATTCTGCGACTGTCAGTGCTTCAATGCACATCTAGAAAGAGGTAAATCGTTATCAAGGTCATTTAAATGGAAACTAGATATAAATGCAGCGATATTTTCTCGTATCGAAAATCGCAGGTGAAACATTTGCATTCGCTTCCTACAGTGTTTTGCATATGTTTCGTGAAAAAAAAAACAGGGAATTTAAAGAAACAATCGTGCATATAGAAACGATTTGAATAACAATATTGCTTTCATATGTTTCGGCAAAAAATAAGTAAGTAGATAAATAAAAGGAAATATCCACTGAATCGAACTCAAGGTGATAGGTTTTTCTTTGGTTTATATATGCTTCTCTGTTGCTTTTTTTTTGCATATATTTTGCTTTTTGCAGCTCAATGTGCAACATGAAGACTTCTTTCATTCTTAGATCCGACGGAAACTGCAAGCTTAGAATTGGCAACTAAGAAAGAACTCTTCAATCTACAATCGCAATAAAACCGAGTACGTATACACAAACATTATCTCTCTCTCTCTCTCTATATATATATATATATATGGAGAGAGAGAGAGAGAGAGAGAGAGAGTGAGAGAGAGATGTGCGTAAATATTCATAGAAACAATTGTATAGCACTTAGTTTTCTCTTTTGTCCTTGGTGATGTATACTGCCATTCGACAAAAGGAGAGCCAGTAAAAATTTCTTTTAGGGAATATTATTGAAATTATCCAATTCGATAATAGTTATAAGAGAGAGGAAGTCCTGGGTCAGAGAAAGAAAGAAAGAAAGAGAGAGAGAGAGAGAGAGAGAATGTAAAATAGAGAGAAAGAGGATATAAGGAAGGACCAATAGAAATAGATTGATATATATATATATATATATATATATATATATATATATATATAGTATTATTCGGTCCAGTTAAACTAGAGTTGGGAGTAATTCCTTCAGGACAAGAAAATCATTCAAGAGCTGAACATTTAAATTTTCCTGGTAGATAGCTCAATGTAATTAATTTTACAGGGCAATACTTTCTTTAAAGAAAAAATCAAAGACCGGTTATTTTAGGATTATAAATTTATTTCTATCATGTTTTTCGTTTATATATATATATATATATATATATATATATATATATATATAATTGTATTTCATTTATTTAGAGGACTATTGCAATGCAAAATGATTATTCGGGTCGAATTAATTTAATGTTGGTAATCACAGAATTAAAGAGATTTTATTAATAGGTGTTTTAGGCATTTACTTGTTCTTCTAAACTACTGTTAGGGCTTTCTTTAAGAATTTTTAAATTATAGAAGAGATTCAAAAACGTTTTGCCGTGTTAGCAACCCCCCAAAAAAAGAGAAAGGAAAAAGAAAAAGAAATGATGAAATAAGTATCCCTCCCCACCCCCTGACTCGAACAGCAGACCGTCTCCAAACATACCTAAAATTCAGTAGTAAATAAACGCTAAAAGGGAGTGGAATGATTTGAACTCACGTGCCAACAGAGGAAAAATGTTTCAATATTGGTCAGTATGTCTTTAAGTCCTATTAATTTAAAATGCTGAATTTATACTGTATTTTTGTTTGTAAAATAATGCTTAAACTGTGAGTTTCAAATGTAAAGACACGCTTACTCTACTAAAAACCCAAATTGAATATATGACTCTGTCCAAATGTCACGGCAAAACGTTTTTGAATCTCTTCTATAATTTAAAAATTCTTAAAGAAAGCCGTAACAGTAGTTTAGAAGAAAAAGTAAAAGCCTAAAACACCCAATGCTACCACACACACACACAAAAAAAAGTCATCTGTAAAAGCTCTATAATTCCTGAAGCCTCCTCGGTTCCCAACGGTAGTATAGAAGAAAAACTAAAAAGCCTAGGAAAATGTCCCAATACCGACAAAAAAAAAAAAAAATTCAGTACCCGTCAAAGTCGGACGAAAGTACCTTAATCTTGGACTTTAACTAAGTTAAAACTTGAGAAAACTTACCACCCCACTTTTTTTTTTTTTACGTGCACATGGGAAGCAGCATGATGTATGTAAAGGTATTTGAATAAACCCATGGACGACCAAACTCAATACCTAAACAGGTCCTGGACGTGAGTTTGACGACTTTACGCTCAGGATCGTTAGTTCGATCGGGGAACTACAGCTGCTCCTCTATAAGAGTGGCTTCTATAGAAGAGAATAAAACAGCTATCGAAAGATAACCATGACCCACACTCAAACCACATACACAAACCACATCGCTCTTCGCGCGGGTAAAAAAAGGGGCGCGTCCTGCTGAGGTCGGAGCCCTGGCCTCAGTGTTCGAAAAATCAGCTACAGAGCTCAAACGATCAAAACTACTAAAATGCAAGCAAACACTACAAATAGCCACATTTAACGTAAGAACCTTAAATAGAATAGGAAAACTACCAGAGCTAAACGCATATGCCGTAGAACATAAGATTGACATAATATGCATGCAAGAACACAGATACACGCACACAGAAGATATCAAATATCACGAAACTGGCAATGGATGGTCGCTCGTCACTGTATCTGCATGGAAAAACTCTGTCAACGCCGCAGTAGGAGGGGTAGGATTACTTAGAGGACCAAGAGCATTAAAAACGCTAAATAGCATTGAGAAAATACAACCTAGAATGATGGCAGCTACTTTTAACGGCAACCCCAGAGCAACAATCATCTCCTGCTACAGCCCTACCAATGTTAGTGAAGAAACTGAACTAGTCACCTTCTACGATGAGTTATCCTCATTAGTGCGTAGCATCCCGAAACACAACATGTTAGTCATTGGCGGAGACATGAATGCCCAAATCGGGAAAAACGGAAACAACAAATACAGCCTCCACAACACGTCAAATAGGAATGGGCAACATCTAACAGATTTCATGATAGAAAATAGATTAGCATGCCTCAATACAAACTACCAAAAAAGTGAAGGCAAACTATAGACATACACGTACGCAAACAATACTAAAGCTCAGATAGACTACGTCCTTATGAACAAGAAATGGAAAAATAGTGCAATGAATTGCGAGGCATACTCCTCTTTCGAGGGTGTGTCCACCGATCACCGAATAGTCACGGCGAAAATACGGTTAAGCCTACGAAAAAACCCCAAACGAACAGCGACCACCAAACACTATGACTGGGCCCTATTGAACAACAGAGATATAAGAGATAAATACGTATTAGAATTAGGAAACAGATTCGAAACACTACAAGAAAAGACGGAAAAAAGTACACCAAACGACGAATATGAAAATTTCGTCAATGCAGCTGCGAAATGCATTCCAACAAAACTCAAAACTAAATATAGAATCCCATGAGAAACTTTAGCGGTGAGAGAAAAACGTGCACTAGTGAAAACAGCCTCCAAAAACTATCGAAAAAACCCAACAAACACAAATGCCTTAAAACTAAAAACGGCACAATATCAATTTGCAGGCATATATATAAAGGAACAGACAGAATACATTCAAAATCAGATAGATAAGATTAGAGACTCGGTGGAAGATAGACAATCTAGGATAGCCTGGCAAACAATAAACGAAGTGAGTAGAAGAAAGAACACAGCCAAAGCAAAACTGAAAGCAGCAAACCAACAAGAAAGAATAAAACTGTGGAAACAGCACTTCGGAAACCTACTAGGAAACCCACCGAAAATAACACATGAACCAATCACCAGAATAATTAGTAAACAATTATACATTAAACTATGACCGTTCACTCAAGAAGAACTCGACTGGGTTCTCAGAAAAATTAAAAATAGGAAAGCTGCAGGGCTGGACGAGATTCCCCCAGAAGTATGGAAGACCAGACAATTCGACGACATACTGCTCCGACACTGCAACGCAGTATACAATCAAAATCCGATAGATAGATAGATGAAGGGATGCATACTCCTCTTCCCTAAAATGGGGGACCTCGGATTAGCCAAAAACTACCGAGGCATAACACTTACATCCATAGCAGCCAAAATGTACAATGCCCTACTGCGAAACCGCATAGAACCCAAAATCGACAACATACTTAGAAAAAACCAAAATGGCTTCCGAAGAAATAGATCCACGACCTCACAAATATTAACCATCCGCAGAACCCTTGAAGGTGTACAGGCAAAAAACCTACAAGCGACATTAATATTTGTTGACTTTACCAAGGCTTTCGATTCCATTCACAGAGGAAAGATGGAACAAATCCTACTAGCGTACGGCATACCTAAAGAAACAGTAGCGGCAATAACGATTCTCTATAGAAACACCAAAGTAAAAGTACGATCACCAGATGGAGACAGAATACTTCGACATTGTAGCAGGAGTACTACAAGGGGACACGCTGGCTCTGTACCTCTTTATCATTTGTCTTGACTGCGTACTTAGAACATCGATTGACAAAATCAGAGAGAATGGCTTCGAACTGACGAAGAAAAGAAGCAGAAGGTACCCCACAAAAACAATTACCGACGCCGACTACGCCGATGACATAGCGATACTGGCAAATACACCCGACCAAGCCGAAACACTACTGCATAGTTTGGAACGAGCAGCCGCAGGCATAGGCCTCTATGTTAATGCACACAAAACAGAATATATGTGCTATAATCAAACGGGGGACATCTCCACTCTAGAAGGAACCCCTCTTAAACTAGTAGACAAATTCACGTACCTAGGAAGCAGCGTCGAATCAACCGAAAAGGACATCGAAACGAGGTTAACGAAAGCATGGACAGCTATCAATAGGCTATCGATTATATGGAAATCAGACCTAACCGATAAAATGAAACGCAGTTTCTTCCAGGCAGCGGTCACATCGATACTGCTATATGGATGCACTACATGGACGCTAACAAAACGGCTGGAGAAGAAGCTAGACGGCAATTACACAAGAATGCTACATGCAATCTTCAACAAGTCCTGGCGGCAACACCCCACAAGACACCAACTGTACGGCCACCTGCCCCCTATCACGAAAACTATTCAAGTTAGACAAACCAGACATGCAGGACACTGCTGGAGAAGCAGGGACGAACTCGTATGAGATGTACTCTTATGGACCCCCACACATGGTCGTGCAAAAGCAAGACGACCAGCACGAACATACATTCAGGAGCTATGTGAGGATACAGGATGTTGTCCTGAAGACCTGCCTAGGACGATGAACGATAGGGAGGAGTGGCGAGAGAGGGTCAGGGATATCCGTGCTAACAGCGCGACATGATGATGATGATGATGATTAATATGTAAGTTAGACACCCAGATTAACGATAGGTTAGAATTAAATACTGAATACATTCACATTCTTTAAATACATATTTAAACAAAAAAAAAATGAAATTGATTAACACAACTGAAGTCACGTCTCTTCCGCATGGGGTTCTATCATCCCATGTGGCACTATGATTACAACATACATCATGGCGTTCTTAGCACTCCACGTGATACCATGTTTACAACGTCTAAAAAGAAAATTTAAACATACAACACCAAGTTCATTTTAAAAAAATGTCTCTGATGATGAAGTTTTTACTTCGAAATTAATTAGACTCGAATAATTATTTCGCATTGCAATAGCCCTCTAAAAATACGGTATATTAAGATAAAATAATCTGTGCAATGCTTCAAGCAAATGATAAAATACTTATATATATATATATATATATATATATATATATATATACTGCAGTTCAATAAGCCGACTGGGGGTTTGTCGAGGGTTAAGATATCCTTCAACAGGTATCCTAAGCATGACACTAAACATTCCAATGGTAAGGCTCCAGTCACTGACATTTCTTCCAGGTTCCCAATGACTGGTAGAATTTGTTAGGATTCTCTGGGTCAAATAAAACTGTTTAATCATTTATAATACTGAAAACCACCTAATTGTGCCAACTAGGACACTAATTGTTAAATAGCAACGTTTGAAACCGTATAAAGAAAATCTGGTTTCTTTGTTTTATGGTATATCAACGTTCGTGGTTTATTTATTGCCAAAGGTCTCCCTGTAGAAGAACAGTAGTGGTATTATTCAAGCCATAACTGAGGGGAGTGCTTAAAGTGGTTCATACCGTTTTCAAAGAGTAAACGTTTACGAATGTAATATGACGACTAGAGCTCGAACTCGTAGTTTCTGTACCACCGCTTGGTGAAAGGTTCATTTATCATAAATCGTTGCCCACCCAATAAATGACTGAAATGGGATCTCACTAAGGTTACCCCCTGTCCATATAGATCTATTTCCTTTGAAATTTAAAATTAAACTCCTTGCGTTATTTTTTAAATATTCTACCGCTCCTTTAATAGGGACGGAACTTTATTTTTTTGCTGTTTCTCTTGATCAGGTATATATATATATATATATATATAGTCATCCACAGACAGATCTGTTTCGTTCAATCAGAACTCATCAGTGTGGCTAGACATATTAGCTTCCCGTAGCTGTGATCGAAACCCGGTTGACTTAAACGCCAATCCAAGCTTCTAGCCCTTCAGCCACGAGGAGCCAGTAGCGTCGAAGTAAATTTTAAACGGTTATGAATCACAATTACTATTGTTTTACATACATCCGTTTAACGGCTACCGAGACCTCAATTCATATATGAAGAGACTTGCAATAAACGCTAATGTCAACACGATTACTTCATTCGCCGGAGAACTTATATATATATATATATATATATGATTTGTGCAAAAAAAAATGAGACCTGACCCGTGTAAAGATTGTTACCAACAAACTATTTGTTTACAAATATTATATATTTGATGTATATGAATAAAATGGATTTGCCATTAAATAACCCACATGGGCTGATATGCCGTCGAACCAACAAACCCTAAATCTATCTATCGATCTATCTCAAGTCATGCTATTCCTTCATAGCTCCTGCTATGTCCTTAAGACTCTATCCAGTGTCCGCACAGAGATGATGTAAGTCCTCGCGCGTCGGCCAACCCTGGTGCGGCCATGTGCAGGAGTCCGTTTTGACTTTTTAAATTCGTCCTTACTTCTCCAAGAGTGCCCAGCATATCTTGTTCGTTGTAATCAGTTGGTTTGTGTGATGGGCTGTAGGTGGCCGTACAGCTTCTGTTTCATGAGGTGCAGCTTTTCGGATTTCTTTAAAATAGTGCGTAATATACTTGTGTAGTTCCCTTGTAGTTTTTTTATCCACGCGTTTCGTTTGTGTCCATGTGGTACGTAGAAAGCCTGTTTTATTTTATCACAGTAAAGAGATTTCACTATGATTGATCATGTTGTTTGCCATATCTATAAATACCGAGTGTTTAATATCAATGAAAATGCCTATATAGATCTTAGTTAAGATACCAGTGGCGTAGAGTCTGCGGCGCTTAGTGATATTTTCTTGCTTATTCGATCAACGGACGAAGCAGTTGATCTTATAATCGCATAGTCGAGACACTGATAGTTATCAAGCACTTTTGACCCTGAGTCTACGGTATCGTAAGTTATATATATATATATATATACATACATATACATATGTATGTGTGTGTGTGTGTGTGTTGTACGAATATATCATGTTGTTTGCTATATTTTTAAACATTGGGTGCTCAAGATTTGGTTTGTTTGTTTCTAGTTTATACGCATATATATAAGCGTATAGCACAGTGGTTATGACAGAGAAAACAGATTCGGGATGCAGCATTAAAATTCTGGACGACGTGCATGTCTTTCAGATCACTTCGATGCCCAAACAAAAGGAAGTGATTCATGCCATGTCTTCCAGCTGTTGGTAAATAATAAGCTAAACTGAGTTATGTAGCCTTGTTAGGGCATATACTTTAGGAGATTGTACTCTCTAGTCTCACAATTTCAAATGAAAATAAATAAACGAATAAAAATATGATAAAATAGGGTAAAAGTAAAAAATATAGGAATATAACTGATTAACCACGGCCTCTAACGACAGCTTTCTTGGTATAACTATATACAGGGGTTAGACAAAATAATGGGCACGCATATAACAAGCACACTCACACACACACACACACACGCGCGTAAACAAGTACGCACACATGCGCAAACAATCACATACACACACAGACATACACAAACATGCCCGCAGGCACATACAGAGAGATACACACATACGCACACACACAAGTGCGCACAGAGCTTTGGGTTCTGATGCATAATTAAATTTCCATCATACAGGGGTTGCACAAAATAATGGAAACACCATGAAGATTTGGATATGAGGAATTTAACGATGCCCCTATTTGGGTCACAAGAAAGAATAAGCCGGTTAAATACGTTTATATAAGAAGTGTGAAAGAGTTGCTAAAGCATATTCCTTTACGGTCAATAGTTTTTAAGAGAAGAGACAACAAAGTTAAAGTAATAATACAGTTATCTGCAGTTAGTGAATATCCTGTTGTCTTTCTGTATATTTTCTGGTTTCGTTTAACACTGTTTTAAGAGGGCTGTAAACATTAGGTTTCGTAGGGCTCAAAATTGTCTTCTGGGTTCTGTTTGTAGAGTTGGATGGTCTGCTAACACCCTTCTCTTTCCAGGCTATCTTTAGCCACGTCTCGCCTCGTAGAAAACTTAGTCATTACTTCCACTCTCCGTACCCAAGTCACGAGCTCAAGTCCTTCTGTCCTGCCTTCTCCCTCTGTCCCCGGCCTCTGATATCCACGTACGCAACCGTCTCGAGGATAACATATTTTTTTAATAAGAATCATTATTTTGAAGCTCCTATAAAACCATCAAACGTTTGTTATTTTTATGTTGTTGGATTTGTTATTAATTTTTCCTGTCTTATTTTTATAAATTGTTATTTTTTACCGATATCATCAGAAGAAACTAATCACAATTCATTTAAATGGCAGATTTATAAGACTTTAAAAGAGGACAAATTGTTGGTACTCGTATGGCAGGCGCTAGAGCAACAAAAACCGCAGAATTATTTGGTGTAGCAAGGAGTACTGTCTAGAAAGTAATGACAGGATTTGAGAAAGAAGGAAAAACCTCCCCACTGAAGCAAAACTCTCGAAAAAAGAGAAAGTTGTCTGATAGGGACTGTCGGATTCTTACGGGGATTGTTACACAAGAATACATGTCCGAAAAATACTGCAGAGCTTAATACCTAGCTAGAGAACCCATTTTTCTCAAAATCTGTAAGAGAGCTGTACAAAGCTGGATTTCCCGGGAGGGCTGCAATCAGAAAAAAACATATTAAAAAAAAATTGTTTGAAACTTCCAAGTGTTTCCATTGTTTTGTCCAACCCCTGTATATATATTAGAATTTAGAGATTTTCCATCATCATCAAGTCACGCTGCCAGTGTGGGTTTTCCTGACTCTCTCTCTCTCTCTCCTAATTCGTCCCTATCATCCATTGTTCCCAGCAGATCTTTCAAATTACATCCTGTGTTCGCGCAGAGCTGATGTAAATAAATTCTTGATGGTCAGCCAACGCTGGTACGCTCGTGAGTAGGGGTATATGGAAGATAGTCAATTTAGAAAATAGACAAGAAAAGATTTAAAAACTATTTACCTGTATTTACTGTGTTGGTTATGGTAATCGGACGCTCTTTCGTTTCTGGTTACTATTATAAATTGTTAATCATTTTCTTTGTGAAATAAGCACAGAAGCATATACACACACATACAAAGATACACACAGAGACTCACACACACACGCACAGATATATATATATATATATATATATATATATATATAATTATAATATATAATATCATCATCATCATCATATCGTGCTGGCAGCACGGATATCCCTGACCCTCTTTCTCCACTCTTCCCTATCGTTCATCGCCCTAGGCAGGTCTTCAGGACAACAACCTGTATCCTCACATAGCTGCTGAATGTACGTTCGTGCTGGTCGTCCTGCTTTTGCGCGGCCGTGTGTGGGGATCCATAAGAGTACATCTCTTATGAGTTCATCTCTGCTTCTCCAGCAATGTCCTGCATGTCTGGTTCGCCTAACTTGAATAGTTTTCGTGATAGGGGGCAGGTGGCCGTACAGTTGGTGTCTTGTTGGGTGTTGCCGCCAGGACTTGTTGAGGATTGCACGCAGCATTCTTGTGTAATTGCCATCTAGTTTCTTCTCCAGCCGTTTTGTTAGCGTCCATGTAGTGCATCCATATAGCAGTATCGATGTGACCGCTGCCTGGAAGAAACTGCGTTTCATTTTATCGGTTAGGTCTGACTTCCATATAGTCGATAGCCTATTGATAGCTGTCCATGCTTTCGTTAACCTCGTTTCGATGTCCTTTTCGGTTGATTCGACGCTGCTTCCTAGGTACGTGAATTTGTCTACTAGTTTAAGAGGGGTTCCTTCTAGAGTGGAGATGTCCCCCGTTTGGTTATAGCACATATATTCCGTTTTATGTGCATTAACATGGAGGCCTATGCTTGCTGCTGCTCGTTCCAAACTATGCAGAAGTGTTTCGGCTTGGTCAGGTGTATTTGCCAGTATCGCTATGTCATCGGCGTAGTCGGCGTCGGTAATTGTTGTTGCGGGGTATCTTCTGCTTCTTTTCTTCGTCAGTTCGAAGCCATTCTCTTTGATTTTGTCAATCGATGTTCTAAGTACGTAGTCTAGACAAATGATAAAGAGATACGGAGCCAGCGTGTCTCCTTGTAGTACTCCTGCTACTATGTCGAAGTATTCTGTGTCTCCATCTGGTGATCGTACTTTTACTTTAGTGTTTCTATAGAGAATCGTTATTGCCGCTACGGTTTCTTTAGGTATGCCGTACGCTAGTAGGATTTGTTCCATCTTTCCTCTGTGAATGGAGTCGAAAGCCTTGGTAAAGTCGACAAATATTAATGTCGCTTGTAGGTTCTTTGCCCGTACACCTTCAAGGATTCTGCGGATGGTTAATATTTGTGAGGTCGTAGATCTATTTCTTCGGAAGCCATTTTGGTTTTTTCTAAGTATGTTGTCGATTTTGGGTTCTATTCTGTTTCGTAGTAGGGCATTGTAGATTTTGGCAGCTATGGATGTAAGTGTTATGCCTCGGTAGTTTTTGGCTAATCCGAGGTCCCCCTTTTTAGGGAAGGGGAGTATGCATCCCTTCGTCCATCTATCTATCGGATTTTGATTGTATACTGCGTTGCAGTGTCGGAGCAGTATGTCGTCGAATTGTCTGGTCTTCCATACTTCCGGGGGAATTTCGTCCAGTCCTGCAGCTTTTCTATTTTTAATTTTTCTGAGAACCGAGTCGAGTTCTTCTTGTGTGAACGGTCCAAGTTTAATGTCTAATTGTTTGCTAATTATTCTGGTGATTGGTTCAGGCGTTATTTTTGGTGGGTTTCCAAGTAAGTTTTCGAAGTGCTGTTTCCACAGTTTTATTCTTTCTTGTTGGTTTGCTGCTTTAAGTTTTGCTTTGGCCGTGTTCTTTCTTCTGCTCACTTCGTTTATTGTTTGCCAGGCAATTCTAGATTGTCTATCTTCCACCGAGTCTCTAATCTTATCTATCTGATTTTGAATGTATTCTGTCTGTTCCTTTATATATATGCCTGCTAATTGATATTGTGCCGTTTTTAGTTTTAAGGCATTTGTGTTTGTTGGGTTTTTTCGATAGTTTTTGGAGGCTGTTTTCACTAGTGCACGTTTTTCTCTCACCGCTAAAGTTTCCCATGGGACTCTATATTTAGTTTTAATTTTTGTTGGAATGTATTTTGTTTGTGAAATAATGCTTAAACTATGCGTTTTAAATGTAAAGGCACGCTTACTCTACTATAAAGCCAATTTGATATTAAGCCTATCCACATGTCAGCGAACAAGGCAGAATGTTTTTGAATATCTTCTATCGAATAATTTAAAAATTCGTAAAGAAAGCCCTAACAGTAGTTTAGAAGAAAAGCCTAGAATGCTACCACAGCCACCACCACCCCTCAGAAAGGGAAAAAGGAGAAAAAAAAAAAAAAAACCCCCCAACAGAAACGAATTCTCCCCTCCACACCAGTAGACCGCCACCCCCAATGCTACCTAAAATATCAGTAGTAAATAAAAGTCCAAACGAAGAAGAGCATTTGAACTCAGGAGCCGAGTGGAAGAAATGTCAATATTGGTCAGTATGTCTTTAATTCCAATTTAAAATGCTGAATTTTACAAAATGTTATGCTGTATTTTGTTTGTGAAATAATGCTTAAACTATGCGTTTTAAATGTAAAGGCACGCTTACTCTACTATAAAGCCAATTTGATATTAAGCCTATCCACATGTCAGCGAACAAGGCAGAATGTTTTTGAATATCTTCTATCGAATAATTTAAAAATTCGTAAAGAAAGCCCTAACAGTAGTTTAGAAGAAAAGCCTAGAATGCCACCACAGCCACCACCCCCTCAGAAAGGGAAAAAGGAGAAAAAAAAAAAAAAACCCCCAACAGAAACGAATTCTCCCCTCCACACCAGTAGACCGCCACCCCCAATGCTACCTAAAATATCAGTAGTAAATAAAAGTCCAAACGAAGAAGAGCATTTGAACTCAGGAGCCGAGTGGAAGAAATGTCAATATTGGTCAGTATGTCTTTAATTCCAATTTAAAATGCTGAATTTTACAAAATGTTATGCTGTATTTTGTTTGTGAAATAATGCTTAAACTATGCGTTTTAAATGTAAAGGCACGCTTACTCTACTATAAAGCCAATTTGATATTAAGCCTATCCACATGTCAGCGAACAAGGCAGAATGTTTTTGAATATCTTCTATCGAATAATTTAAAAATTCGTAAAGAAAGCCCTAACAGTAGTTTAGAAGAAAAGCCTAGAATGCTACCACAGCCACCACCCCCCCAAGAAAAAAAAAAGCTCTATAATTCCTGAAGCCTGCTAGGTCCCCAACTGTTGGAAAAAAAAAAAAAAAAAAAAAAAATGAAAAACCCAGGAAAAGTCCCTATACAGCAAAAAAAGTATAAGTCAGTACTAGTGAAAGTCTTAAGAAAGTACCTTAATGTTGGACTTTAACTAAGTTAAAACTTAAAACAAATTCCCCCACCTTTTTTTTTTACGTACACATGGGAAGCAGCATGATGTACGTAAAGGTATTGGAATAAACCAATGGACGACCAAACTCAATACCCAAATGGGTCCTGGACGTGAGTCTGACGACTTTTCGCTCAGGATCGACAGTTCGATCGGGGAACTACTGCTGCTCCTCTATAAGAGTGGCTTCTATAGAAGAGAATAAAACAGCCATCGAAAGATAACCATGACCCACACTCAAACCACTTACACAAACCACATCGCTCTTCGCGCGGGTAAAAAAGGGGCGCGTCCTGCTGAGGTTGGAGCCCTGGCCTCGGTGTTCGAAAAATCAGCTACAGAGCTCAAACAATCAAAACTACTAAAATGCAAGCAAACAATACAAATAGCCACATTTAACGTAAGAACCTTAAATAGAATAGGACAACTCCCAGAGCTAATCGCATCGGCCGAAGAACATAAAATAGACATAATATGCATACAAGAACACAGATACACGCACACAGAAGATATCAAATATCACGAAACTGGCAATGGATGGTCGCTCGCCACTGTATCCGCATGGAAAAACTCTGTCAACGCCGCAGTAGGAGGGGTAGGTTTGCTTATAGGACCTAGAGCACTAAAAACGCTTAATAGCATAGAGAAAATACAACCTAGAATGATGGTAGCTACATTTAACGGAAACCCCAGAGCAACAATCGTCTCATGCTACAGCCCCACCAATGTTAGTGAAGAAAATGAAATAGTCACCTTCTACGATGAGTTATCCTCATTAGTGCGTAGCATCCCGAAACACAACATGTTAGTCATTGGCGGAGACATGAATGCACAAATCGGGAAAAACGGAAACAACAAATACAGCCTCCACAACACGTCAAATAGGAATGGGCAACATCTAACAGATTTCATGATAGAAAATAGATTAGCATGCCTCAATACAAACTACCAAAAAAGAGAGGGCAAACTATGGACATACACGTACGCAAACAATACTAAAGCTCAGATAGACTACGTCCTTATAAACAAGAAATGGAAGAATAGTGCATTGAATTGCGAGGCATACTCCTCTTTTGAGGGTGTGTCCACCGATCACCGAATAGTCACGGCGAAAATACGGTTAAGCCTACGAAAAAACGACAAACGAACAGCGACCACCAAACACTATGACTGGGCCCGATTAAACAACAAAGATGTAAGAGATAAATACGTATTAGAATTAAGAAACAGATTCGAAACACTACAAGAAAAGACGGAAAAAAGTACACCAAACGACGAATACGAAAATTTCGTCAATGCACACCTTGAGGCAGCAGCAAAATACATATATAATATAATATAGTATATATAATATAATATATATATATATAATAATTATATATATATATATATATATATTATTCCCTTTTCCGAATTTACTGGATTGAATAATATTATATATATATATATATATATATATATATATATAATATTATTCAATCCAGTAAATCCGGAAAAGGGAATAATTACTATCAGGACAAATTAAAAAATATTCAAAAATAGAATAATAAATCTAAATATTCCCAGTAAAAAGCTCAAATCTAGAGAGCAAATAATTATTTTTCCAAAAAGGAAAAACGCTAATCGGTCACATTAGGATTATAATTCCAATCAGGACAAATAAATCCGAATGTGACCGATCGTTTTTTTGTGTTTTTTTTTATTATAATCGTGTATAGAATATGCGAGGAATATCATATAAATTCATGTGAGTGTTCGGTGTATGGCTATCGTTACATCTCTTGTTCTTTCCCGGTTTATATCACAAAACTTACATACAGAGCATATATAGGGTAATTAGAAGGATACTCAAACCTGGTTAAATTGTCATTATCAATTTATTTCGACGGAGAATATTATTATACTCTCCTGCGAAATAAATTTATAATGACAATTTAACTAGGTTTGAGTTTCCTTTTAATTGCACTATATATATATATAGAGAGAGAGAGAGAGAGAGAGTGAGAGAAAGAAAAAGAGAGGGAGAGGAGGACGGAGAGCTTTCTGTTCTCCATGCAAACAGGTACGAATGCACATCTATGTTAGTGTTTGTATGTGTACATCTAAAAGGTTTCCTTCGTTATCAACACTATTTTCTAATGCCATATATATATATATATATATATATATATATATGTACGAAGCGCATAGGTTCATATGAAGAGAAGAGGAGTTTCCGTGGCGCACTGGTAAACATGCCTGACTGCGACATCGGCCTAGGCAACTCCAGTGGCTCAATAAATTTCAATAAATTGTTGATTTTTATCATTAAGGGTTTTCGGAAAATTGTCTTCATCTCTATTTTTTTCCACAACGTTTAGGCCGATATGTCCTCCAGCCTTCTTCAGGTGTCTGTCGAACTCGGGAACCTTCACGGAATTTCGAACTACGCCCTTTATTGAAACCACGGGGTCGCATGTTCTGATTCCGTTAGCCATAACCGGGTAGAAGTGTTAAGTATTCCTGTATTGTTACTCGCCTGTAGTGAGGACTGAACCTGCAACCCCCAGATGATTGTCTCCTTAGAAGTGGAAATGACAATAACGATGAAGACAATAGTCCGAAAACCCTTAATGATAAAAAGCATCAATTTAGTTGTGATTCATCTATCTATTGATCTATGGTAATAAAAGTATAACTCTGCACACCATAAAAAGGGGAAATAACCGTAGCGTAGCGGATAATGTGCCGGACTGTGATATCGTAGTAATCGACTTTGACCTTTAGTCGCGGTATTACGTTCGCTTTCGATTTAATATTTTTGAAAAAGATATGAACCACCTGCGTCCATCTAGTAAATACGACTCCACATGTTACATTAACAGGCTGAGTTGTAATAAGCCGATATAATGTAACAAAAAATAAAATAAAACAATAACACATTAATGGCCGCATATGAAATTAACCTGAAATATAAAAAAAAATTAAAAAACTGAACAGAAAAAAAGGATATAATCATCTTGGTAGAATTTATCCGGCTTTATTTTAATTCCTTTCAACATTAAAATGCATATTTGCTCTTTGTCTTTAACTAATCCACGAATAAAAACGGTTAGTTGCTTTTATGATTTTCAAACGCCTATACGGCCTGTTTTGTTTATAAACACTCACTGTGTATTTTTTTCTTTTTTTTTTTTTTCGTAAATGTAATAATAAAAGATTGTAGTAAGTTGGCTACCGTCGTTGAAGGTGACCAGAAGGCTCCCTTTTCAATAGCTACTACACCTAGGTGTAAAAGGAGGGCGCTACTCCTTTCCCTGGATTGCTCCACTTTACCCTTGATACGTACCTTATATCGCTGAGTGTTAAGCAAAGAGGTATCAAGTACCGTTTTAAAAGTCTTTGGTATGATTGAACCTAGGTCTCCCGGAAAATTAGCGAACACTCTACCCACTAGGCCAATGAGGTTATAAAAGATTATGAACAAACAAAAAATGTTTTATTTAGGTTGATTTCATATGCGGCCATGAATGCTCCATCTATTATCACACATCCTGCTACTGATAATACAGCTATATTTCATTGACATAATTGCGGATAAATATAATTTCTCTTTATACTGTAACATACTTAGTCAAAGATCTTTTACACACACAAGATATATTATATAGATTTAAATCAATGCAATTTTCTGTTAACTTTCTTCTTGTTGATTTATTAATAATTTGTGCTTTCATATGCACCAATAATCATACTGGTGCATATAAAAGCACAAAGTATTAATAATTTTCTATAGATGTTCTTAGCACATAGTTTAGGCAGATAAGCTGGGAAAGAAAATAAGTAAAATATACCTCGCACTAACTATTACGGACGCGGAATACGCTGATGACATAGCGCTTCTTGGCAAATTCATCCGCCCAAGCCGAATCCCTGCTACATAGTCTGGAACGAGCAGGAGGTAGCATAGGCCTCCATGTCAACGTAGGCAGCACAGAATTCACGTGCTTTAATCAGAAGTGTCATTTCCACACTAAAGGGTGGTCCTCTGAAACTAGTGGATAAGTTCACCTACCTCAGGAGCAGCATCTCATCGACCGAGAAGGACATCAACACGCGACTGGCAAAGGCATGGGGAAATTCCGATAGACTATCGGTCATATTGAAGTCAGGCCCATCCGATTAATTAAAACGCAATTTTTCCAAGCGGCAGTCGTGTCGATACTGCTATATTGATGCAGCACATGGATGCTAACTAAATGTATCGAGAAAAAAATTGACTGCTATTACACAAGAACACTGCGAGCAATATTGAACAAATCTTGGAGGCAATACCCCACAAAACAGCAGCTATATGGCCACCTACTACCCATCACGAAAACTATCCAAGTTGGGTGAACTAGACATGCGGGACACAGCTGGAGAAGTAAGGACGAACTCATAAATGATGTACTCCAGTGGAACCCTTCACATGGACGTGCAAAGGCAGGACGACAAGCTAGAACCTTTCTACAACAGCTCTGTGCCGATACAGGATGTAGCCTGGAGGACCTGCCAGGAGCGATGGACGATAGAGACGGGTATCGAGTGAGGATCAAGGAAATCCGTGCCTGCTGCGCGACATCATAATGATTAATACATTTACAAACAATAATCGACTTTGCAATGTTTGTTGTTTATCAACAAACGCCTCGCTCGTGTTACAGAAACAATTTTTTTATTGAATTTGTAGAACTGTATTTTGTCCAATCATTTGCTCACTTTTCCGTTAAACACGCAAACACATGGAAAAATAAAATCCCACAAGAATCAACAAACACACACGCACACACACACACATACACACACACATATATATATATATGCATGAATCATTGCAGTATTCTGTTATATGCACACGCCTTCAGGAATATTGATGCTTATTAAAGTTTGTGCATCAGTGTACTCTAAATGCTCATTAAAATCGATAACTCTGATGATGTGACTTATTTTCTTGTTATGATGTTATTTATATATTTAGCTTGGAGGATTTTTGATGAAAATGCATCTTCCTAATGTGCATTTAATTTGTGCGTAAAACATTACTTTGCGCAGAAATAAAAGGATGCTGAAAATGAAATTTGAAAGAAAAAATAAAAGCATCTTTCTTTTCAGAACTTACATTAACACTTCCATTTCTTCAATCCAGAGTGCGTTCTTACGAATACTTGTTCATGTTGAGAAACCGGAATCCTTAGAACTGACTCAAGAATGGAATGCTTCTCAGACGCAGTTGCCCACATCAACACTTACATGAGTGGTAAAAAAATGTGCTGATAGTTTATATTAAACATTTCATGGATCATTAACTGCATTGAGTCTAAAAAAACAACAAAACGAAAAGGCCTTTTGATGTAAGGTAGCTGAGTACGTTTCACTGCTGACAATATCGTGTATATTGGAATTTGAGTTAGTTTTTAAATTGAGTTTCAAAAAACAGTCATACTATTGTTACTTGTAAAACTGGCGCAATAAACTCTTCTTACAACAATTTTCTTGTTTGTTATTGCATTTAAGAAGCTTTGATAGTTATATGTTTCAGATTACCACCGGTGGCTAGGATTTGAGTCAAGATGGAATCCAGAATTTCGAATTCTAAAATCTAAGGCAGTTCTACTAATGTAAAAGAAATTTTCTGACTAGTAATCTAATTTTTCTGCAGCACTAGACAAATCTAAGATTAACTTATCTCCTTCTAAGCCGATATCATTAAGCCTTTATGGCTTTAATATTTTGCATTTCCCGATTTGTTGCTGTTCAAATAGTAAATTGATATAACACGATCTATGACGAAATCACAATAATCTATCTCTGTCACTGCCTCTCTTCCATCCCCCTCTCTCTTTCTCGATATATATATATATATATATATATATATAATGCCAATATATTAGACTCATTGGCATAATGGTTAAAGTGTTCGCCAGTGGCCTGGGAGACCTGGGTTCAATCACAGGTCGAGTCATACCAAAGACTCAAAAAATGGTACTTGATACCTTCTTGCTTAACACTCAGTGTTATAAGGCAGGGATCCTGGGTAAAGTGGAGCAATCCAGGGAAAGGAATAGTGCCCTCCCCTTCACCTCGGTCTAGTAGCTATTCAAAAGGGAGCCGTTTGGTCACCCTCAACTGAAGTCACCAACTTTACTTTACTCCAAGAAAAGGAAAAAAATCTTCATAAATTTAAAGCTACATCGGAGACAAAGTACACACACATATGCTCTCTCTCACGAAGGTGCACACGCACATGCACACACATATACACACACCCAATAGCTTAAAATACATCTATGTATGGGGTCAAATGCATTCTCCCATACATAAATCCACCTGCTACCCTTGAAAAATATATATGTATATGGCTTCTGAGAGTACATATACAGGGTGGAACGATAAAATTGTCGCCCTAGAAAAGACGACATGATTCCATTTCCGTTTAATGTAAACCGGTTTTCTTTTGATTTGTTGCAGACCATCTACTAGTTGGCCAGTTGTGTACAAATCTCAAGAGCGATAGGAGCTTTCTATCATGTCTGAAAGTGACACAATGTTCAACGAGCGAGATCGGAGATGTGCCGCTGTACGACTCATGCTCTCTACCGATCCAAGTTATGACAACAGGACCATTGCCAACACCCTCAAAATGCAAATCTGGATTGCCACGAATAACAGGGACGTGTCCAGGGTGATGAAAACAAAGTTTCCGGCTACGGTTATGGTCTTTGGTGTAGTTTCAAGAGAGGGCCACACCGTGCAACCTCACATCTTCGAAGTCGGCTTGAAAGTCGACACCAAAGTGTACCTGGATGTGCTGAAGAGTGTGGTGATACCCTGGTGCAATCAGGTGGCCGGTGGCAGACCCTGGGTGTAGCAGCAGGACTCGGCGACGGCCCACACGTCTAAAGAGACCCAGGCTTGGCTTCAGAAGGAGTGCTACAACTTTGTATCCTTCTCTCACTTGTCCCCCAACTCCACCGACCTGAACCCGCTGGACTACTTCGTTTGGTCATACGTCGAGAATATCACCAACATGACCTCGCACAACACCAAAGCCAGACTGATCGCCGCCATCCACCGAGTATTCGCCGAGCTCCCGCCGGTGCTTGTGGAAAAGACATGCTCCTAGTTCCGGATCCGTATCGTGATTGAGGCTGAAGGCGGCTACATTGAATAGATGTCAGCTCTACTACATAATCAAGTTACCTGAATTGATTTTTTCAATAAAAGTTTTAGAATAAAGCTGTAGTGTTGTTTTCTTTAGGACGATAATTTTATCGTTCCACCCTGTACGTAAGTGCACGCACACACCGAGATGATATATATAGAACTGTTCAATCATTTACAAAAGATTATCATTATTATTGTTATTATTAGATATTTAAAACCATAGGCTGTATATTTGGGATGCGTGATGAATAGAATTACTAATGATAAAAAGCAATTTAATTGTGTGTCAATAAAACGGTTAAAATAACCCGTTTGATAATTAACTATTCTCTTACTAATCCTGTATTTATAAACAGGATCTTGCGCTAAATAACACAAGCGTTGATACGCCATAAATTCCCCCCCTAATAAACCACATATATATATATATATATATATATATACCAACCCCTTCACTCGGGCAGGATATGACAGAAGATCAATTTTTAAGTGAAGTTTAACAGGTTTGAATTCAGAGTTTTCCTTCTCCTAGACTGGTTGCCTAACTAAGGTTAAAGAACCCATCTGCCCTACTGCTTACCCATAGCTTTATTGAGAAAACTTGGATTCATACCTTTCCAAAGGGTATTACTGCTATGTGAAATGAAATCAGCCTCGTCTAGGATTAGAAACATATATATATATATATATATTTCTTTAAGAAAAAACAAAATCCGGTCACATTAGGATCATAAATTTATTTCCATCCTGTTATGGGTTTTGATACAAATCAAAAAGATAAGAAATAACAGGACTCCTTCAGAACCTATGGATAAAATTATTCAGAATAGACACAGGAAAGATGGATGGGATAGGATAGAAGAGAGTTGAAGAGTTTTCTCCTCATTAGCCCACTTCCGGTTTTTTTATTGCCGGTTGGAATTATAGTAAATTAATTCTTTATATTTTTATTACTTAAAATCTAATTACATTTCAACTTAAAACACCAGATTAAATACTAATTTAGGGAAGTACAACTTTCTTTAACAACCTTACCATAGTATTTAATCTATAACCCATAATTGAAGGTAAGATTGCTGGATGCATACCTTTCCGAGGGGCATTTGCATTATGTAAAATACGACCAGCCCTCCCTAGTATTTGAAATCGGATCCCCGTGTCCATTTCCCTCTAAATACAATAGTCTATGTTATTGCATTTCAAGTATCATCACAAAATTCACCTTGTCTCTGGTATATCATGAAACTGCACGCTTTTCTACTACATTGTAACAGAAGGGTAAGATATCATCCACATATGGGTGTCCAAGATATGACACTAAGCTACATCCAGTGGTGAAACTCAAGTAGTTTATCTCTGGGTAATGTGGTGACCTTCTTTGTTGACATTACTTCAAGGTCTATTTTGATTCAAAAGAACTTTTAGGGTTCAATCTTTGAACCAAATTGATCACTTTAAAATATTTGTATTTGATAGGAATACTTGAAACATAATTGTGTTCAAACAAATGAAATATTTCGATATTGCTCAGCATTTTGGGGCATAGTATTCTGTATTTTACTGATTAACGCAGTTTCTTCTAGGCAGCGGTCGTATCGATACTGCTGTATGGATGCACTACTTTGACGCTAACTAAACGGCTGGAGAAGAAGCTAGACGGCCATTACACAAGAATGCTGCAAGCAATATTGAACAAATCCTGGCGGCAACACCCAACAAGGCACCAACTATACGGCAACCTGCTTGCCATCACGAAAAATATCGAAGTTAGACGAACAAGACATGCAGGACACTGCAGGAGAAGCAGGGACGCGCTCATAAGTGATGTACTCCTATGGACCCCCACATATGGCCGGGCAAAAGCAGGACGACCAGCGCGACCATACATACAGCAGCTCTCTGAGGATACGGGATGTATCCCTGAAGACCTGTC
>OY757910.1:41893577-41978577 GCA_963585895.1 Sepioteuthis lessoniana
GGTGATAAAGGTACTGAATGACTGGAAAATAAGAGGGCAAGTGGAGACTATCCAAGCATCAAGATTGGCTGAGAAAGAATTCTCGGGACTTGAGGATAATTGCTGTCACTCAATCTCAAGTGAGAAACTATAAGTTAACACTGATGTGAAAAACTCTCAAAAGAGTAAGATAATAATAATGATAATAATAACAATAAGATGAAGGAAAGCGAAAGAGTGATATATACTTCAACCTTGCTGGGGAACTGAAAAAACAACGGAACATGAACGGTGATACCAATTGTAATTGGCGCGCCCGGTACAGTCATTAAAGGAATGGTACCGGGACTGGAAGACTTGGAAATAAGAGGACAGATGAAAGCCGTTCAAACTACAGCATTGTTGAGATCAGCAAGAATACTAAGAAGAGTCCTGGAGACTTGAGGAGACTTGATGTTACTCAGACTCCAGTTGAAAACCATCAGCTGACACTGGTGTGAAAAACTCTCAAAGAATATAATAATAAGAATAGTTTGCTTGGAACGGTCCCCAAGAGTCGGGAAAAGAGACTGGAGAAAGTAGAAATCAGTAGCATAATCAAAATCATTCAAACTCCAGCTTTGTTGAAATCGGCTAGAATACTGAAAAGAGTCCTGAAGATCTGAGGAGACTTTGTCGACGTTCAAACGCCAATGAAAGCTCACCATCTAACGCTGGTACAAAAAAAAAAAAAACAAAACTTGCCAAAACTAAAATCATTATAGGAAATAAGCTATCGGAGTGATTGATTGTGTGCAACGGCATGTCAACCCGTCTCTCAGTTTTTAAGGGTATGTTAACCCGTCACTTATTTTTTTATGGTATGTCAACCCATCATTTAGTTTTTAATGGCATATCGACCCGTCACTCAGTTTTTCATGGTATGTCAATCTGTCAAGAAGATTATATATTTTCAACCAACTTTGATAATATTTTCTAAACAACTATAGTTTTAAGTAACTATTCTAAATACAATTATTGTATATGTCATCAACTGTTCCTATCATATAGGAATAATACAAAACGGATCTATTTGTACCCTAAATGGGACCCAGACATGTAGTAACTTTTCTAGTCAGAGCAGGCCTGGGAGTCATGACAATAAAGATATACACCACACTCTCCAAATCTCCAAAAGTTGAGCGTCACCCTCAAATGCAGGTTAGAGTCATGCCCAAAACATCCTTTTTTGGGGAAGGGTCTAACACTTCTGAAGGAGATACAGTCAGCATATTCAAACACTGTCGACAGGGCGTTAACAAATTGGAGTCGATGTGTTTCTACTATGGGTAAGACCCAGAAAGTACGGCTTCTGTTTACTGGTGTTAGCTAAATGAGTTCCCATTCATAGCTGTTGAACGGGTCTTTATTTCGTTTGTCCTTGCTAAACATACACTGTCAAATTGTTGGAGATTGATTTTTAAGAATGAATTTTCGATGAATGGCTGCCATATATACAGTGATTTATGAATTGTGGGAATTGAGTGAGCCAGATGCAACCAAATTGGATTCGAGTTCCGCTTCCAGTAAGTACTTTGCTTTCGTTCTCTCAGACTAAGGGGCGTGAAATGAAGATTAACATATAATACAACCATATGTTGAATTTTTGAAAAATTGCGAACACGTAGAGAGGCACCCGTATAAGTATATACAAGTATTCATATATCTTTTTTTAGTATAATAAATCTTGTAATTCTTCCTGTTTTTTTTTTTTTCTGAAATTTCAAGAAAATAATCTTAGCAGAAATTTAAAATGGATATTTCTATTGCTATAAATGTTGTGAATCAACAAGTAAATTATTAACCTCAATGAATATGCCAATTTTACTTATCTTAAATGCTGGAATGAGTATTTTAATATTGCCCTCACGCGGTGATTTCCCCTCCTCACACACACACACACACACACACACACACACACACACATATATATATATATATATATACATATGTATATATATATATGTGTGTGTGTGTGCTTGCGTGTGCGTGCGTGCGTGCGTGTGTGTGTGTGTGTGTGTTGCAAAAAGAAAGAAAGTGACTAATTCGGTAAAAAGTAAACAAAAAAGAAAGAAAGTGACTAATTCGGTAAAAAGTAAACAAAAAAGAAAGCTGAATTATTCACTGAACCTTCAAATTCTTTAAAAAGTGCTTGATGTTCGCATTGAGCAAGTGTATATATATATCATCATCATCATCATATCGCGCTGGTAGCACGGATATCCCTGACCTTCTCTCGCCACTCCTCCCTATCGTTTATCGCCCTAGGTAGGTCTTCAGGACAACATCCTGTATCCTCACATAGCTGCTGAATGTACGTTCGAGCTGGTCGTCCTGCTTTTGCGCGGCCATGTGTGGGGATCCATAAGAGTACATCTCTTATGAGTTCATCTCTGCTTCTCCAGCAGTGTCCTGCATGTCTGGTTTGTCTAACTTGAATAGTTTTCGTGATAGGGGGCAGGTGGCCGTACAGTTGGTGTCTTGTGGGGTGTTGCCGCCAGGACTTGTTCAAGATTGCACGCAGCATTCTTGTGTAATTGCCATCTAGCTTCTTCTCCAGCCGTTTTGTTAGCGTCCATGTAGTGCATCCATATAGCAGTATCGATGTGACCACTGCCTGGAAGAAACTGCGTTTCATTTTATCGGTTAGGTCTGATTTCCATATAATCGATAGCCTATTGATAGCTGTCCATGCTTTCGTTAACCTCGTTTCGATGTCCTTTTCGGTTGATTCGACGCTGCTTCCTAGGTAGGTGAATTTGTCTACTAGTTTAAGTGGGGTTCCTTCTAGAGTGGAGATGTCCCCCGTTGGGTTATAGCACATATATTCCGTTTTGTGTGCATTAACATAGAGGCCTATGCAAACTATGCAGAAGAGTTTCGGCTTGGTCAGGTGTATTTGCCAGTATCTCTATGTCATCGGCGTAGTCGGCATCGGTAATTGTTGTTGCGGGGTATCTTCTGCTTCTTTTCTTCGTCAGTTCGAAGCCAGTTCTTTGATTTTGTCAATCGATGTTCTAAGTACGTAGTCTAGACAAATGATAAAGAGGTACGGGGCCAGCGTGTCCCCTTGTAAGGGTTAGATGAAAAGTTAATAAAACTTCATAGTGCCTCAAGAAGAATATATATTTCCTGGGTTGAACCAGTAAAACGAGCGGAACACTCGCTCACCTGAAGATCCAAAGTGTAAAACACTGAGATATTTGTTTTATTTTTTCTTTCATATCTTTTTATGCTTGTTATATATATATATATATATATATATATATATATATATATAGATAGATAGTTAGTTAGTTAGATAGATAGATAGATAGATAGAAGCGCACTTCGACGTTATCCTAGTGGAACTAATGCCATCACAGATAAAAGTATTGCAAGAAATGTGTTCTATAACAAACTTATTGTAAATTAAACAATCAATTAATTGATGAATAGATTGATTGATTCATTGATATTTTTATATACTTTTACTCAGAGACGAAATCTATTTGAAAACAGTTTCGTTTTGTTGCTAAATAAATAAAATGGAAATTTGCGGTAATTTCTTTCGTTACTGAATGTATTCCGAAAATGAAATTAATTAACAATTGATGGAATAATTATATACAAGCAATTATTATTAAGAAACACTTAGACTCTTATCAAGAGAATAATGCGATTATTAAGAAAATACAAACGATAAGAAATAAGTGATTATAAAGAAAATCAAACAACAAACAATTTAAGAAATTATCGGCAGTTTAAAAAAAAGCACGGATTTGTCTAATTCTCCATCAGTTTTAGTGTTATCTATAAACGAGCGAGCTTGTTTGATTGTTTGTCCGCTGTATAAATGAATATGGTTGTAAGTAGATTATCTGTATCAGTACCAATTGCGGTAGATTTCCGAGAGAAAATTAATGATTGTATTAATATTTACTTTCGGTTTTATGAGGCGTCAGTAGAATTAATTTATCCGACTTTGTAAGAGAAAGCAAATCTTTTATTTCGTTCCAGAAATCTGAAGATAATAATTACATCAGATGTCTTTTCAGAATAATTAAAAAAAATGATTTTAATTTAATTAATAAAGAGTTTTTTTTTAATTCGATTAAAAAAAAATGTACTTCTCAAAAAAAAAAAAAAGAAAGAATATGGTTATGTGGTAATTTTTATTGTGGATTATAATTGTGTTAAAATTAAAAAAAAATTCACTAATGATCGTATTTACCAACCCCTCCGTTCGGGCAGGATATAACACAAGGTCGATTTTTTAAGCGGTGTTTAACAGGTTTGAATTCAGAGTTTTCCTTCTAGACTAGTTGCCTCACCAAGGCTGAAGAAACCAGTCTACCCTACTATTTATCCATAGCTGGAGGGAGAATAATTGGATTCATAACTTTCCCAAGGGTATTAGTGGTAATTTACTAAGCTTTTTGCTTAGATGTGGCACAAGGCCATATGAAAGGGGCACCCAATGAAACTCGAACTCACTCGTGTAGGTTTGCTAGTCCAGCTGGCTAACCATTGCACCACCAGAGGCGCCTTCCCAAGGGTATTAGTGCTATGTGAAATGCAATTAGTCTTGTCCCGGATTTGAACTCGTGTCGCCGTGTCCATTTCCTACGACGATAACTATTACACCACGGGCACCTCAAATTCACTAATAATAGGGCTGTTTTTTTTTATTGTTTTTTTGTTATTTTAAAATTGATAACATTTTTCTTGTTAATTTTCAATAGTGAAGATGAGTAATGCTTCTGTGTTAATATATTAGACGATTCATATAAAGTTGGATGATACATATGAAGTAGTTATTGGGTGATACATATGAAGTTTCAATATTCATGTGGTGTAGTGATTCTGTGTGAGTTTATTGGAAGATAAATATAAATTTGGAATGAAGGAATGATATTGCATTTAATTCGAAAATTACTGATGAAGTCATATTGGTTTTATAAAATTTAAATCTTGTGAGCATGAAATTTCAAAATTGTGATGAAACTAATGATGACATATAATACATCATCATCATCATCATCATCATGTCGTGCCGTTAGCACGAATACCCCTGACCTCGCTCGCCACTCTTCCTTATCGTTCATCGCTTCTGGCAGGTCCTCAGGGCTACATCCCGTATCCTCACAGATCTGCTGTATGTAGGTTCGAGCCGGTCATCCTGCTTTTGCTCGGCCATATGACAGGGTCCATAGGAGAACATCACTCGTCTCTGCTTCTCCAGCAGTGTCCTGCATGTCGGGTTCGTCTAACTTTGATAGTTTTCGTAATGGGAGGTAGGTGGCCGTACAGTTGGGGCTTTGTGGGGTGTTGCTTCCAGGACTTGTTCAAAATTGCTTGCAACATTTTTGTGTAGTTGCCGTCAAGCTTTTTCTCCATCCGTCTTCTTCGCGTCCATGTAGTGCATCCATATAGCAGTATCGACACGACCGCTGCTTGGAAGAAACAGCGTTTCATTTTATAGGTCAGGTCTGATTTCCATATGACTGATAGTTTATCGATAGCTGTCCCTACCTGAGTTAGCCACGTATCGATGTCTGCCTCGGTTGATGAGACACTGCTTCCTTGGTGGGTGAACTTTTCTACAAGTTTCAGAGAGCTACCGCCTAGTGTGGAAATGTCGCCTGTTTGATTAAAGCACATGTATTCCGTTTTGTGTGAATTGATACTGAGGCCAATGACAGTTCGTTTGCAGTAGTTTTTCGGCCTGGGCGGATGTATTTGCCAGAATCGCTATGTCATCGGCGTAGTTGGCGTCGGTAATTGTTTTAGCGGGGTACCTTCTGCTTCTTTTCTTTGTCAGCTCGAAGCCGTTTTCTTTGATTTTATCAATCGATGTTTTAAGCACGTAGTCTAGACAGATGATAAAGAGGCATGGGGCTAGTGTGTCTCGTTGCAGTACTCCTGCTACTATGTCGAGGTAGTGTGTTTCTTCATCCGGAGAACGTACTTTCACTTTGGTGTTTCTATAGGGAATCGTTATTGCTGCGACTGTCTCTTTTGGTAGGCCGTATGCTAGTAGAATTTGTTCCACCTTCCCACTGTGAATGGCATCAAAGGCATTGGTAAAGTTGACAAATAGTATTGTCGCCAGTCGGTTTTTTGCCCGTACGCCTTCAACGATCCTAAGGATAGTCAATATTTGTGAGGTCGTGGATCTATTTCTTCGGAAGCCATTTTGGTTCTTCCTAAGAATTTCGTATATTTTGGGTTCTATGCGGTTTCGTAGTTGGGCATTGCATATTTTGGCCGCTATGGATAATTCAAAATTGATTTATTATTTAATTTGATAAAGCATTGTTTCCAATAGATGCTGTGATTATCAAATTTTAAAATTTAAATGAAACTCAAAATAAAAGAATATATATTTTTGGCAGTTTCCTGGACTATACATTGCAGTAATTTTCATTCGATAATTCTTTCAATACTTTCGATAAATTTCGATACAGAAAGGATAAATGATTCAATTTTAAAATTTCTTTTAAAATAATAGTGTTTACTATTAAATTGAAATATAGGAATTGTGAAATTTCATCATTTTAATGAAACTCAAAATAAGACGATATACATTTTCGGCAATCATCAATTTTGTAATTGGTGATGCAGTACATGCTTATTATTTAATTGCAAAATCCTTATTAAAATAACAGCGATTACATTAAATCTTGTGATTGTGATATTACAACACTAAACTGATATGAAATACTTTTGAGGCAGTTTTTTTGACAGTACATTTTTGAAATCGGATTTGCAAAAATGATGTTTTTTTAAATTTGGGAATACATCTTTCAAAACCTCTGACGTTTTTTATTAATTTCAAGTATTGTGATAACAATATATCAAACGGGTAATGACTGGATCTACTTTTGTAGTCGTTTTTTTATATTATAAGTCAGTTTGCTTATACTCACTAATGATCAATATGGTTGTATGTAGAACGTCTCTAGGAGTATCTGTACGGGAAACATTTTTGTAGGAACCATATGCCGTCGTTTAAAGTTGACTTTCGAGTTCCTTTGAAATCACTTGGGTCCACTTACCAAATATTTTGAACTTTCTTATAAGTAACGTGCATATTAAAAAAACGCATTGCCGATGTATTCATAGAATAAGGTCGTATTATTTACTTTTATTTCAAAATCCCTGTGCTTTCAATGTTTGCGGAAAAATCGTAAATAAAGGTAATAAATATTTTTATCATTAAGGGTTTCCGGACTTTTGTCTTCATCTTTATTGTTATTTACACCACGTTTCGGCCGATATGTCCTCCGGCCTTCGTCAGGTGTTTGTCGAACTCGGGAACCTTCTCGGAAATTCGAACTACATCGTTTATTGAATCCACGAGGTCGCCTGTTCTGATTCCGTTAGCCATAACTGGGTGCAAGTGTTAAGTATTCTTGTATTGTTACTCGCCTGCAGTCAGGATTGGACCTGCAACGTCCAGATGATTGTCTCCTTAGAAGATTAGGAAACAAACGCCTATAACTGTTTTGCTCTCTTCCAGGAGACAATCATCTGGTGGTTGCAGGTTCAATAGTTAAATCGTTTCAGGTATTTCCAACACGAATATTTCTAAAGTGTTTCAAGTTTTGCTATCTAGTACTAATCCTTACTTTTAATATCAAGCATTTGTTTACATACAATTAAATCGTTTCGAGTATTGCTATCTAATACTATTAAATTCATTTAATAGTAATAATTTTTTATACGCAGTTAAATAGGTTCAAGTGCTGCTATCAAACATTAATAATTGTATTTGATATTAATCATTTGTTTGCATACAGTTAAATCCTTTTTAAGTATGGTTATTTATTATGAGTAATTCTGTTTATCAAGTATTCCTACCTAATAAAAAAAATTGCATACAACTTTATGGTTGCAAACTGAAAATAAAAATCCTTGATAAATTATTGATCAGTTCTATTAGAACCAATAGTGGGACCTTAACAAATACTACTTCTCATCTGAGTGGATCTTTGAGTTATAGTAATGAAAGGGTACTCCACATTCCCTAAACTCAAGTTTGAAGGCTCACCATCGATTGCAGTTTGTGTTATACTCAGGACACGGTTTCGAATATTGCTATCTAACACTAATAATTCTATTTGATATAAATCATTTGTTTTCACATAGTTAAAAGGTTTCAAGTCATGCAATCTCAGCGGAACTGACCCTTGGCCAACGCCTTCTAGCAACATGACTATAAGCTAGAGTACTTGTTTGCCAAAAAAACAATTTCGGCTTGAAATGACCCGCTAATTGTTCAGATCGGGCCTTCCGGAGTGTCCGTCAAGCTTAGTAAGGGCCAAGGTTGAGTAGATAGTCAAGTGAGAACTTCGTTTGCAGGATTACGATCTGCTCAGCTACTAGAATCCCGTTCTCAAGCATTACTGTTCGCCATCCATAGACAACAGATCGATTCTTTGTGATGGAAGTTCAACTCTTCTGCACAGGTGCACTTGGCGTATTTCACAGCCCCCAGATAGATTATTTGTCTAATTTCACTTCGTTTTTTCCATAGAATATAAAATCTGAAGTAATCTAAATTTAAATAATCGTTTTTATTTTATAACCCTTCATTTTGTCGCTGAGTATTTATTATTAAAAGAAAATAATAGACCGTTATTTAGTTTTCTGTTATATTGCGATTGATTTTTCATTGTTTTAATAATGCAACGTTAACTTACTACTTACTAATTTCGGTCTTGATTTGATTTTCAAATTGTGTCAGACAAAGAAAATAATTGTAGTAACACACTAGGACCTGAAACTTTCCAAGTCAGAATACCCCAAAACTACCTATCACTCGGCTCTTAGCAGCCGAATCGACTCGAAATCAATTTCACTTCCACTACTGGGTAAATCTAGGAGCACCTAATCATAGAAAAGTTTACGCCTAAACGTTCCTTTTCCAAATAATTCCATTACAACCAAGCAAGTGATACGTTTTAATGTTATAATCATAATCAAATTTTGAAAATGTGCTTCGGTAATTTAAAAAAAAATTCCCGTCAATGTAAATCTTATCGAATAAAACATTCTTTTAGTTTAATTAGCCTAATGAGTAGAGTGTTCGCCAATGGTCTTGGAGGTCGGGTTTCAATCCCAGGTCGAGTCATACCAAAGACTCTAAAAATGGTACTTGATGCTGCCTTGCTTCACACTCAGTATTACAAGGTAAGGATCAATGGTACAGTGGAGCAATACAGGAAAAGGAGTAGCACCCTCCACTACACCTTGGTGTTGTAGCTATCGAAGAAAGAGCCTTTGGGTCACCCTCGATTAAGGTCACCAACTGTACCTTGCTTTACTTTAATTCCATTTGCAGTTCACAATTCGAAGCAGATTTTCAATGAGAAGTTGGCTTAGGTTAGGTTACCTTGTTTGATTGCATATCAATCTTTGTGACTTATTTAAAGCCAAAGCCATCATTGCAGAAGAACAGTAGTGGGGTTATTTAAACCATAGCTGGTGTGGTAAATAAAGGTGTCCATAGTTTTTCAAAGGGTATTAATTCAAAAAAAGGGGCCTGTGGTGTAATTGTTATCGTCGTAGGAAATGAACACGGCGACACGAGTTCAAATCCTGGACGAGAAGGATTGCATTTCACATAGCACTAATACCCTTGGGAAAGGTATGAATCCAATTATTCTCCCTCCAGCTATGGGTAAATAGTAGGACAGACTAGGTTCTTCAGCCTTAGTTAGGCAACTAGTCTAGGAGAAGGAAAACTCTGAATTCAAACCTGTTAAACTCCGCTTAAAAATTGACCATGTGTCATATCCTGCCCGAGCGGAGGGGTTGGTAAATAGGATTAATTCAAAAGTGAACGTGATAGCGCGACTGGAATTCGAACCCGTTTACTTCGAGTCCACAGTCAAGCACTTTAGTCATTACGCTACGAGTAGTCAACCTCTGCTAGAAGAGGTGTCACTTTTCAAAATCTTTTCAAACTCTCTAAGATCTTATCTTTATAAGAAATGTAAACAATTTACCATGCAGAAGTATTTTTTCTTGGAAAATCTGAAAAGATTGAGTGAAATGAGAAGTAACAGACGTTTACAAAGATTTTCTTAGATAAAAGTGTTTGAAAATATCTTAAAAGTGTGAAAAACAAAGAAGTTAATTGATGTGGTGGGTTTAACAACTGAACATTTTACAAGTTGGGACATCCAAAAACTACAATAACTCTGCTTCTGACTGCCAAATCGACTCAAAACAAATTTTATTTACATTGACGGGCAAATCTTGCCGTACTTAATCGTAGAAAAGTCCATGCAATATAGAACGTTTTCTCTATAGTTCGGATTCAAAGGAGGAGTTTTGATTTTGTTTGGTTAGATTTCGTTGTTGTCATGGCATATCACCTTTCGTAGATTTTTTCTGCTAAAGCCATGTTTGTCGAAGAAAAGCAGTGAAACTATTTATCCTCCTGGAGCTCAGAGGTTAAGGAGGTTAATACTTTCCTCAACGAGTATCAGTGAGAATAATAGCGTGACAGGAGTTCGAACTCTTTTTATTGGGATGGGGAGGCTGCAGCTCAGCACTTTAGCCGTTACGCCATAGAGACTCCCACCAAATAAGGAGGCGGTAAAAATTAATGCTAAGATGAGTCAAAAGTTTTGCTATGTTTATTGCGCGTAAATCATATGACCTTAACAGGTCAAGCTGTTAAAAGTATCCGCCGTGATCAGTGGTATCGTTCTAGTTGGTGCGCTGATACGTTATGCATTACTTCACTTTGGGTGTAATTTGAAAGCCGCGCATATAAAAGTACAATATTGTCTAACTCAGGAACGTATGCTTTCTAAGTTCGATCTCAGCCATTTCGGCCTGCAAGCAACCAAAATCATTTGTTTTGCAAAAGGTGGAGGTACAGTATGTTTTTGCCCAACCCCTCCATACGAACCAGATGTGACGACAAGGTCAATCTTTAAGCAGAGTTTAAGAGGTTTAAATTCAAAGTTTTCCATTTGCCATAGCGGTGTTAAAGAATTCAGTCTGCTCGACTCTTTACCCATAGCAAGATAGTCGTGATTTACTAAGCTTTTTGCTTCGGTGTGGCACAAGGCCGCATGAATTGGGCACCCAATGAGACTCGACCTCACTCGTGAAGGTTTGCTTGTCTAGCAGGTTAACAATTATACCATCCAAGGTGCCATAATTTACTAAGCTTTTTAGTTTATATGTGGCACAAGGCCGTATGAATAGGTTACCCAATGGGAATCGAACTTACTCGAGAAGGCTTGCTTGTCTAGGTTGCAAACTATCACACCAACCAAGGTGTCTCCATAACTGGATAGTTGGATTCATAAGGTTATTTACGCTATCAGAAATGCAAACAGTCTCGTCCAGGATTTGAACTCCGGTGACAATGTCCATTTTCTGTACCGATAACCGTTACACCACAGTACAGTAACCAGATGGTTCAATAGATTTTGCTCGAGTTTCAAGAAACTCAACAATCAAGCAATATCAAGAGAGCATAAAACCGTCGATTCCAAGGCCGTGCTCCAAGCCATTGATATTATATAATTAAGGAATGATTTTTATAATATTTATCATTTTTCGTTAATCATATTTTATCATTCAGTTTGGTTGGGCTTTGAACTATTCGGGTTAAGAGTTCAGGTGCATAGTCATTGGGTGCAGTTTTACGCTAGTGCGCAAAGGATATGACAATCACCATTGTCATAATAAACCCCCAGACAGCAAATGAGCCTGGAGTGTGGATGACGTCATGCCTGGAAGAGATGGTCCTGAGAATTTGAGGATTTTGAAAAAGAGTCAGTTGAGAGTTGAGATTGGACCATGGAGGCAGAGAGTTGAGTTCTTGCCATTGAAGCGAGAGTTGAATTTTGACCGTTGAAAGATGTAGTTGGGTTTTTTTTATCTCTACCGACAGAGATCTTAAACATCACGGGATGCACAGCGCGTTGGTAGGCCCATATAGTATGGTCAGCATTGTAAGAATTGTGTCTCTTTCCTCGTGTCGAAGAACTGAAGTCAGAAGTTAATAAAACCGTGGCGTCGGCGTCATAATTTTGTAAGTTTGAAATTTAGACGTGATGTTAAGGGTTACGAGTCACTATTGTCTTAAAAATAAATTTAATAGAGTAACGATGTTATTTTAGCTACTGTATTTTGTAGATATCACTACGCAAAAAAAGACATGCTATCGGCTTAAGTATGAGTAACAATTTTATTAGGTTGAAACTCAAACATTATCATCATCATCAACGTCATCATCAACCATCCGTCTATAATGGCAATCGTACTGGTTAGGTCCTTTAGACAGTATCCAGTATCCTCACTGAGCTGGTTAATGTGGTTTTTCCTAGTCGTTCAGCACCGGTGTGTCCATGTGTTGGAGTCCATTTGAGAATATACCAAATTAGTTTCCGTTATTTCACCAGCAGTGCACACCATGTCTTGTTTAACTTACTTGATTTGTAAGATTAGAGGCAATTGGTCATTGCTGCTTCCGGAATGTGTTCCAAATAGTACTTAGTATCCTTGTATTGTTCCCATCAAGCTTTTTCTTCAAGCGTTTCACTGGAGAACCAAGTGGTGCAGCCATACATTTGTAATGACACGGCGACATTTTGGGACATACCGTTTCATATTGTGATATCAGTGGATCCTCAGCTTAAATTAATTCCATAAATGTATGACTTCGTCACTGTTAATCAATGTTCCTCCTATACAAAAGGTCGACTCATACACATGTATGTACGGAAAATTGTTTCTGTTGATAGAATCTAAGCTCGACGTTGTACGTTCCCCTCGGAGGCAGAATTCTCTTGTAATGCTATCAACGGAAAGAAGGAACAGTTGTATTTTCCGTTTATTAGAAAAATGAAACAGCCAAACAAAGAAATCGTACTGAGCGACTATACGTATGGCCCCGTAGCAATTATTCATGCTGATGGCTTTTTTTCTCCAATGATTTAAAAAGAAATAAAAGCAAAAAAGCAAGACAGAATACAATAGCTTTCTGTATATTGATGGTGTACTGAAAACAGTACTGTCTTGAGTCATAGCCTGATTTCCGAAAAGCAATCAGTATATTTGGATATTTTTCACCCGAACGTCAAGCCAGACTGTTTTTGCTTCTTTTTTTTTTCATCGTTTATTATTTATTTATTTATTTACTCACTAATTTATTTTGCATTGACTTTTTACCCTCCCACTTCGCACTAATCAGATTTGGGGACGTTCTCGGTAAAACATCTATCGCATCAGTTAGGCAAGAAGCCAGATAGATTTTTGGCGCGCAACTTTTAATCGCAAATAAGAATTTTCAAGTATCATTAAAATTATCATCACTACCGGTCACCAAGCACTTAACTAACTGCTTCTGTAAAAGATCAAGCGACAACAAGTTTTGTCTGTGATCCAATGTGTGTTTCATATATTTTAGCATCTTTTATTGATAATAGATGTTATTATATATTCTATTATAGTCTTATGTGTAGGCAGGATTTGTTCTTAATTATATGATTAGAGAAACAATTTCCCCTTTTCTCAGCTTCAGTAATTCCTTATGGTTAATAAACCTTTAATAGAACAGTGCTTTAATCAGCCAGACTCGATATATATATATATATATATATATATATATATGTGTGTGTGTGTGTGTGTGTGTGTGTGTGAAAAATAAGCGGAAAAGTTAATAAACCGAAATACAGAAAACGGATTCAAAAATAATATTTCGTCTTTATCTAAAAAAAAAACTTCATCTGAATTAATTATTTTTGAAAAAAAAACGAAATATAATTTTTTTGAATCCGTTGCCCGTATTTCAGTTTATCCACTCTTTTTTTCATTTTTTTAGCTTGTCTGATCTAACAAACCTATCATTTCTCCATGTGTATATATATATATATATATATATATAAACAAAAACGGTCACATTAGGATTATAAATTTATTTCCATCTTGTTTTGGGTATTGATATGAATCAATAACACAAAAATAACAGGACTTCTTCAGACACAGGAAAGAAGGGTGAGAGGGGATAGAAGAGGAGTGAAGAGTTTCCACCCCATTTCGCCCACTTCCGGGTTTTAGCTTTTATTACCTGTTGGAATTATAGTAATTTAATTTTTTAAAATTTTTGAATTCTGAATACATTTTAACTTAAAACTCCAGATTTAATAATAATTTAGAGAAGTACAACATTCCTTAATAACCTTACGTAAGCTTGCAGTAATAACTTATCTTAAATTAAATTCAAAATTTAAAATTAGAATTTTAAATTCAAAATTTATATTCGTGCCTATTAATTCAGTTCCCCTTCCATTAAAAAGTACGTACACATCACATGGTTTCTTCTCATCTTTTTATTTTATTTTATTTTATTTTATTCATTTCACCTCAAATCTCAAATTTATCCAATATTTTAGTAAATTAAATATTATCTATGATAATTTGTCTATAGTTTAAATTTATTCCTACGTCTACATCTAGATATTAATTCACATCACCGATTTAATAATTTTTCAGGGTATCGGAAGTGGGCGAAATGGGGAGGTAACTCTTCACCCCTCTTCTACCCCCTCCCACCCTTCCTTCCTGTGTCTATTCTGAATTATTTTGTGTATTAGATCTGAAGAAGTCCTGTTATTTTTTGGTGTTATTGATTCATATCTATACCCATAACAGGATGGAAATAAATTCATGATCCTAGTGTGACCGGTTTTTTGTTGTTCCTAAAGAAATTATTGCTCTGTGATGTCAGTTACATTGACCTCTTTACCAGGAAAATTTAAATGTTCATAGTTGAATGATTTTTTGTCCTGACGGAATTATTCCCAACTCCGGTTTAACTGGACCGAATAATACATACATACATACATACATATATATAGGAACACCAGTCCCTAAATAATCGCAAGGCCAATGATAAAGATGTATTAGAAACTAATAGAGATCAACCCAACAACAGATATCACCAAGACCAGGAAAGATAAAGATAGATAAGGGTCAGATGAACGTAGAATATAAATCCAAAAATTAGGGCGTGATTCTGGAGTGATTAATTCCCCTTGACCATTTTTAGGGTAAATTAAAAAACACTTGACGACTATGTAAAATGTCTCCACCTTATCTGGTTTAACTATCTCGGTCCTAATTGAAACAAGAGGAATATCTCCTATGGCAACAGCTGAGTTAATTAACAGACATATTCGGAATAAATGTAAATCATGTATGAAATAGCCATTAGTTAAACGATCTTTTTCTGTTTAGAAAATCACACCTGCCAAGTCGAAGGAACTACTACAAGAACGCAAAATTAGAAAGGACTGACCAGTAGATTAATTCCACTCATGTTTCTTAATCGTTTTAACATATAACATATTAACCCCCTCTGCTCACGTCTATAAATGAAATAATATGTAATTTGATTTCTACCTTATTCTTATTCTTATTTTTTCATTGTTTATTTTTTTTTATCTTTATTTTCTGCTTTTTATTTTTTATTTTTTATCTTTTAATTCCTTTATTTTATCTTCTGAATACGAGCTGTAACTCCACATTCGCTACTCTGCGACGGGAGGGAAGCATGTAAAGTGTCATCTAATGAGACGGAGAGTATAGCAATAATATTCTCCGTCGAAATAAATTTATTATGAAGACTTAACCGAGTTTGATTCTCCATTAAATTGTACGATATATATATATATATATAGTTATGTGTGTGTGTGTGTGTGTGTGTGTGTGTGGATGTGTGTGTGTGTGTGTATGCTTACGTGTGCATATATACGTGAGTGAGTATGTGTTTATATTAGTTGGTGTGTTTTGCTATGTTTATGAAGAAAAAGTACACAATATTGGTTATAAAGAACATGTATATTTAGGGTTTAATAACGTAGACATATAGTCACCGCCGCTTGGTCTCCGTCAGTTTTTCATTTTCTGACAATACAACTGTGAGTTGAATAAGGTCTCATATTAACTCAACAATAAATTACAGTATATATATATATATATATATATATATATATATATATATGTATATTGTCGACTTTAGTCGAGGGTGACACAAAGGCTCCCTTTTCAATAGCTACTACACTGAGATACCGGGGCGGGCGTTACTCCATTCCCTGGATTGCTCCTGTTTACCTTTGATCCTTACCTTCTAATGCTAACTATTAAGCAAGGTGGCATAAAGTACCATCTTTTGAGTCTTTATTATGACTTGACCTAGGACTGAACTCCAGTCTCCCGGACCATTAGCGAACACCCTACTATTTAGATTGATTGTTGTTGGAAATGATATAGTAATTGTTATTGAAATTATATATATATATATATATATATATATATATATATATATATATATATATGAAAGAAATATATGGAAAGTTGGATAAATCAAACACTTAAAACTGGTTTAGAAGGTGCAATATTTCGTTCTTTTATTTCATTTTTAAGAACATTCTCAAACTGAACTGTTTTCTGAGGTTTTCTATATAGAAGCAAATGACGAACATGGCAAAATGACGAAGAGGATAAAGGTATAGCGGGAAAAGGAGGTTGTTTAGAGTCAAATGTATCAAGTTTCATTATCCATTTCATAATTTCACTATTATCTTCTTAAAATATGAATCAGGGATGAGCTCATAAGTGATGTACTCCTATAGACCCCCACATATGGCTGTGCAAAAGCAGGACGACCAGCTCGAACATACATACAGCAGCTATGTGTGGATACGGGATGTAGCCCTGAAGACCTACCAGAGGCGATGAACGATTGGGAGAAGTGGCGAGAGGGGGTGGGGAATATCCCTGCTAGCAGCACGACTTGATGATGATGATGAACTGTGTAAAAAGAAGAATTGTCCTGAAAAAAATAATCGGCCTAGTTGAGCGATGATTGTTGAAAATGAATAGCACTTCACTTGTTTAATTTATATTGAATACAGTTTGATAAGTGCAGCATATAGGGACGGGCCATTTTTATGTATTTTATCCAAGTATTCCTTACGAACATCTTGTGATACCACGTTATCAGAAAAAAACATATTAAGATGAATAAAAGAATAATTTATCAAGACAAATTAGAAATTGAATATCCTTAAAAAGTGACGATTCATATTAAAGCAATGATAAAAAAATAAGAACGAAACAGTAAATGAAAAAGAGAGATAGAAAGATGAGAGTGGAAGACATTTGCTTTACTAATATTGACACCCGTCACATCGACTAATAAATAAATGTTTGTAATAATTTAACCTTTCCTTATCAATTGATTCAGATCTGCACATTCAATTTTATGATTCAAATTGACTGCACTGTCGACATTGAAGAAAAAATATCGGTCAATGGAGGCTGTGTATAGGCTTAACAAGGATTAATTTGTTTTATGAGTACTATTGTGATAAGATTTATTAAAATTTAAAAAAAAAGGGAAAGCAAACAAAACTAATGGAAAATAGCATTCAAATTAATGGATTTATATTTACTTAGTTTACGACGGCAATAGGCCAACTATAGATTTTTTTTATGCCAATACCCAAAGTGAGGAGGGAAATTTGCCGTTTGAAAATACACTTTTTGTAATGTTGCCTTTTACTAGGGCTCGAACAGCAACTCCTAGCACAATTAGGGAATACACGATTGACTAAAATAAGAAACTAATCTATTAAATATAATTCTAACAGAATCATTTGTTAGAAGTCATTAGATTGATAGAATTTGTTCTTGGTTTATATTGCGTGCAAAATAAGCCTTTATAAAAGTGATTGAACAATTGGAAGTTATTCCAGTAAAAAATCTATTAAAAAATTTTTTCAATATATATACATATATATATATATATATATATATTAGACTGTATCAATAAATAACTTTGTATATATATATATATACATATAAATTTGACGAAAAAACTTCAATTTAGTGTTTACATAATAAATTTATTTCTGGTCGTTATAACCTTCATTAGATGGCGTTAATACAATGGTGCTTAGTCGGAAACAAGTAAAAAATGTCAACATAATAGCCGAAGTACTATTGTATAAACACCTTCTGATGAAGGTAATAACGACCAGAAATAAATTCATTATGGAAACACTAAATTGAATTTTTTTTCGTCAAATTTAAAAGAAAAGGTCTTCGCTCGATATGTGATTTTAGGTATATTTTTAATCGAAAATTAATTACATATCCGATAGCCGTCGTCTTTGAGCACTGAACGGAAATTCCAGTCAATTTTGGATTACGACGAAATAAGTCTAAACCCTGGACTGTTTTAATCGGATTATACACAATTATATATATATATATATATATATATATATATATATATATATATATAATAAGTTAGGCTTTAAAATTAATTTCGATTATTAATGATATCTCAAAGTTTTGAAATACAACGCTACAACCAAAATAAATTGTCAAAAGCCATCTCATTTTTTCGTTTCAATTTATAAATAAAATTAACATAGTTTAGAAGATTATAACACCATTGCATTTTAACTGCCCTGATGATAGTTTAATGTAAAAAAAAAAATGAACGTTTAACGTTGGCAAATAATTCAGCAATAAGTAAAATCCTTCTCTGATTACCTTATTTGTTCATATTTTAAATACACGCGCACACACACGTATACACAAACAAATCCTAACGTGCACACCCATACGTACACACACATCCACGCGGACACACGAATATATAAAATGTATTTATTCGTATTTATAAATATTGTTCATTATCAGTGATAGAGAATATACATCTAAGTTAGAATTGCGTAGACAGTATATCAAGACTATCGTTTGGTACTCCGCATTTCCCAAAGCTCCTGTATGACTAAAGCCTCACCATCAGATTGTTTAGTGTCATATCCAGGGTAGTCTTACCCTTCTGCAGAGATACAGTAGGTGCATTTTACTGTCCCAGGCGACTGGGCTCACCCAACAAGCTTTGACATGCCTAACAACATGACAACCATGTCTATGCACATTTCGATTTAATCAACCCAGATTACTTAAAATATTAATGTCTTTGGAGCAGCTCACATAACGTACCAACCAATATAGTTTGCCAACTATAGCCAGGGGATGCCCCATGTTGCAGTGGCTTGCATGCTAGACAGTGATAACGTAGTAAGTAAGCTCGAACTCCAGTTTTGGTAACACATTTACTTTCGGATCAATATCTTCGGGTAACGTACTCCTTTATCTCAGCTACGATTGGTTAAATAGTAACAGAGATGATATTGGTATTGAATAACCGACAATGTTTAATATACTATTAAACAAAGAAATCAAACTGAAACAACAATTATTTTGCCTCCTAGTGAAGTCATTTCAATATTAATTCATAAAAGAACGATGGCGTGTGCAACTTTGATTATGAAAAGCCACCTTATCTGATATTGGTCGTCCTTTATACACAGTATGTGCATTTTCCCATAGAAAGCAACCAGGTATACAATTTTTTTTTATGTGTTCTGATCGAAGGGGAAAAAAAAACGGCTATGTGTCCCATTCTAAAAAAAGAACGTGTTAGAAGGACATGTAATCATATTTACCCAACCCCTCCGCTCGGGCAGGATATGACACAAGGTCAATTTTTTAAGCGGAGTTTAACAGGTTTTAATTCAGAGTTTTCCTTCTCCTAGACTAGTTGCCTAACCAAGGCTGAAGAACCTAGTCTGTCCTACTATTTACCCATAATTGGATTCATACCTTTCCCAAGGGTATTAGTGCTATGTGAAATGCAATCAGTCCAGGATTTGAACTCATGTCGCCGTGCCCAATTCCTGCGACGATAACCATTACACCACGGGCACCTCCATGTACAGAACTCTAATCCAAGCAGAATGAAGGTCCAGTGATTTATTGCAGTGTACCAATAGAAATTTATAAATTTAACATAGAATTTCGTAGAAGAAAACTATTTAAAGATAAGCAGCCCATGACAGAAATCTGTAATTAACACACAAGAGGCACTAGAAGAAACACTTTAAAAACTTAAAATTATGTTGTCTATATTCCCTCTGCGGAGGATCGATGTCAACTGGTACTTTAGGATAAAAAAAAGTCGTAATTAACGAACTTGATATATAATAAAGAATTCTCTTTTGGCAAAAGAAAATGGTGAGTAGTAATTTTTTCTTTTTTTTTTTTTTTTTGAGAAATGAAACGTTCACATTTCTAAAAGCTCAGATTTCGTCTCCTCTGATGGGGGACTGCTTTGGGTGATGGCAGAATAATTTAGCGTAACATCGTAAAACACGATGCTACGGATAAATGAATATGCGCTTGTGCGCACGCGCTGGGGGCTTGTGAATTTACGTTGATGAGCAGCTGCCTGTTTGTGTACACACATGTGTATTGACGTATGCTCTTTAAACAGCAAAAGCCAAACACTGCTACAGAAGCACCACAATCAGACATGTCCTGGGATTGTTATCAATACGTACGTGTGTTCCTCCTCATAGGATTTCAAGCGCCTAATGTATTGTAATGGTTACCAAACTAGATCCCCAGACTAGTGAGTTCGATTCTCATTGTGTGCCCAATTCTCTTAAAAAGAAACTACGGAAAAAACAGTTGAATATACATACATATATATATATATATATATATATATATATATATATATATATATATATATATATATATTGTAAATGATCAGATGATCAAATAGGTATGAAAAAAGGATTTCTTAAATCAAGAAAGTGTTCAGATACTATAGCTGGGAATTATTTTACAGCAAAAATTCATCTGAAATAATTTTACTTTAAAATTCATTGCAGGTTTGGTAACCCTAAATTAAACAGTTTGGCCATCCACTGAGGGTATAGGTAAACCTTTTTCAAAAAATGATAGTGACGTATTACAAAAAATGCACACAAGAAAGAATATATGTGTTTTAATCAAAGAGGTGACATTTCCACTCTAAACGGTAGTTCTCTGAAAGTAGTAGACAAGTTTACCTACCTAGGAAGAAGTCTCTCATCCACCGAGACACACATCAACACGTGAATAGCAATTTCTTGGACAGCTAACGATAGACTATCGGTCATCGTTACCAATAGAAATTTATAAATTTAACATAGAATTTCGTAGAAGAAAACTATTTAAAGATAAGCAGCCCATGACAGAAATCTGTAATTAACACACAAGGGGCACTAGAAGAAACACTTTAAAAACTTAAAATTATGTTGTCTATATTCCCTCTGCGGAGGATCGATGTCAACTGGTACTTAGGATAAAAAAAAAGTCGTAATTAACGAACTTGATATATAATAAAGAATTCTCTTTTGGCAAAAGAAAATGGTGAGTAGTAATTTTTTCTTTTTTTTTTTTGAGAAATGAAACGTTCACATTTCTAAAAGCTCAGATTTCGTCTCCTCTGATGGGGGACTGCTTTGGGTGATGGCAGAATAATTTAGCGTAACATCGTAAAACACGATGCTACGGATAAATGAATATGACCGATAAAATCAAACGCAGTTTTTTCAAAGCGGCAGTCGTGTTGATACTGCTGTATGGATGCACTACATGGACGCTTACTAAACGTATGGAGAAAAAACTTGACGGCAAATACACAAGAATGCTGTGAGCAATAATGAACAATTAAGGAAGCAGCATTCCGCAAAGCAGCAGCCGTACGGCCAACTACCACACGTCACGAAAACTATCCAAGTTAGACGAAACAGACATGCGGGACACTGCTGGAGAAGTAGGGAAGAACTCTTTAGTGGCGTACTCCTGTGGTACAATTTACCCAACCCCTCCGCTCGGGCAGGATATGACACAAGGTCAATTTTAAGCGGAGTTTAACAGGTTTGAATTCTGAGTTTTCCCTTCTCCTAGACTAGTTGCCTAACCAAGACTGAAGAACCTAGTCTGTCCTACTATTTACTCATAGCTGGAGGGAGAATAATTGGATTCGTACCTTTCCCAAGGGTATTAGTGCTATGTGAAATGCAATCAGTCTCGTCCAGGATTTGAACTCGTATCGCCGTGTTCATTTCCTACGGCGATAACGGCGATAACGACTACACCACGGGCACCTGTGGTTCCCTTCACATGGACGTGAAAAGGCAGGACGACCAGCTAGAACCTATAAACAACAAGTCTGTGCCAATACAGGATATAGTCGTGAAGTCCCTCTGGAAGCAATGGACAATTGAGAAGAGTGACAGGAGAGTCAGAGAGATCCGTGCTGGCAGCGCGACATGATGATGATGATGATGATGATGATGATGATACCGTAAAGATTAACTGGAATTGATTTTACGTTAGAATCTCTACATCAAACATTTTGGTCATCTATAGAGAATAGATAAACCCTTCCAAAGTATAAATATAGACGTATTGCAAACGATATATATATATATATATATATATATATATATATATATCATCATGTTGTGCCGACAGCACTTATATCCCTGACCCTCTCTCGCCACTTCTCCCTATCGTTCATCGCCTCTGGCAGATCTTCAGGGTTACATCCCGTATCCTCACATAGCTGTTGCTGTATTTTTCAGCAAAAATCCTTCGTATATAGATTTTCGCATTAAATGCACTGCTAATTTCGTAACTCCGCATGAACCTATTTGGCTTTCTGTAAAGGATAGATAAAATATTTTGAATTTCTAATATATTTACAAAATCAAATACCTTTTTCTTCAACAGTTCTTTCACATAACATCCTATTTCTCAAATTGTTGGTTACTGTAAAGATTTTCAATTGGAGGTTGGCGTCGGTCAGTCTGGTTGGAATTTTTGAACACGATTTTCTCCTTTGTTTCCCAAATCCATCCTTGGTAATAATAAATAATCTAAGAAATATTACGTTACAAACAGTTTCATATATGAAAAAGATATAAGATGAAACATTTAGTAAAAGTGATTAAGAATTTATGACTGAATATTCCTCACACAAAAGAAAATGGTTTTATAACTTTCGAATGGAAGTAGGCAGGAAGGATGAAATATATATATACATAGGTTTTTAAATATGATGAATAAACATTTTCCGGGAACGAATGCGCTGCCAAAATATTTGATAAAATACTATACAATTAGTTATAGCTCTTTTGAATAATAAACCCCGAAATACAAAAAACGTAACCATGGAAGGATAGATACAAAAACAAATAAAGAGTGAAATTGTAGAAGGAATGAGCACTCTCTAGTGGGTAGACGTTATATTGAAAATATAGGGTATTAAACTACTGTGAAATAAAATCATAGCGAACTCTAGAGGATATAAAAAGGATCCACCGAATAATCGTGAAAAGAAACAATCAATAATTACAGATCATAAGTGTTATATAGATAATATAATTATGATTATGAAGAAAAAAAAAAAAGAAAAAAAGCCTTGAAGTTAAATTAAGAGTCTAAATTTGTAATGATGGTTGAAACAATGTAAATTATACTTGAATAAAAATTTATCATCAGTTTCCTTAATTATTATATTTTTAAAATGAAATAATAGTTGTAATCAATGTGTCACTATGGAGCTAAACATTTATTTTGTAATTTGACTCAAGATTAAATCAGATCATATTGTCTTTGTACTCTCTTTGTAATGTTAATATCGTTTCGGCTATCGATGTGTTGTTTCGATGAATCGGAATCGTGAAATTCAGAATTGTGAGTCATTAATCTTTTAAAATCTCATTATATATATATATATATACATATTAGGTTGATTCAAAGACATTGATAAATTATCAACGCAAGATTGTCGTTTATCCTCCATTTGTTATAAGTATTATATGGAAAATGGCAGCCTAATTAATTGCTTTTAGCCAAATTAATATATATATGTGTGTGTGTGAGTGTGTGCATTCATATATACATATATATATATATATGTGTGTGTGTGGGGTGTGTGTGTGAGAGTGTATGTGTGGGTGTGTGTATTCATATATATATATATATATATACATGTGTGTGTGTGAGTGTGTGTGTGTGTGTCTGTGTATGTCTTTGTGTGTGTGTGTGTGTGTGTGTGTCTGTCTGTCTGTCGGTTCAGGTGCCTTTGTGTATGTATTTGAGTGTGCGTTTTATGACTATCTGGCATCCGTGCCATTTGATTTAAAGTTTTTCTAAATTAATCTGTTCAGTTTCAGGAAGCCTTTATTCGAGGAAGCACCTCACCTCTCGTCTAAAAGAGGTAAGGACTGTATTTATTGCCGGCACCTGAGGCGCAACATTGGAGGAATGCCAACGAAACTAGAACTTAAGTTATTTTTTTCACTGACACCACAACACAACAAGAAGTTTACGAAACGCACAAACATAAAGTCACTTCCAACCAGCAATACTGGAAACTAAGAAAAATTGACTGTTGTTTTATCATATGCCTTTTTCTAATTATGAATGTAGCCTATGGTGTAACGTAGAATGTGTATCCGAATCTAAATTCTAAACGAGGATTTTGTTTTTCATATAGCGCTAATATCTTTGGGAAAAGATAATTCCAGCTATTCTCCCTCCTGAGAAAGGAAACTCTGAATTGAAACCTGTTAAATTTTAAAAAGATGATCTTGTTTCGCATCCTGCTAGTACGGAGGTGTTGGGTAGATACACATATACAGCGTTGTCTAGACAGTTTTTAAATGTGTTCATTTATTTTTTGGGATTCACAATTTTGCATACCTTTCTATATTGGTTTCTTTTGAAAGGATTCAGAGAATAGTCAGGATAATAAGAACTACAAGATTTTTGGGAAGAGTTTCTTGGAAAATAATTTTCTCAACGATGCTACTGAGCAAGGTAGAGTTTCATTGTGCACTTGCACGCGCGTGTTTGTGTAATGGCATTCACCTGATGAGGGTTTAGCAAGCTCAGCATGTCTATTCACATGTAGAGTTACTCGGGGATTAAGGCCCGAAGGTGTTCCCCTGTTATATTTGCATAACATATGAGTTTGGAGTTTTCTTCCTACTTGATCTGGCTTTGCCAACTGGGATGCAGAATACACCAACTGCATCTCTACAGAATGTTTAGACTCCTCCAAGGAGTGTCCTGTAATGACTCTAAACAATCTGAGAGGGAGGTTGCAGTAAGCATGGAGCTTTGGGGAATGCAGAGTACCCCTTCATTGCCATCGCTTCTAGGTCCACCCTGGCCAGGAGTGGTAGCACTTTATAGGGTCTTATCAATAGGTCAAATGGAAGTGTTTAACATTTAAACTGTTTATTTGTGCTAAACTGAATTTATTTGAAATAGAACGGTTGTTACATTTAACTGTGAGTAAATAAATTTAAAAAAAAATCTGTATTTATGCTAAACAGAACTGTTTGAAATATACCTGTTGGATCATTTAACTGTGTATAAACAAATTACTCGTTTATAATTGAATTGTTGGTGATAAATAGCAATACCTAGAATCATTTAACTCTTTTGACATGTTAAACTGAATTGCCTGAAATAGAACTGTTTGATCATTTAACTGTGCGTAAACAAATGACTGATGTTCAATTGAATTGTTATTGTCAAATAGCAATACGTGAAAAAATCTAACTTTGTAAAAACAAACGATTAATTGTTAATAGTATTATTCATATTTGAATGAAATAAATGAAAGCATTTAACTGCATGAAAAAATGAGCTCAGGCGCGTTTAAAAATATTATCAGCAAAACGTGTTTAGAAATCATATTTAATATATATGTATAAAAAGGATTTGGCATTAAACACTCTTCACTGGTTGATATGCCGCAAAACCAATCCAAACCAAGCTAAACCAACTTGATCGATTGCCATACCAAAGTTAATGAGCACAGCCTACCCTGCTATTTACCCATGGCTGGAAGGAAAATTGTTAGATTCATACCTTCTCAAAGAGATTTGCACAAACTAAAATGCAAAAATCCTCTTTCAAGATTTGAACTCAGATCACCATGTTAATTTTTTACAACGGTAACGATTAAAATACTAGCTCCTTCATATTGGTCTCGTGTATATTAGTCAAAAATCAGAAGCATGTCAACATAGTCGGCTTCATCGTTGCTGAGAGGTCAGTCTCCTCTTTTAAGGATAAGACGCTAAACCATCTGATGGTGAGACACCACTCCTGGAGCTTTTGGGGAATGATGAGTACCCTTCTGTTGTTAATACACCAAGTTCCACTCTGATTCGAAGAGTTTAGTACCTGTTAGTGTCCTATCTATGAATCAAATACAGCTATTTAATCCTTTACTATGCTTGAAACCGGCTCACTGGGCTAGTGGATAGAGTGTTCGCCAATGGTCCGGTAGACCGGGGTTCAATCCCAGGTCTAGTTATACCAAAGACTTTTTAAATTGTACTTGATACCTCCTTGCTTATACTCAGCAATATAAGGCACGTATCGAGGGTAAAGTGGAGCATTGGTCGATGTGGGTAGAGTGTTCGCCAATTAGTCTTGGAAGTAGATAAGAAAATAATAACACTGAAACGCCATATACATATCAAATGATATAAAAACTTCTGAAAGACCACACACACATATACACACACACACACACACACACACACACACACACACACACACACACACACACACACACACACACACACACATATATATATATATATATATATATATGTGGTGTTTCAGAAGTTTATATATGTATATATATAGTCATTCACTGACTGTTTCGTTGTATCATAACTCTTCAGCTGAGATCGAAACCCTGCTGACTTTGTGTCAGTCGATATCTTACCCCAGAACTAGCGTTATTCTCCTCGTAAGCGATGGGATTTTTTTACGTATATACTCTTTAAATAAACGCTATCGGCTACCAGAATGCTCAGTTCACGAGAAGAACTTTGCATATATATATATATATATATATATATATATATATATATATATATAATTAGAAGAAAAACTCAACAGACTGTTATTTGGCTATCATGAATATATTCCAACTGGTCATTCTATCTGAGAAACCAACCTCTTCTGATAGTCATCAGGTATTGGAGAGAAAAACGAAAAAAAATATCATTTCAATGGTTTCTTACTCGTTAAAAATAAAACAAAAATAAATAAATAATTAAATAAATATTGAAATTCACAAACTAACCGGCGTGTCAAAGGTCTGGTGTCATTCATAATAGCCAAATCACGGTCAATAGAGTTTTCTTCCAATCATATGAATTTGATTTGTAAGAAATTTATAAATTCCTATATCAATTATCATACATTTAGCACTTCTGAAGATTTATAAGAATCCTCTTTTATACTCTCAAATTGAATCAGTCCCAACTCATCTTCTTTGGATACACATATATATATATATATATATATATATATATGACATCCTAATTAATAAGTTTCAGGTTAACTGATAAAACTTTCGCATTTTGTATGCTATTTCTTTTCAAATCAAAACACCCAGAAGTTCCGTTGAAATCAATCAAAATGAATTAGATTTTTACTTCAATTTTTTATTCTTTCAATGATGGGGAATTTTGCATCTTTGCTGAAATCGTGGTTGTTTGAATATAAATGTTGTTTTAGATAGAAAATTAAGGCAGGAATTCATGCTTTAATTATATATATATATATATATATATATATATATATATATATATATATATGAGTGTGTGTGTGTGTGTGTGTGTGTGTGTGTGTGTGTGTATTCAAAACAATTCATAATTTTATATCTGATTGGAACTTACTTATTATAACTGTTTTGAAAATTTTTAGACGTCTAGACATCTAGTTAAAACATTTAGATATAACATTATCTTATAAGTTGTTTAGTTGTGGACATGACTTCATTAAAGATATTATTTCAGTAGATTTTCTAAGAGCAGGAAATACTGAAACGTAAGTCTTCATTTAATTTTGAAAAAAAAAAAAGAAAAGAAAAGACAAAACAATTCTGCAGCATTTGTAATGCTAAAAAAGAAACTTAATATTGTTTTATATCAAAATAAGGACGCAATAACGCTTATATATATATATAAATATAATCTCTCTTATTTATTACGAAAGGTGGCGAAACGTTTGCGTGTGAGAGAGAGAGAGAGAGAGAGAGAGAGTGAGAGGAACGGCTAAGATTTACACCAGGTAGCAATAGATCTTCATTGAGCCTTACTTCTTCGTGCTTCTTTCACAGGAGACTGTTACAGGGCCGACTCTCAATCCCAAGCCGTCTGCCCCCACTCCTTGTTTTTCTTAACTTAAGACACAGCTGCATATCCAATTTTGAAATGCTCAAACTAACCGACCTGTTAAAGGACAATATGTAGCAATACGTATCAAAATCACTTTCATTTTTATGAGAGAATTTACTCAGCTACGATACCCGCTTTTCTTATACGGAAACTAATCTTAATATTGATAAAGTTCATTGGATCGATTAGGTTCATCGATGCTATCAGTGTAAAGTTTCCCTATGTTTTTTCATTTTTTTCTAAATTTACAGGAGAGGTAATGCTGTCACTTGGTATTAAATGATAAAATAAGTAGAAAAACTGCGTGAATATTATTTGATTCCCACGCTTATTGATCTTTTAATAAACCAGACTAAGTTTTGATCGGCTCTTTTGTTGGTATTTTCACCTGAAAGAAGTAAGAGTACCATTTGAATGAAATGACAAGCCTGGGAGGACTTTCATCTGTAAAAATACTGATACAGTTTAGAAAGAGATGATGGAGGATAGAAAAATGACTATCACATATGTTTCTAACGAAGTAAAAATACAAAGGTGACTCAAAAATTTGGCAATATCTTAGTAACGTGAGGCACTAGGAAGGTGACGAACCTCACCAGATTATAAAATGTCGCTCACGCCTGATACTCTCGGAGTGCCGCTCTCAGCATTTGCCCTGGTGACTTAGAATAGATCACAGTCTCAAACTCCACGGTTTTAGACCTTACTGACCATGCCAGATTGTCTGAGGTTCTTGAAACCCGTGAGAAATTTCTTCAAACACGTGGATTATAGTACAGTAATCAATTGCACTTTCAACTTTTTACATGAGCCCAGTTGACTGCAGGTGTAGAATAAACTGACTGCATCTCTGCAGAGGGGTAAGACTCTCCCCACGAGTGTCTTGGATAAGACATTAAACAATCTGATGGTGAGTGTTTAAGCTTTGGGGAACGTGGAATACACCTCCATTGTCATTGCTCCCAGGTCCACTCTGACCTGGAGGGGTAGCACCAGATAGGGTCCTATCTATGGGTCAAATAGAACAATTTTCCCAATTTTAACTGCGTACAAACAAATGGCTTAGGTTAATTCGAATTGTCAGAAATAGAACTATTTTTACATTTTATTGCATATAAATGACTTTAACTGAATCGTTACTGATATATAGCAATACTTGGAACAATTAAACACTATCCTAGCGAATGAGAAATGTTTGTTCGTTATCGTAATGGCATATCAAACTGCTCGGGTTATTTAATGGCAAATCCATCTTTTTAGAAGGGTAGTAGTGGTACTATTTAACCCATAGATTTGAGGTTTAAGATGCTTATGCCTTTCCAAAGGGTATCTGTCTGAAAGTGAACGTAATAGCGTGACTGCAGTTCGAACTCACGTACTACGATTCCGCAGTCCAGCGTTTTAGCCATTAAACTATGGGACATTCCCCGAGTAATGTTGAATAGAATTATTAGTGATAAATAGAAATATTTGAAATTCTGTGGCTGTATGCCTAAATTGAAATATAGGTTCATAGCAATACCTGGAACTATTTTACTGTGTGAAAATGAATGGTGTTCAGCAGAATAATTACGGTTTAATAGCAATACTTGTAACCATTTCATTACGTGAAAACAAGCTAGATAGCAATAAATGAAGCCATTTATCTGTGTAGAAACAATAACATTACGAGTGTGTAAACTAATTAGTTCTAACTCATTTAAAAATGAAATACCCACAAACTTTTCAATTACAAAGAATATGCATATTCATTTAAATATATACAAATAAATGACCGATGTTAGATAGTTACTCTTACAAAGTAATATATGAAAGCATTTAACTTTGGGCAAACAAATGATTAATAGTTAATAGAATTATTCGTATTAGATAAAAAATACTTGAAACCATTTAACCGTTTGCAAAAAAAGAACTCAGGCTCTTCTAAAAATGTTATCAACTAAATGTTTTTACAAATTATAAAGAGAACTTAAATAAAAAACAATGGTTGATATGCCATAAAGCCGAACCAAACCAAACGATTCACAATGATTTTAGTTACTTCTGAGCCCTAATAGCCCAGTTTGAACTTGTAGAGTAAAGTTTCCTAATTGAACTACGTTGCACGTTTATCTGTTCGTTTTTTTTAATCACACACGGTATGAAGCAATACACAACATGTCAACACACTGTCACGACACTATCAATAACAGTGGGTACCCTCCACGGCTTGTACTGATTCGGTCACGTGATATACGCACTGCAAACTAGCAGTTAATAAAATATTAAAAAGAAAAAAAAATGCTTGACAGTTAACCATCTTTAAAAAAATCACTTTTGATGTTTACAGAGAAGACGTTTTCAATGATTTTTAACTTAAATTATCTTTCTTTCTTTGGTTTCTTTTGTTTAATGACATATCAGCCTTCTTGAGTTATTTAATGTCAAAGCCATCCTTCTAGAAGAACAGTTGTAATATTATTTAAACCATAGATGGGGGATCAGGGGTCCATACCTTTCCTAAGGGTATTTGTCAGAAAGTGAACAAAATAGCGCGACTGGAGTTCAAACTCGCTTACTCCGATTCCGTCGTCCATCGTTTTAATCATTACACCACGAGAACACCCTTTAAATTTATCAGTGTTACTTGTGTGAATTTTGGGATTGAGCCTAGCGGGGAAAAATTGCATTATTTTCTCTCATCTTCTCGATTCCCTGAGTTCTAATCTTTAGGTTAAAAAGTGCAGTTTTACAGCTACAAACGAGAAACACGAGGAGAAAGATGAAAGTATGGCATTCTTTCTAAATGACACCGAACAACCAGCCTGTTAAACTAATAGACGAAAACAAAGTAATAGCCTAGTTTGAAGTAAAAGGTTCTATTCGGTATTTTCTTGGGGTTATCAGATACCAAAGAAGCCTGATGATAGGGAAAGAGTAAAAAAGAAGAAAATATTCTGAGGAAAAAAAATACTAAAAAAATATAAAAGACCTTCCATAAAAACAAAAAAGTAAAAAAACAAAACAAAACAAAAAAAAAAACAACAACAAAAAAAACCCTGTAAAATAAAAACAAACAAACAAATAAGCCCTAAGAATCAGACGCACTTATATGCAGAAGAAAGAATCATTATCTAATAACATCATAATTACTTAAACAAATTTCTGAAAGAAAACAAACTTAACACCAAAAAGATAAAGAAAATTACCTCCTCAAAGTACAACAATTGTCGTTGTGATTAAATCAATACATAATTCTTCAGAGCTGCATTAGCATAATTGAATACGACAAGTGCTATTTAGGTGGCAGAAACAAGGAGCAAGGCAAATCATTTCTGAAACCACAGGAATTTACTGCTACAATGTATATATATATATATATATATATATATATATATATATGAAAGTAAATAATGGAAAAGAATCCGACAGTATAGAAGAGAATTGAAAACCCAAAAGTGATTAATTTATTACGAAGATATAATTCGATGGTCTAATGAAGGTTCATTAAAACCGAATCGTTTTAACGTCGACTTTACTGTGTAATAAATTCCTCACTTGGAATACTTGGTTTTTCACTTTCTCTCCACGTGCATATATATATATATATATATATATATATATATATATGGAGAAATTGGTAATTTAGTAAAACCGACGAGATGAGAAAAATGAGTGGAAAAATAGATAAACCGAAACACTGCCAACAGATTCCTTTTTTTAAAAAATAAAGACGAAATATCGTTTTTTTAATCCGTTGTCAGTGTTTTGATTTATCCTCTTTCCAATTATTTTTCTCATATATATATATATATATATATATATATGCAAATTTCATTAAACCTAATAGACATTTTATGCCTACATATTTTCTTCTGGATCCGTTCGAATTCCCGTATTATTATTTCTGACACAAATTCAATAGCTCAGCATTTAAAAAACATTCATGCCCAACAACACAACTATGAAAAATTCTCACCGACAACACAACAATACTCGAACATCAAAATAATAAACAAAAACTTCAGATTCTCGAAGCACTATATATTAGAAACCTGCAACCAGCACTTAATAGAATTAATTTTCAAACCAGTGCTAATGTACTTAAATGTCTTTAGCTACTGGCACTATTTACAGAATTACATTTAAAAGCAAACGCCATAATCTTCAACGGCAAAGACGTCCTTACACAGTAGTAATTTGTTAAAACAAAAGTTACATCACTTTTCTAATAGATTCTCCCCTGATGATGGCCCAAAGTCGGGCAGAAAGTACTAGGGATACATACAACTATGGACAATACCTAAATCAATTTCCCTCGAATACGATAAAAGTAATACGGGAATTCGAACGGATCCAGAAGAAAACATGTAGGCATAAAATGTCTATTATGTTTAATGAAATTTGCATTAACGAAGAAATGCTGCCTAAATACACACACACACACACACACACACACACACACACACACACACACACACACACACACACACATACATATATATATATATATATATATATATATACCAGACTCTCCATTCAAGCTAGATGCAAAACAAGGGGAATTTTTCAATGGAGTTTAACATATTTGAAATCTGAGGTTTCCTTCTCTAGTTGGCCTAACAAGTTTGAAGAGTTCAGTCAGCCCAATTGTTTACCCATAGTTAAAAAGGAATAATTGGATTCATACCTTTTCCAAGAAAAATAAGGGCATGAGAAATACAAACAGTATCATCCATTATATAACCAGGATTATCGTGTTCATTTTCTACGGCGGTAGAATTACACCACAAGCTTCCCCATAAAAAGCTATAGGAAGAACCCAACAAACACAAATGCCCGAAAACTAAAAAAGGCTCAATGTCAATTAGCAGGCATAAATTTAAAAGAACAGACAGAATACATATATAATCAGGTAGATAAGATTAGAGACTCAGTGGAATATAGGCAATCTAGGATTGCCTGGCAAACAATAAACGAAGTGAGTAGAAGGAAGAACACAACCAAAGCAAAACTGAAAGCTGCAAACCAACAAGAAAGAATAAAACTGTGGAAACAGCACTTCGAAAACCTACTAGAAAACCCACCGAAAGTAACGCATGAACCCATCATCAGAATTATTAGTAAGCAATTGGACATTAAACTAGGACCGTTCACTCAAGAAGAACTCGACTCGGTTCTTAGAAAAAATAAAAATAGGAAACCTGCAAGGCTTGAGGAAATTCCCCCAGAAGTATGGAAGACCAGACAATTCGACGACATACTGCTCCGACACTGCAACGCAGTCTATAATCAAAATCCGATAGACAGATGAATGAAGGCATGCATCCTCCCCTTCCCTAAAACGAGTGACCTCGGATTAGCCAATAACTACCGAAGTATAACACTTACACCCATAGCAGCCAAAATTTACAATGCCCTACTACGAAACCGCATAGAACCCAAAATCGGCAACATCCTTAGGAAAAACCAAAATGGCTTCCGAAGAAATAGATCCACGACCTCACAAATATTGACCATCCGTAGAATCCTTGAAGGTGTACGGGCAAAAACCTACAAGCGACATTACTGTTTGTCGACTTTACCGAGGCCTTCGATTCCATTCACAGAGGAAAGATGGAACAAATCCTACTAGCACACGGCCTACCAAAAGAAACCGTTGCAGCAATAATGATTCTCTATAGAAACACCAAAGTGAAAGTACGTTCACCGGATTGAGACACAGAATACTTCGACATTGTAGGAGGAGTATTGCAAGGGGACACTCTAGCCTCATACCTCTTTATCATCTATCTAGACTACGTGCTTAGAACATCGATTGATAAAATCAGAGAAAACGGCTTCGAGCTGACAAAGAAAAGAAGCAGAAGGTACCTCGCAAAAACAATTACCGACGCCGATACACCCAACCAAGACGAAACACTACTGCATAGCTTGGAACAAGCCGCCGCAGGCATTGGCCTCCATGTCAATGCACACAAAACTGAATATATGTGCTTTAATCAAACAAGCGACATTTCCACACTCGAGGGACCCTCTCTTAAACTGGTAGACAAGTTCACCTACCTAGGAAGCAGTGTCTCATCAACCGAAAAAAAGACATCTTCACGCGTCAAACGAAGTCATGGAGAGCTATCGATAGGCTAATGATCATATGGAAATCAGACCAGACCGATAAAATGTAACGCAGTTTCTTCCAAGCAGCGTTCTTGTCGATTCTGCTGGATGGATGCACAACTTGGACGCTAACAAAACGGCTGGAGAAGAAGCTAGACGGCAATTACACAAGAATGTCGCGAGCAATTTTGAACAAGTCCTGGTGGCAACACCCCACAAGGCACCAACTATACGGCCACCTGCCCCCCATCACGAAAACTATCCAAGTTAAACGAACCAAATATGCAGGACACTGCTGGAGAAGCAAGGACGAGCTCATAAGTGATGTACTCCTATGGACCCCCACATATGGCTGAGCAAAAGAAGGACGACCAGGAGAACTTGGTTCCATCCCAGGTCAGGTCATACCTAATACTTTAAAAATGGTACTTGATACCCCATTGCTTAGCACTCACCTATATAAGGTACGTATCAAGGGTAAAGTGGAGCGATCCAGGAAAAGGAGTTGCGCCCTCCCCTACACCACAGTGAAGTAGCTATTAAAAAGGGAGCCTTCTGGTCGACCTCAACTACGGTCACCAACTACTATACGTATATAGTAGTATTGACGCGGCTACTACTAAGATGAAATTTTCGTTTTATTTCGTCTGAGAAATAATTATTGAATGGTTGCACCACCTGGACACTAAGGAAATGCTAGAGAAAAAGGCAAGATTTTCACTAAACAAGATTGCTACGTACCGCTTTGAAAACATACTGGAAGCAGTACCCAACAAAACAAAAACTGTAGAGCCACTTGTCTCCCATCTGACAGACAATCCAATTAAGATGAATAAGACATGGTGGTCACAGATAGAGAAGTAGCTCGACTTGATTATATATATATATATATATATATATATATATATATTGTTTGCTTTATTTGTAAACAAATATGTCTCAATGACGATAACAGTTGGTTGGTTCTTTGTTTTACGATGTATCAACCCTTTAACCCCGAATTAAGACATTTTGATTAAAGTTTCAAACAACTCCGTTTCGTATAATTATAGTGTTTGTGCTTTCAACATTGTGAAAAATCATAACATTTCCATTTCAAACTATTCAGTTTCCTATTAGTACAGTTTTTCGTTTATTCATAGTGAAATGTCAAAACGGTTCTATTTGAAACAGTTCAGTTTAGCATAAGTACATAGTTTAAATGTCAAAAACTGTTCTATTTCAAATAATCAGTTTAGCATGAATAAAAGTAAAAGTTAGCGACCATAGTCGAGGGTGACCCGAAGGCTCCCTTTTCGATAGCTACTACACCAAGGTGTAGGGGAGGGCGCTACTCCATTCCCAGGATTGCTCCACTTTACCCTTGAACCGTACTTTATAATGCTGAGTGTTAAGCAAGGTGATATCAAGTTCCATTTTTAAAGTCTTTGGTAGGACTCGACCTGGGATTGAACCCAGGTCTCCCGGGCCATTGGCGAACACTCTAACCGCTGGGCCAATGTCCCGGTACATGAATAGAATGAATACGCTGTTTAAACACACTGTTAAATTCAATAACAGTTAATTTCAAACAAGTCCGTTTGGTGTAATTAATCAGTGAAGGAGTACTCGGTATTCCTCAAAGCTCCAGCATTACTGGAACCTCAACATGAGATTATTTAGTGTCATATCCAAGACAACAGAGATGCAGTTGGTGTATTCTGCACCCCAGGTGACTGGGATACTGACAATGACAGTGCATATAAGCATATTCAGGCATGAAAACACATCTTGTTTTCTTAAATCAGAAAAATGCTCAAAAATTGGCCAGTTGAACATGATAAACTTAAAATCAATAAATGTTTTCTCACATTCTTATAACAGTCTCATGTGTTCGGAAAAAAAACTAAATACAGCTGAATATTCTATTTTTTCCCAATGCATCTAACGTATAGTCATGAGACTAACAGAAAGAGCTGATAAAGATTTATCCATTTAAGGCTTTTATATATATATATATATATATATATATATATATATATATATATATATGCACGCACATTATATATATATATATATATAATGTGCGTGTGTATATATATATATATATATATATATATATACGCACATTATATATATATGTATTTATATATATACGCGCATATACGTATACACACACACACACACACATCTGTCTGTGGATGACAATATATATATATATATATATATATATATATATATATATATATATATATATGCATGGATGTGTACATGGCCTCTGTTCTCGCCACGGGTTTGCTGTACTGTATGTAAGACGTGAATATTCTATATTAGAGAGAAAATTACACTTTTGTCAAAATATATAGAGTTGATTCATTGTTTGTTTGTTTTTTTTTTGCTTATTTTTTGTTTGTTCTTTCACGATATGATATCGCAGTAATATTACTGTTGAATTTTTATCAGGAAGTAGTGTGGTTAATGACTTTTACCAAATTCACTGGTAAACTATTTTCTATGAAAAGAAAAAAAATGTATGGGTGTGTGGGGGACATTAGTGAATAAACCGCTCTCCAATATCGACTTGAGCTTCTCTAGCTTTGTCTAGTAAACTTTTGTTTGTCCTTATCTTAGTAATATATTTGAGGCTGCTTATTTACTCACGATCTTTATTGTCATTTCTCGACGCAAGCCAGACAAACGTTCATGAATAATCCATGAGTTTTACTTTGAATAAATATATATTTTTGAAATACGGTTATTGATAATAAAAAACAAAACAAAACAAAAACAATAACAACAACTAAATAATGTTTTTTTTCTGAAAATACCCCAACACACTTTACAAGCATTAGCGCTTGAAAAGTAACTATAAAATAACCGGATTATTTAAGGATCAGGTTTTCTGTCCAAAATCAGAATGTCAGTGCTCTCAGTGGTTAATTAAAGTTCCTTTTAAACCGTTCACGGATTTCCAGTTTCTTCGGGATTCAGTGACGGTTTTTTTTGGATGTCTTTGGTTTTGTTTCTTTGTTTGAAAACATATCAGCATTTGCTTGTTATTAAATGCTAAAACCATCCAAAAGAACAGCACCAATGATACTGTTTAAGCCATAGCGGGGAAAATGAGAAGGTTCATGCTTTTCCCATGAGTATTAGACCGTAAATGAACGTTACAGCGCGACTCGAGATCGAACTCACTTTCTTCGACGCCGCAGTCCAGCATGTTAGCAGTTACTTCGCAAGAACTAACCTCCTTAAAATACTGGTGAAGTCTTGTTTATAGACAAGCAACTTTTATTATAAGTGATAATTTCCAAAACCACTTTAGCTATTTCATCAGAAGGACTCCCCAGGGAATTATTTTAAAGCCTTCGACTAGGATTGTTATCAAAATTTAAAATGTTAATTTTACTGTCTTTCTTGCTAGGATTCGATGCATTGATTTCAAATAAAAGAAAAGGTCGGTTCGAAAAATTGATGGAGAAATGAGGCTTTAAAACTTCCCGGATTTAGAGCCATTCACAATAAATCAAAAAAAAAAAAAAAAATTAAATGTTGATTTTAGTGTCTTTCTTGGTAGAATTCGATGCATAGATTACAAAATTTTTCACAGAGCATGGCACATTCAAAGAATTTGTGAAGAAATGAAAACATAGCTGACGACGTACTCTGGACATATTTGGTGAAATTTAAAATGACAATTTCAATGCAATTCTTAGTAGGGCATATAGAGTTCGATGGGTAAGTTACAAAGCGACGAAAGAGAGTGGCCAATTCGTAGCAAGGTATACGTTTTTATCTTGTAATTCAGTGAGATCAAATTGCTGGTTTATTGTTATTCCATTGCTCATAATAAGATTTGGCTTTCTAGCCAGGATTGAGGGATCTGTATTAATCTCAAAAGTAACATTTCTATTACTCTTAATACTCTTTTGAGAGGTTTTTACACCGGGGTCAGGCGAGGGTTTGTCACTGGAGTTGGAGTGACAGTGAGTCTTCTTTAATCTCCATGACTCTTCTCAGGATTCTGGCCGATCTTAATAATGCTGTAGCTGGAATGGTCTCCAGTTGTCCTCTTATTTCAAAGTTCCCCAGTTCCTGTATCAATCATTTGGTGACTGTACCAAGAGCATCAATTATAATTGTTTACTATAATTTCTTCAATTCCCTAGCATGGTCTAGGTACGTATCCTTCTTTTCACTTTCTTTCAATTTTACTCTGTTGTTAGCCGGAACAGCAATGTCCTTAATTCAGCTATTTCTCTTTTTTTTGTTTACTATGACTAGGTCTGTTCGTCTGGCCTTGATTAGGTGATCATTTTGTATTTCAAAATCACAGAATAATTAGTGCATGAATTGTGGGTTTTGCATATACCATTTGATCGTATGGTCAAATTTCAATGTCTTGCACAATTCCCGGTGGATCTTCTTAGCCACTCAGTAGTGTCTAGTCTTATACTTTCTCTGCGCTTGTTTGCAGCATTCGCTTATGTGATTGATCGTTTCGTCTCTATCAACTCATAACCTACATTTCCTTTTTTTGTGTCTTATCTATTCTTGCTTTGATATGATTGGTGTTTAAGGCGTTGTTTTGTGGTGCTTTAAGAAGAGATTCAGTTTCTCTTTTAAGGTTTCTTTATTTTAGGCACGATCTTATCTTTTCGTGTGAGATATCGCTTGTAAGTTGCTGAAAACGTTAATGCAGTTGTTTTTCTTCCAATTTTTGTTTCCTGATTATTTCCGTTCTGTTGATCCTCGTGTTGTCACTATTGTTTCTAGTGACTTCCTCTGCGTTTTTCTATGTTGTCTTTGAGTTTTTGTATCGATGCGTCAACGATGTTTTCACTGCTGGTAAGTCCTCGTCCACCTTCTTTTCTCGACACATATAGTCTGTTAATGTCATCTCTGGGGTGTAATGCCTTATGAATGGTCATTAGTTTATTTGTTTTCCGGTCCATTTGCTTAAATTCTTTTCTGGCTCACGTTCAGAGTGGTTCTGAATATCTTACAAGGGAGACAGCCCATATATTTATCCATTTTAAAAGGTTTCTGCCCTTTAGTTTGGTTTCGAGTAGCTTTCTCGTTCTCCTGAGATATTCTTTAAATTCTTTTTCATCTCCATGTGTTTGATGGTGTCTGCTTCCAATATTCCCAAGTATTTTCTTTTCTCCTTGGGATCTAATTTTTTCTTAATCTGGTAGTTCTATTCCTTCCTTCATATGTCGTTTTCCGCTTTTCATTATTAGCATGGTACATTTTTCTATGCCACATACCATCTGTATGTCTTGACTGTATATTCTCACTGCCTGTATTAGGATTTAAAATTCTTTATTGTTTTTTTGCAAATAATTTGACGTCGTCTACATACATTACGTGTTTGATCATTTCTTGTGACTTACAAAATTTTTATCCACCTGCTCATTTCCGGAGTATGTCGTTGAGTGCCATCATCGCTATTACAAATTGTAATAGTGATTGTGCATCTCCCTGGAATATACCTCTCTGGATATTTGCCTCAGCCAACCTTCTACATCTTGCTGTCAATTGCACTTTGCAGTTTTCCATGGTTTTCTTGATGAAGTTTATGACTATCCAATATCTTGTATATTTTTCGACAGTTTATTATTCAGCTTAGCAGGACCATATCATATAATTTTTGTTGTCAATTCATGCCATAGCTAGATATTTTCCACCTGATCTTGCTCTCATTGAGGATGTGTTGTTCAATTTACAATAGCTCTCCGGTGCCTCTGTTTCACTTGCAATATCTGATTTGTTCCTCCCGAAAGAGTACGTGCCTTATCATAGAGTAGTAAATATCCTCCCTTTGTACCGTTATTATTTTCTACGTTATAAGTAGACCCGTAATGGGTCTTTAATTGTTTTAGGTGGTTCCTTTGTGTGGGGTCTTTCTCGATCAATAATGTCTTTCATTTGCAATCCATTCGAGTACATCTGTTTCTTGTGTGCATCTCTTCATTTCGATAGATAGTCTGTCATTGTGGGAAGTGATTTTTTTTAACCAGAATCCATGTATTCCATCATGGCCTAAAGTTTCCCAATTTGATATTTTCTGAGTGTGGCTCTGAGTGAATCGATATGTATTTTCGCTTTCGGTCCTTCTTCGGGTTCTTCTAACTCCTTCCTAATGTTCCTAATTTATTCGGGTTTTCTGTTTTGTTGCTATATTTTGCTCCAAAATTGTTTTGTTTCCTTGTCATCCGGTTATTGATATGTCTTCGTGCAATCTCCCCGACTTGCAGGTAATTTTTTTTTTCGCTATTTTGTAATGTCCTGTCTTACACTCTTTCGATATCTTTTTAGTCTTCTTTCTTTCGCCCGTACCTTCTGGTTTATTTCTTCGAGTTATATTGTCCGTTTTACCTGATTCCCACCGAACATCTGTGAACATTTATTTTAGCTGTTTACAGGGTTTGAATTCTGTTAACTACTAAGTAAGAGAAATTGTTTTTTTTTTAATATCTTTTCTAAGAATTATATGTCACGTGACTTTCGAGAACTTTCCATTAAATTTTTTTTTCTAGAATCTACTAATGGGAAATGCAAAAGACATTCCTATGTACTGCTAAATGACTGAGTTTAGCGTCGTAAATTTTAACAAATCTGTCGTCATGTCAGGATTTTTTAGCTGGAAATAATTAAGACGATTAGAAACACCCTTCAGTTAAAATCACAATAATTCACCAAAAGATTTTACAAGTAACAGAAAACCAATGTTATTTTTTTAAAAAGAGGCATTTTACTAACCTGATTCCCACCGAACGTCAGTGAAAATTTATTTTACTTGTTTTCAGCGTTCGAATTCTGCTAACTAATAAATAAAAGAAATTGTTTTTCTTTTTAATATCTTTCCTAAGAATTACATGTTAGGCGACTTTCGAGAAATTTCCGTTTTAATTGTTTTTTTTTTAGTATATACTGTTTACAGCGTTCGAATTATTATTATTATTATTATTATTATTATTATTATTATTATTATTATTATTATTCCTTGAGAGTTTCTCACATTAGTTTCAGCTGATAGTCTTTCACTGGAGTTTGATTGACTGCAAGTCTCCTCAAGTCTCCAGGACTCTTCTCAGTGTTCTGGCTGTTCTCAATAACGTAATAGTTTGGGTGGTCGCCACCCGTGCTCTTATCTCCAAGTCCTCCAGTCCCTTTAATAATCCTTTGGTGACTGTATCAAAAGCACCAATTCCGATTGATATAATTGTCACTTTCTTGTTCCAGGATTTTTACAATACCCTTTCAAGGTCCAAGTACTTATCCTTCTTTTCACTTTCTTTCAGCTTTATTCTGTGGTCAGCCGGGACAGTGGCGTAAGTTCTCTTTTTTGTTGATTATTATATGGTCTGGTCTTCTGGCCGTGATCCGTTTATATGTCAAAGTCCCATAGGAGTTTCTGTGAGTCATTCTCAATGAGAGATGTTAAGATGTGCATGTACCATTTGTTCGCATGGTTAAATTTAAATGTCTTTCACATCTCTAAGTGGATCACCTTGCCCATCTAGTTATGCTTATTCCTATATTTCTTCTGTGCTAATTTGCTGCATTCGCTTATTATGTGATTGATGGTTTCGTCTTTTTTCACCCTCATATCATTCTGTGTCTGTTCTTACCATATATCAAACCTTGTGGTGTAGTGTCCTTGTGGTGTAGTGGTTAAAGCGATGAACTGCGGAATCGTAGTACGCGAGTTCGTACTCCAGTCGCGCTATTACGTTCACTTTCGGGCAAATACCCTTGGGAAAGGTATGAACCCACTTATTCTCCCTCCAGCTATGGATAAATAGTAGGACGGACTAGGTTCTTCAGCCTTGGTGAGGCAACTAGTCTAGGAGAAGGAAAACTCTGAATTCAAACCTGTTAAACTCCGCTTAAAAATTGACCTTGTGTCATATCCTGCCCGAGCGGTGGGGTTGGGTAAATAGTACCATATATCAAACCATAGCAACAAACATGACCAACTAAAAAATAATGCAAAATGTTATATAATCTCAATTGACTAATGATAATCAATCGTAAAAAAGTATAGCTCTTAATAATTATTCTTAAAATAAATAATTGCCCAGTTGGCTGGGGCTGTAGAATACACCGACTGCTTCTCTGCAGAGGGGTAAGACCCCCCCTAACGAGTGTCCTGGATATGTCTCTAAACAATCTGATGGTGAGGTTCCAGCAGTGCTGGAGCCTTGGGAAATGCAGAGTACCCCTTCATTGCCATCGCTCCCAGGTCCACTCTGTCCCGGAGTGGTAGCACCTGATAGGGCCCTATCTATGGGTTAAATAGAACTAACAGCATACTTATGCTAAAATGAATTGGGTAAACTGAATAGCTTGAAATAGAAATGTTTTTAACAATTAAACCGTACTTACATTTAAACTGCGTGCTTTTGCTTAACTGAATTATTTCAAATAGAACTGTTTTTCGACATTAAAACTGTATTTACACTTAACTGAATTATTACATATAACTGCTTGAATAGTTTGAAATGGAAATGTTTTTGACCATTAAACTGTGTATTTATGCTAAACTGAATTGTTTTAAATAGAACAGATTATTTACATAAAAATGGATTTGGCGTTAAATAACCTACAAAGGTTGATATGCCATAAAACTCAATAAACCAAACCTAAAATAACTAATTTACAGTCGTACGGTATCAAGTATTCCTATCTAATACTAATAATTTGAAGCATATATTGGCCCACAGATGGAACCCTTACAGGTTCGAGAGAGAGACTTGACCTTGGAATAACGGCTATCATGGTGTATTCCACACTCTACAGATCTCGCCATCGGACGTATTTTTTGGTGGGAGTGGGGTTCTTAAACTTCTGCCGGAGATACAATCAGTATATTCTATATCATACTGACAGAGATCTGACGCAAAAGAAACACAAGAATTACGAAGATAAAGGATGATACTAGTCAAGCTTATAAATAATATTGCTTAAGACCTAAGAGAATGAAGATAATAAAACTTATACAAATGTGTTAAAACTGCCATGCAGTTTTAAGATACTGAGAGTCTAAGTTAGTAGTTGGGCAAAGCAATTTCCATTAACGACCTTACGGCAGAAGTGGCAAAACGCTATTGCTTCATTTTCATTCGAGACAGATATGAATCGATAAGAGAAAACGAGTCTGAAATTCGTATGGAAGGCTTCCTGATATTGCGTAAGGCGAACATCTACTTTGTACTTGAGCAGAATGTCTGCTGTAAAACGCTGATTAGCAATAATGTCTTGCTGATAAGTACGATAAGTACGATCACCCCTTCATAATCAAACTGTTGTCGTCTCGCATAACGCTGAGCTTAGAGTTTAGCTTATGTATAATTTTCAATGCAAGTGTGTAAAAGCACATTTGAGATATACGCATATATATAATATCTGAAAAATATCTATCGGTCTATCGATATACTATTTTTGTTTCTTCATAATCATTTGAGTCATATCTCTTGGTCACGGCTAATCTATCTATCTATCTATCTATCTATCTATCTATCTGTCTATTAAAATTCTCTCTCTCTCTCTCTATATATATATATATATATATATATATATACTATTTCAGTCCTTTCAAAATCCTTTTACTTAAATCTCTTTTATCTATCAATCTATCTATGTACTCTGTTTATCTCTCCCTCGCCTCTATCTCTCTGTATATATATACATATATAATTTCAGCCTTTTCAAAATCCTTTGAGTCATATGTTTTGGCCTCGATTCATCTATCTATCTATCTATCTATATATATATATATATATATATATATATATATATATTGCTTGCGAGTTAGCTAGGTAGCTAGCCTTTTAGATTCTCTCTCTCTCTCTATATATATATATATATATATAAATGTTTATTTTAGTCTTTCCAAAATTTTTTCAGTCATATATTTTGGTCTAGATTCATCTATTTCAGTAAATATTTATTAGGTCTATCCTGATTTTTATACACTTCGGAATATCCAGGCATGCAATGGTAGATATTTGAATGTATCTATTCCACCTTTTCCTATATATTAATTTGACATCATCTATCTATCTATCTATCTATCTATCTATCTATCTATCTATCTATCTATCCATCTATTTGTGTTTATATCTGAACAATTAGTATATATATATATATATATATATATATATATATATATATATATATATAAGTAAATTCTCATTTGTGTCTGTGAGTATGTATCCATATCAAAGCAATACATTTCATGATATTATTCGTATTTATATATCTTTATAGATTATGCAACGCAATCTAAAAACAAAACCCAATAAAAGAATGCATAAAAGGCCGCATCTTCTCTTTCCCCAAGTTAGGTGGCCTCTGAATCACCAAGAACTACAAGGGTATAACCCTTCATGCTATCGCTGTTAAGGTCTATCATGCTCTGCTTCTCAACCGTATCCAAGCTGAAATCAGGTAAATTTTTAGGAAAAATCGGACAGTTTTTCGAGAAATCAATCCACAACTTCACAGATTCTGACTATCCATTGATTCATCTAATGAAAAAGTGTAAAAAGTCTTGAGCCAAAACTAATAGATTTCTTCAAAGAATTTGATTTCATTCCCTGAGAAAAGATGGAACAAATATTACTAGAATAATTTCTCTTTAAAAGAAATTGTCACCGCTCTACAAAACACAAAAATAATGGTGCGCTTACCTGCTGTTGACGTTGTCGCTGGGCTATTTGTAGGAGGTACGTTTGCACAATATAAGTTTATAACCTGCCGAGACTGTGGACTTCGAGTATCGATAGATCTAAGAAAAGAAAATGATTTTACTTTAAAAAAATGAGGCAAAAAACAGAACATATCCCGCAGAAACTCCTACAGGCACAGACCATGCATATAATTTAGCGATTCTCGCAAATGCACCTGTCTAAACTGAGTTCCTTCAGCTTAGCTTTGAACAAATGTTAGGGTGCGTAGACCTCTACGTGAACGCTTACATGTCTAAAACCAGAAGAAACCATTTACACTTTAAGTAGTTGGCTTCTAAAATTAGTAGAGCAGTTCACATTCCTCGGCAACAATATCTCATCTACTGAAAATGATGTCAACTTACGCCTAGCCATGGCATGGACTACAGTCAATAGGTTATTGATTATATGGAAATATGTTCTATCTGCTAAAAGAGAACTGATTTTCTTCTAAGAAGTGGCTGTGTATGTCCTACCATATGGATGCACAACATAGACACTAATGAGACCTACGAAAAAAAAAAGATATATGGAGACAATGCAAGAATGCTTGCAGTTTTTTTTAAACAGCTTACAATACAACAGCTGCTGGGTCACTTATCTAATTACTCAAAAAACACCCAAGTAAGATCAACAAGTCATTCGGGACCCTGCTGGAGAACCAGGGATAAACCATTAAGCGATGTTCTTCTGTGGACTTTTGAACATGTATACATCAGTGTTGGTCTATTTGCAAGGACTTTCATCAGCTCTGTAAGGAAATGTGATCGAGTTTGGAGGACTATTTGGAAGATTGATGATAGGGATGGATGGAGGAAGAGAGTTAGAGAAATGCATGCTGTCAGAGTGAATTGATGACTGTGACAAATGGATTGGACTGTTTATATGTCTTACAATAACAAGATCTTTTTCTCGGTAATTTTAGGCCTTTGTGAATATCTCTATTTCCGCACACACGCACACACACACTCATATATATATAAATATTCAGAGAGAGAGAGAGAGAGAGAGAGAGAGAAAGAGAGAGGTAGCGAAAGAGTGAGTAATAGCAAGATATGTTATATAATAAGAAATTATTGATTCAGTAAAAACTAAGAATATGCTTCCAGTTGAGCAATATGAATATAATATTAAATGTTAAATATCAATAAAAAACATTCGATTCATTCGACTCTCAAAACAACAGTATTGAAGAATATTTTTCTGAGTCTTAACCTTCAATATATATATATATATATATATATATATATATATATATATTGACCAGATACATAGATAAGATCAGAGACTCGGTGGAAGATACGCAATCTAGGATAGCCTGGCAAACAATAAACGAAGTGAGCAGAAGAAAGAACACAGACACAGCCAAAGCAAAACTTAAAGCAGCAAACCAACAAGAAAGAATAAAACTGTGGAAACAGCACTTCGAAAACCTACTTGGAAACCCACCAAAAATAACGCATGAACCAATCACCAGAATAATTAGCAAATAATTAGACATTAAAGTAGGACCGTTCACACAAGAAGAACTCGACTCGGTTCTCAGAAAAATTAAAAATAGGAAAGCTGCAGGGCTGGACGAAATTCCACCGGAAGTATGGAAGACCAGACAATTCGACGACATACTGCTCCGACACTGCAACGCAGTATACAATCAAAATCCGATAGATAGATGGATGAAGGGATGCATACTCCCCTTCCCTAAAAAGGGGGACCTCGGATTAGCCAAAAACTACCGAGGCATAACACTTACATCCATAGCTGCCAAAATCTACAATGCCCGACTACGAAATCGAATAGAACTCAAAATCGACATCATACTTAGAAAAAACCAAAATGGCTTCCGAAGAAATAGATCCACGACCTCACAAATATTAACCATCCGCAGAATCCTTGAAGGTGTACGGGCAAAGAACCTACAAGCGACATTAATATTTGTCGACTTTACCAAGGCTTTCGACTCCATTCACAGAGGAAAGATGGAACAAATCCTATTAGCGTACGGCATACCTAAAGAAACCGTAGCGGCAATAACGATTCTCTATAGAAACACTAAAGTAAAAGTACGATCACCGGATGGAGACACAGAATACTTTGACATTGTAGCAGGAGTACTACAAGGGGACACGCTGGCCCCGTACCTCTTTATCATTTGTCTAGACTACGTACTTAGAACATCGATTGACAAAATCAAAGAGAATGGCTTCGAACTGACGAAGAAAAGAAGCAGAAGATACCCCGCAACAACAATTAACGACGCCGACTACGCCGATGACATAGCGATACTGGCAAATACACCTGACCAAGCCGAAACTCTTCTGCATAGTTTGGAACGAGCAGCAGCAAGCATAGGCCTCTATGTTAATGCACACAAAACGGAATATATGTGCTACAACCAAACGGGGGACATCTCAACTCTAGAAGGAACCCCACTTAAACTAGTAGACAAATTCACGTACCTAGGAAGCAGCGTCGAATCAACCGAAAAGGACATCGAAACGAGGCTAACGAAAGCATGGACAGCTATCAATAGGCTATCGATTATATGGAAATCAGACCTAACCGATAAAATGAAACGCAGCTTCTTCCAGGCAGCGGTCACATCGATACTGCTATATGGATGCACTACATGGACGCTAACAAAACGGCTGGAGAGGAAACTGGATGGCAATTACACAAGAATGCTGCGTGCAATCCTGAACAAGTCCTGGCAGCAGCACCCCACAAGACACCAACTGTACGGCCACCTGCCCCCTATCACGAAAACTATTCAAGTTAGACGAACCAGACATGCAGGACACTGCTGGAGAAGCAGAGATGAACTCATAAGAGATGTACTCTTATGGATCCCCACACATGGCCGCGCAAAAGCAGGACGACCAGCTCGAACGTACATTCAGCAGCTATGTGAGGATACAGGTTGTTGTCCTGAAGACCTACCTAGGGCGATGAACGATAGGGAGGAGTGGCGAGAGAGGGTCTGGGATATCCGTGCTACCAGCGCGATATGATGATGATGATATATATATATTGACCTGATACATACATAAATAGGTATTATAACAAAAATAATAGTATATGTATATAGATTGCCACCAAGATAGATTGATAGATAGATAGATAGATACCACTTATTAGAAAAGGAGAAATAGTTACGTTGATACGAACAATTAGAGAGATCGATGTCTGTGAATACATAGACGATCGTAGTGTAACAGTTACCATAAGAGAAAATGGACCTTGTAGCCTGAGTTTAAATCATGGACAAGGCTGTCCATGTTTCATAATGCGCTAATATACGAGGGAAAGATATGAATCCATCTATTCTCCATCCATCAATGGGTTAATGGTAGGGTAGACTGACTCTTTAACTTTGCTATGGCAACCGATCTGGGAGGAGGAAATCTCTGAATTCAAACCTCTCCAAATCTTCTTAAAATTTACCTTGTCTAAGATCCTGCTCTTGCTGATGGATTTTTAAGTACATACAGTGTAACTCAGATATAAGAGAGTTGTCTGGACTGGAGAAGTCACTTATATCAGGGTTTGGTCTATTTTATATACATTAACACAGGCTCTAATTTGGGACCAAAGAAAATCTCTCTTATATCTGGATCACTTATATCCGGGTTACACTGTATATGCAAGCCTATATCTCAACTGAACTTTTACACATTCTCCACACACACACACACACACACACACATATATATATATATATATATATAATGAGGATTTAGCAATAAATAACCCACAAATATTGATATACCATGAAATCTTTTTCTTTCCGTACATGCTGCTTTTCTGAGATTTGGATAGTTTTACTTTGACGTAATTTTTACCTATACATTTTTTTCTTTGATGCAATAAAAAGTCATGACTTTATATATATATATATATATATATATATATATATATATATATATATAAGAAGATAATAGGAAATATGATTCCTGAAAGTAGAAAAATGAAATTAGTTCATGCCCAATAGAAGGAGTCCAAAAAAAAAAAAAAAAGAAAAAAACAACAACAAAAGACATGCAAACTTACAATAATTTACAGCACAATCAGCACACAGCAAACCTGTTTTTTTCTGATTATTGTGATAAAAAGTGAAAGTCGAGCTTGCAGGGTTTCAACGAATATTGCCTGAGAAAAAAAAAATCAGTTGAAGAGAATACGAAGAGTTCTCGTCAGGGGCAAAAAAAAAAAAGAAAGAGTCAGTCACACGATCACAGAAAAAGTACCTCTCACTGCACTGCTGTGTTTCAAACAATCACTAAACCACTCTCAAATCAGGAAGACAAGAAATTAATTTTTTTAATCAATGAGAGAATTGCCAAATACCAATCTACCACCAATATCAAGAGGCGTTTGTTAGATTCATAATTTTAGTCATTTCTTTATATAGGGTGGAACGATAAAATTGTCGCCCTAGAAAAGACGAGATGATTCCATTTCCGTTGTATGAAAACCGGTTATCTTTTCTTGTTGCAGACCATCTACTAGTTGGCGAGTTGTGTACAAATCCCAAGAGTGATAGGAGCCTTCTACCATGTCTGAAAGTGACACAATGTTGAACGAGCGAGATCGGAGATGCGCCGTTGTACAACTCATGCTCTCAACCGATCCAAATTATGACAAGACCATTGCTAGCACCCTCAAAATGCAAATCTGGATTGCCACGAATAACAGGGACGTGTCCTGGGTGATGAAAACAAAGTTTCCGGCTACGGTTATGGTCTTTGGTGTTGTTTCATGCCACCTCACATCTTGGAAGTTGGCTTTAAAGTCAACACTGAAGTGTACCTGGATGTGCTGAAGAGTCTGGTGATCCCCTGGTGCAATCAGATGGCCGGTGGCAGACACTGGGTGTGGCAGCAGGACTCGGTGCCGGCCCACAAGTCCAAAGAAACCCAGGCTTGGCTTCAGAAGGAGTGCTACGACTTTGTACCCTTCTCTAACTGCACCCCTCCTCCCCTGACCTGAACCTGCGGGACGACTTCGTTTGGTCATACGTCGAGATCACCAACATGACCTCGCACAACACCAAAGCCAGACTGATCACCGCCATCCGCCGAATATTCGCCGAGCTCCGGCTGGCGCTTTTGGAAAAGGCATGCTCCCAGTTCCAGATACGTATCTAAGTGGTGATTGAGGCTGATGGCGGCTACATCGAATAGATGTCAGCTCTACTATATAATCAAGTTACGTGAATTGATTTTTTCAATAAAAGTTTTAGAATAAAGCTGTAATGTTGTTTTCTTTAGGACGGCAATTTTATCGTTCCACCCTGTACCTAGCTGATTACTGACAACCTCCTTTCACACATCTTCAAGTTTTGTGTGACCGTTCCTCACACCTACCACGGGTGTTATTGTGGTTAAACCTTTTCTGTTAGTCACGCCACCAGACTCCTGATTCTTTGGCGGTGGGAGGTTGCTATAACTTTACAAACATGAAAATATTTTTCAACAGATATTTGACCTATGGTGACGCATTGTTACCATAGCAGACCCATTTAGATAGTGTTTATTGTCATATATATATATATATATATATATATATATATATAAATGAAAGTAAATTCCCAAATAAGCGAATGAAAAACTTTGTAAAAGAATCCTTTTATTTTTAAACCAAGCGTTTTTGAATTGTCTGCATTTGATTTTTTAAAAGTTTATATTTTACTTTGAAATTTTTTTCATTGAATTTAAAGTAATAATATTTTTCCAAATTTATTTCTACAAAATTTCATTGATAGTTCTTGAAAATGTATTTCTTCAAAGTTTCTATAATATTTTTCCTTTGACTTTTGATCTCTTTGTTCTTTTATACTCGGGAGTTTAATTTATTATTCCTCAACTTGTTCCTGATTTTTGTTTGCCTTGATTTAACCAATTTCTTTTTTTGGTCTTATCTTCATTGCCTTCTATTCAATCAACTCCCACACGGCAAATTGATAACGTTTATCAAAGCTGTAGTCTCTAAATAAATCAGATGTCAAAATCTCTCAATTTCTCAATCTATAAATTTATATTCTCTTGTCGTTAATTTACATCAACCTCATGAAAGGGAATAATCATAGTCAAAAGAGAAAAAAAAAAAAAAAAAAAAAAGAAAAAGAAAAAAAGAAAGAAAGGAAGGAAATATTTCTATTCATCTGCATTGACGTTTGTTATTCAATATTTACTATTTCCCTGTCTTGGCTTTGTGAGAAGGGACGAGTAGACTGTTAGCCAATGGTCAGGTAGACCGGGGTTCAATCCCAGATCGAGTCATACCAAAGACTCAAAAATGGTACTTGATGCCGCTTTGCTTAACACTCAGTATTATAAGGTAAGGATCAAGAGTAAAATGGATCAATCAAGGGAATGGAGTAGCGCCCTCCCGTACACTTCGGTGTGGTAGCTATTGAAAAGGGAACATTCAGGTCACCCTCGCCTAAGGTCGCCAACTTTACTTTTACTCCATTTGTGTCTACTACATTAAAAGTTAAATGTTCAGTTTTAGTATTTATCTATCTCTTTATTAAATGGAAATAGAATATACCAGTGGAATTTATTCGTAATCATTTAGGGGTGAAAATCGTCTGTTCGGAAACTGAGGATCTATTCAGGGTGAGTGGTAGCATAAAAATAAAAATCCTTCTTTTCAAGACCGGCATTAAATAATCTTGAATTAGTTTGATCCAGCGCCAGAAAAGACTGATGGGCAACTTCCTATCTATTTTCATACGGCTGGTATACCCAATTAATAATAATAATGATAATATTAACCAGGAAACAAAAATTGGAAGAAAATAAACTGTATGGATAATCCAAACGACAAACTGGCAAAATGTCCAACGAAAAGAAACTTTAAGAGAGAAACTGAATCTCTTCTAATAGCAAAAAAAAAAAAAAAAAAAAAAAAAGAAAACACTCCAAAAAACAACTATGTTGAAACGAAATTAGATTTCTAGTGCTGAACTGAATTGCTCAAAATAGAACTGTTTTGACTTCTAAACTGTGTACATATGCTAAACTGAATTATCTGGAATAAAACTGTTTGACATTTAACTCTGTGTATTGCCCAGTCGGCTGCGGCTGTAGGATACACTGACTGCACTTCCGTAGAGGGGTAAGACCACCCCCAACAAGTGTCCTGGATATGACACTAAACAATCTGATGGTGAGGTTCTAGTAGTGCTGGAGCTTTGGGGAATGCGGAGTACCCCTTCATTGCCATCGCTCCCAGGTCCACTTTGTCCCGGAGTGGTAGCACCTGATAGGGCCATATCTATGGGTTAAATTGAACTAACAGCATACTTATGCTAAACTGAATTGAGTAAACTGAATAGCTTGAAATAGAAATGTTTTTGACAATTAAACCGTACTTACATTTAAACTGCGTGCTTTTGCTTAACTGAATTATTTCAAATAGAACTGTTTTTCGACATTAAAACTGTATTTATACTTAACTGAATTGTTACATATAACTGCTTGAATAGTTTGAAATGGAAATGTTTTTGACAATTAAACTGTGTACTTATGCTAAACTGAATTGTTTTCAATGGAACAGATCATTTACATAAAAATGGATTTGGCGTTAAATAATCTACAAAGGTTGATATGCCATAAAACCCACCAAACCAAACCAAACCAAACCGAAATTAGATTTGAGGCAACAAGATATCAACTGTAGGTTATGTGGTGATCGAGACGAAACGATTTATCGGATAAGTAAATTCATCAACTTAGTTCAAAAATACTATCAGACGAGACACGACTAGCTGGTGAAAGTGGTCCAAGATACCATATGAATAATTGGTATATGCACAAACCGGAACTCATTCTGGAGAACGAGATGCAGAAAGTTTTCAAGGAATTTGAGAAAGATCACCTAATCCTGACCAGAAAATCTCACCTAATGAGAGTCAGCGGAAAAGGACAACCTGACGAATAGTGGATGTTGCCGTTACGGCGTACCACTGATTAAAAATCCAAAGAAAGTGTAAAGACAGATAACTACGTAGACCTTGTCGGAGAACGAAAATACTTACGGAACAGGATGATGACGGTGATACCAATTGTAATCGGTGCGCTCGGAACAATTCGCAAATGGTTTGGAAAAGGAACGGGTAGATTTAGAAATCTGAGAACGAGTAGAGAGCATCAAGACTACACCATTGTTAAATCTGTCTTCTGCTATCTGATTTTTTCATTCAATTTTTATTTTCTTGGTCTAATTATTCCTGTTATTCTATCGTTCTATTATTATTATTATTATTATTATTATTATTGCGAATTTCTCCTACCAGCCTAAGTTAGTTTTTAACAGGAATTTTAGGAAAATCGAGTCTTCTCTGATCTCCAGGACTCTTCTCAATATTCTACCCGATATTAGTAATGCTATAGTTTGTATGGTCTCGTCTCATTTTTTCGATTTCCAACTCATCCAGCTCCCTTTTCCAAGCTTCTTGAAATCTTTCCAAGTGCACCAGTTATAATTGTTATCACACTTTTGTTTTGGTAACTATCATATAATGTATAAAACTAATATATATATCTATTTATTATTATTGTTATTATGCATATATAAACTAATATATATATATATATATATATATATATATATATATATATACTGCCTATTGATCTATCTATCTATTATAGTCTGTTCATGACAGAATGTGTCAACTATCTTATATATTTATATATACGTTTCGAAATTCCTGTCTGTTTCTATTTATCAGTCTCCGTTTCTGTCTTTGTCCATATCTATCTATCTATCTATCTATTGCTTGTAAATTTTTTGTCTAATATTCTTACTTTGAATGTTTCGGTTAAATGCATTAAATGGAAGGGAATTATGAAAAGTTTGTCACGTAAATTGAATGCTTTTTAAAAAAATCTTTGGTCTATGCACTTTTTAAAGTAACTGGGTATATACGATTTAAATTTGCAGAAAGCTAAAACCTTATAACTATTACGAGAAGTGCTAAAAAGTTATCTGTTTGACCAAGATATCAACGACACAGAGGCATGAACCAGACATGCTATTTCAAATTACTCCGTTCAACACTCTTGATAACATTGTTCCTCGAATTACTTTAACTCTTTGCACTAAGAAAAGAAAAGGAATGAAAAAAGAAAGGTCATACGCATCTTTTCAGCTCGCCCACGAATAAATGTGGATATAACATGGATAATTTCTCTCTTAGAAGTCAACAGTGTAAATGACAGTCACTGCTGAGAAGACATTAAGTTGCAAAGAAGATTTAAAATGTCAACTTGAGTGTGCAATTCATTTGTTTATTGCAAACATGCACCTGCCCACCAAGAGAAAGAAAAAAAATGCGTCAGCTTCTTTCTGTGTCTGCAAAGGAAACGAGATAAAAGTCACTGAACTTACTAGAAGTAAATGATGATTTTCCTCTCTTCAATGTGTTGCCTTTTTCGGCCATTGGTCGAGTGATAAATAAGAAAACAACTTGTGGCGTGATTGAATAGTTTGAATATTTTTGAATTATTTTTTTCTATCAATTTTTAGAAAACGAGAAAAACTTTCCCCCCGTCAGTTAGATTTTTCGTTCTTTTTGTGTTTGCTTCGTTATTTTTTTGTTTTTTTTTATCATTTTCCATTCTTTCTTTCTTTCTTTCTTTCTTTCTTTTATATATTTTTCTTCGTTTGTTCGTTTGTTTCTTTTTGGTTCCTTTTCGATCTTTCTTTTTAATTCTCCATCAACTTGTTTAATTCATTCTTTCTTTTTTCTTTCTTTCTTTCTTGCTTTCTCATGTTTTTTTTTGTTCGTTTGTTTGTTTGTTTGATTTTTGTTTGTTTGTTTGTTTCTTTCTTTCTTTCTAATGGGGCTTCTGAGTGCTTCATTAAAATGTAAACTTAATATTTATTATAGCATTCAAATTCATAACAAGATATTTATATTTGTTTATTTTTCCCAACTTATTTCATCAAATGTTTCTGCAAAAAAGAAAGACCTTGTAAAATAATAATTACTATTTAAAAAAAACAACCAGAAAATCTTGCTCTGCGAAATCAATCTAATGCAACTCTCCACCCCTCAAAGAAAATAAAATACAAAAGCAATCAAACAATAAAGCAAACAACAACAACAACAAAAACAACAAAAACCGCCAAAAAACAAAAACAACCCCCCCCAAAAAAAACAAATGAATATTTATATTGGATTAAGCAGAAGGTAATGATATCCAGCAGAATCGTCTCAAATTATTCCTCGAGTAAAATTATAAAATTCTAAAGAAAATATGTTGTAATTACAATATTAAATTTGAGTAGGAACGGCAGATACTATTGAATTCACCCACGACTTTATCTGTAATTAAAACTGACATTGTTCTTCGGAGACAGCGTGAAGGAAGATGATATTCGATGAAATGCTATCTAAGTTGATCACGTACTGCCGGTATGGATTTAAGCAGAACAGACATGTAGACTCCATGTTTACCGAGCAGTAATTATTATTAGCCAGTTTTAGATGTATTAAACTTTTTGCAATTTTTTAATGGTTTCGGCAATTTGCAATTTTCGTCTATATTTTCCGACAAAGCTAAACACTTCGACATACCGAAGAAAAGAAAGATGAATTACCTAAGCAGAAGTTCAGTGTTCAATCGCATCTACACATCATCATCATCATCATTATGTCGTGCTGGTAGCACGGATATCCCTGACCCTCTCTCGCCACTTTTCCCTATCGTTCATCGCCTCAGGCAGGTCTTCTGGACAACATCCCGTATCCTCACATAATTGCTGAATGTATGTTCGCGCTGGTCGTCCTGTTTTTGCACGGCCATGTGTGGGGGTTCACAAGAGTATATCACTTATGCGTTCGTCCCTGCTTCTCCAGCAGTGTCCTGCATGTCTGGTTCGTCTAACTTGAATAGTTTTCGTGATAGGAGGCAGGTGGCCGTACAGTTGGTGTCTTGTGGGGTGTTGCCGCCAGGACTTGTTCAAGATTGCTCGCAGCATTCTTGTGTAATTGCCGTCTAGCTTCTTCTCCAGCTGTTTTGTTAGAGTCCATTTAGTGCATCCATATAGCAGTATCGATGTGACCGCTGCCTGGAAGAAACTGTGTTTCATTTTATCGGTTAGGTCTGATTTCCATATAATCGATAGCCTATTGATAGCTGTCCATGCCTTCGTTAACCTCGTGTCGATGTCCTTTTCGGTTGATGCGACGCTGCTTCCTAGATAAGTGAATCTTTGTATCATAATTTTGAAACTCCTTTAAAATCATCAAACGGTTGTTATTTTTCTGTTTGCTGATCTATTATTAATTTTTCTTGTTTTATTTTACTAAAATTATTATTTTTTTTACATGTATCATCGGAAGAAATTAATCAAAATTCATAAAGATGGCAGATCTATCAGACTTTAAAAGCGGCTAAATTGTTGGAGCTCGTATGGCAGGCACTTGTGAAACAATAACCGCTTAACTATTTGTTGTGGGGAGGAGTACTGTCTCGAAAGTAATGACAGCATTTAAGAAAGAAGGAAAAACTGACTCACTGAAGCAAAACTGGAAGAAAGTGAACGCTGTCTGATATGGACGGTCGGACTCTTATGTGAATTATTCGGAAGGATCTCAAGAATGCACCTCCAAATATTACCGCAGCATTTAAGAAAGAAGGAAAAACTGACTCACTGAAGCAAAACTGGAAGAAAGTGAACGCTGTCTGATATGGACGGTCGGACTCTTATGTGAATTATTCGGAAGGATCTCAAGAATGCACCTCCAAATATTACCGCAGCATTTAAGAAAGAAGGAAAAACTGACTCACTGAAGCAAAACTGGAAGAAAGTGAATGTTGTCTGATAGAGACTGTCGGATTCTTACGTGAATTATTGGGAAGGATCTCAAGAATACAGCTCTGAAAATTACCGCAGAACTTAATGAACATTTCAAGAGCCAAGTGTGATGCGACATGAAATAATTATCCCAAGACGGGAGTTTATTTCTCGCACATATGAAATCGGGGCAGCCTGGCACTTGATCCCTCGCAAAAATAAGTTCCAGTTAAGATTCTCTTTTTGGGCGTAGGGAAACTGGCAGATTATGTTGGGGTTAATTTGGAGCTAGACTGACCGCCGCTGGCAAGGTGTTTCCAAATTTCACGTTACACACACACCCACCAGGCCACTACCTCTTCCTACCCCTAGGATAATGGAAGATATGGGCGTCTAGGTTTAGATATAATAATATTAATTATCGTAGTCGACAATTCCGGTTTCCCATGTAATATTTTAAAAGGCGAATAGGATATTTAACGAGAATAAACTGAGTCGAATGAAGCTGAAAAGGAATATGCAGAAGACAACTTGATAGGCAGACAACAAAATGAATAAATTTCAACACGAGGAGAGATATAAAATATAACAAGGTTTTTAATACACGCGGACACACATATTTAACGTGCCGGCTATATTATCAGCGGATAATACATAAATACAAATGTCTTTCTTCCTTATTCTTTTTTTCTTCCTTCTTGAAATTGAGAGAGAGAGAGAGTATATGTAACTGCAGTACTTAGGAAGGGAGTAGGGAGAAATAGTCTTAACGTTTACTTAGCTTTTTGGCGGGTTCCTTCTGAGAGTATTTTCTCTTTTACGGGCTAGCGGGATTTTTTTACAGATTTGACTTGAAGGCATCAGTTCATCTTGTCCAAGATTCTTTCCGCTTTTTCACCCGGAGTTTGGCATGAGATTCGCCCCTCCGTTCCCGGCAGGATTCGCCCGTGCGTTCATGGCGACCTCCGTCCACTAAACTGATATTCTTTATCCCTATTTCCGCAACGAAAAAGGGTGCTACTTCCGCTTTAGGATTCTGGCCAATCATTTAGCCTCTTTCTTCTTCCAACCGGTCACAGAGTGCAAAAATCTGTTGGCTTTCATTCTAACCTGGATTTGTTACTTCGGCCGCGAGGAATTGACCTACATTCCTATTCCTCTTTTTAACGGTCAGTCTTTGGCGGTCTGTTAATTCAAACACGGAGGGGTAGGGGAAATTCCTTATTTCTCTCCTCTCAGTGGTAGACCACGTGATACAAGTTTCCTCAAAAACTGTAAGAAGGGAGCTACACAAAGCCGGATTTCACGGGAGGGCTGCAATCAGAAAACCATATTAGAAAAAATTTATTTGAAATTTCCATGTGCTTCTATTATTTTTTTCTAACGCCTGTAGATTTCATAATAGATTAGTGAAATCTATTGCTGCTATGAAGTGTTAATTAGTTTGAATAAATTCTAACCCTTACTTGGATCATTCACTTTGATTGGATCACTTAGTTTGATTGATTTGGTTTTGTTTGGTTTCTTTGTTTAATGGCATATCAACCTTTGTAGGTTATTAAATGCCAAGACTATTCTCTTAGAAGAACAGTAGTGGTACTATTTAACCCATAGCTGGGAGGATAAGGGGGTCTATACCTTTCCCAAGGGTATTTGCCCGAAAGTGAACGTAATAGAGCGACTGGAGTACGAACTCGCTTACTACGATTCCGCAGTCCATCGCTTTAACCATTAAACCACGAGGACACTCCCAGTAGTTTGATTGGTGAGTAACGGGATTGTTTGAATTGAAGGCCTTGACTGACTAAAGGAATCATATGATAAGACGGCGTAAAAAAATTGGGAATCAGTGATCGTTAGTTCGGGAGAAGCGTGTAACAGAAGTGGTTGAGAGATCCATCTCTGTTCTGCTAACGCCCAGTAAAGTTACAACGGGGGATGAAATAGTTGTTACCGAGAAAGAAAGTGAGATGTGCACACATAAAAACTGTGTCGAGTTGTTTGATATCCGAACAACGAACAACAAAGAATGCAACGGTTACAACAACGAATAAGACCCAAAAATATGACACGAAGGAGACGGTACAAGTGGTGATGAGAACATAGAAAGACGCAGAGAATTAGAACCTTAACATATAACGTATAAACTCTGAAATTGAGATATCCCGAGAATGGTTTGGTTTGATTTCTTTGTTTTGTGGCACATCAACCTTCTTGAATTATTTAATGCCAAAATTATTTTTCAACTCATCGCTGAGGGGAGAAGAGGGTTCATACCCTTCCCAACGATGATAGTCCGAAAGTAATCGTAATTGCGTGACTGGAGATCTAACACGTTGACTTTGATACCACAGTCGAACACATTAACCATCACGACACGTATATAAAATATCCCCAGCTTGCAATTGGTATTCAACATCAATAGAGGTATTTGAATTTTAAGGTTCTCCTTCGACATCAATAAGGAACTAGGCGGATGTAGCATGAAGCAGCGCCGTTGTTTTTCTTTGAATATCCTTTACAATCTCAAATATGATTTTGAGATAAATTTGCTGCTTAATCCTTTGAGGTCGTTTCACCAGAATACAAGAAGCATCTTTATTTTCCGAATAAAGATCAAAGGGTACAGAGTAAATATAGGTTTGGGGGCTCAGGGAAAACAGAGTTAAGAAACTAGGAAAAACGTTGTGTCGATTTCTGAGGACTCTAGAGGGAGGTTTTCAAACCCAATAATTTCATAGGGATATCCATATCTTTTTCAAAGGTATTGACATTATGTGAAAGGACAACAGCCTCGTCCAGTGTTTCATTTCGAGTCGGTGGGTTTCTTTCCTACGAAGATAATCGTAACACTAAGAGCGCCTCCACATCGACAAAACTCATCGCAATTTGCTCATCCATCTTAGTTTATCCGTCTCTCTTTCTCTCTCTTTATCAATCAGTGGTTTTCTATATTTCTCAGAAGACTTGTGGAGAGTTGAGAAATTTGTAATGAAAACCGCAAGTTATTATTGACGAAAGAACGCTCTGTGGAAAAGAGACATCGGGCCAAAAGTGAGATGATGTGGGTGAGGTTGTATTTTTGACCAGTAATAATCCTAATTTGCAATACAGCTGAGAGGCTATAGTTTTACTTCTCAAAATCAATGATTATTTGCTGGGAAATCCGGCGAACATCTACGCATGACATACGGAAACGCTGGACAGCTGTTTCAACCTTATTAGGTCTCATCAGCAGTGTACACCATGATATCCACCAATAGAGACCGAACCAGAGACCACCGCTCATAAGCGACGCCAGATTAACTGATAATTGAATTCACAATATAATTCCTCTACTTGAAAAAGAAAATGTTCATCTATATCCTTGCTCTTGAGGTCATGATAATTACGTTGATGCGTATTTCTAATCCGCTTGAGAAGACGTGGCCCTGGAGGTGACCGTGTCCGCTATAACTTGTAAGACACATTCAGGTTACCATGACTCATTAATTCAGCGTCACTTGTGTGTGATATGAACTGGTGCCTCAGTTGTAGAGTTTCGGCAAAAATCTGTGGTCTCTGGTTCGATCTCTCATAGTGGAGATCATGGTTTACACGGCTAATGAGACCTAATTAGTTCGAAACAGCTGTCCAGTGTTTCTGTATATCGTGCATAGGTGTTCGCCGGATTTTCTGGCCATAGTAATTCAATTCACAATATAATTCCTTTATTTTTAAAAAATTTATTGCGGACTTTTTGTCCTCATCTTGGTAGTTTTTTTGTCGTTTCTTCTTTTACTACGTTTCGGCCAAATTTCATCTCTGGCCTTCTTCAGGTGATTTACCGTGATAGGAATGCTGATTCTTGTAACCGTATCCCCAGTAATTACTGCCTTTCCATAGTTGTTGTCTATCGCACCACGTTTTCGACCAAGTAAACCTCTGGCCGGCTTGGGTAGGATTTGAAACCGCTGTCTTCTGACAATGCTCACCTGGAACCGTAGAGACTGAACGCCTCTATCCGCTGAACCACGGGCCCCGAAGGGCGATCAAGGATGGATCTTTTGGTCTTATAAAGCCAATTATTTGTTCTCCTAATCTGGTCTTCCATAGTCGGGTCCGTACTGAATTTGTAATTGTCTTTAATTGGAATCATTTAGAGATGAGGCTTTTCATCCGAGGTCGCGGTAAATCACCTGAAGAAGGCCAGAGGTGAAATTTGGCCGAAACGTACTAAAAGAAGAAACAACACAAAAACTACCAAGATGAGGACAAAAAGTCCGCAATAAAAAAAAACAAAGAAAAAAAACAACAGATTAAGAAGCCTCATCTCAAAATGATACCAATTAAAGACAATTATAATTCCTCTACTTAAAAAAGAAAACGTAGATCTATTTGCTGGGATATGTGAATTAGTAGAAATATCATCTTTATCAAGTCACGTTGCCAACTCGGATCTCCTTAACTCTCTCACTCTATTCAACCCATTCATCCGACAGTCCTTCCAAACTACACACTGAATCTGCACTGAGTTTATGAAGATAAATTTTTGCTAGTCGGCCGACTCGGGTATGTCAATGAGTAGGGGTCCATAGATGAACGTCCCTTATGAATTCATCTTTGCTTCTTCCGTAGCATCCTGCATGTCTTGTTTTTCTTAGTTAGATGGTTTGTGAGATTGAAGGTAAGTGGCCCAATAGTTGTTATTTTGTGGGGTGTTGCTTCCAGGATATTCTAATTTCATTGTATTTCATGAGTAAATAACAATAGATTGTTCAATAGATTTTAAAACAGAAAACAAAAACAAAATTCAAATATCTAATTATTTAACAAGCTACTTTCAAATATTTCAATGATTTTCTACTTGAGTATTTTGCCTGTTATCTTATATACACCCTCATCATGTTAATATGAGCTTAAGTTAGTTCTTCTTACATTATAAAATATCATTTTCTCTTGGTTTCTTGTATGTTTTAGTAATCTGTTATCTCAAATACACGCTTTATGACTATATGGGTTGTCAAATCTACAGACGTTATGAAACAAAAAAAAATCCCCGATAATCCCTATGTGAGTTAATTTTCTATAATTTACTTTCCCTCTTCGTAGTAAAAATTCGTCGAAACAAATCGCTATAGATTCCAATAACGTTCTTATAATAAATATCATTTGAATTTATATAAAATTGGATTATTTTAAGTTTTCAACTTTTGATCTAAAAGCGGAAACGACTCAAATATAGAAATATATTCAATTCTTCTCTGGAGAGAAACATGGTCTGGGGTGAGAGATAAAATACGAAGTTTTGGAAAATCTAATTTCTGTAACATGCTACAGAAAAGTAGTTTCCAAACCCTGTTCAAGAGAGTGCTGAACTTGTATAATGTTGGGTTTCATAATTTCTTTTTCCATTCTCAATGACTTGTGTAAACAGAAGTCTGTACGAGTATACCTCACCTGTTTATAATATAAATTGCTCAACAGTGTCCCAGTTTGGATGCTGCTTCATTACATATCGTTTCGAATATAGCATTTCAAGCGAATATCAGATTAAATTTACTTATTCAGAATTTGGGCTCAATCATGATCTTTCATGTTTAATGATAGAAAATAGTTCTATTTCTGCTCTAAATTAACAAAATGCTTTATTAACATAGGTGGCGTTTGCTATGCTGTCTTCGCCCTGTACCTATGCATTATCTTGCTGTGTCCCAGTTTACCGTGAATAAAAATTTGGGGGCCACTGAAAATGAGTTCCCTCCCCACCAAGTGTTTCGGCTTGTTCAGCTTAATAAATATGAATTCATATTCCGCGTATCTGAGATGAGGGCACTATTTCAAAGAGACTGGTTGCTCGAGAGAATGGATTTCGGACAAGGCTCGGATATTATTTAATGGAAGATCAGTAATTTCCCATGCAGCGAATCTCCTTATCAAGACAGCTCGCTTATTCATGAGAACATGAGGGTGATGTGATACCAATTGTATTCGGTGTACTTGGAATGGTTCCCAGAGGCTTGGATAAAGGAATCGAGGGACAGAAAATTCGAAGAAGAACCCAGACCATACAGATCACATTATTGTTGGACACGGCCAGAATCCTTGGACGAGACTTGGACACCCGAGGAGACTGATTTCAGTGAAAGCCCACCAGCGAAAACTTGAAGGAAAAACTCATATGGAGTGAAATGACTATTGAAAATGATCAAGAAAGGAAAAGGTGAACACATTAACAAGTCCCAAGTTATTTGAAGTATAAAGAATGTATTTTGTGGAATTACTCATCTCCTGAGGAGAGTACTTTGAATGTAAATCAAAAACGTAACACCTAAAAGAGGCATAAAATAGTATAATCTCTACTTTCCTTAAATCTAGGCTTTGGGTAAAGACCCGGTCGTTTATTGTAAGGAACCTAATGTTAAATAGAAAATTGAATAATAATAATAATAATAATAATAATAATAATAATAATCAACAAAAAAAAGAGAACTTGCAAAATAGTCGACTTTGCTGTCCCGTTAGACCACAGAATAAAACTGAAAGAATGTGAAAAGAAGGACCTTGCTAGGGAATTGAAAAAACTGTGGAACATGCAGGTGACAATTATACCAATTGTAATTGGTGCGTTTGGAACAGTAACTAAGGGATTACTAAAGGGACTAGAGGTCTTGGAGGTTGGCGGACGAGTGGAGACCATCCAAACGACAGCATTGTTGAGAACTGCCAGAATACTAAGAAGAGTCCTGGAGACTTGAGGAGACTTCCTGTCACTCAGACTTCAGTGAAAAACCATCGGCTATCACTGATGTGAAAAGCTCTAATGAGTGAACAATAATAATAATAGAAATAATAATTGGTGCGCTCAGAACGGTCTCGGAAGGCTTGGTAAAGGGACTACAAGAGGCAGAAATTGGAGGACGTGCCGTACAAATCCAACCTAGAGCATCACTACCACTCAGACTCCACTGAAATACTATCAACTTACCTCGGTGTTAAAAACTTACAAGAACTAATAATAATAATAGTAGCAACGTTATCAAAGGATTAAATACCTGGGATGTTCCTCTCGTAAGATATTCAGGACCATTCTTATCGTGGACCAGAGAAGAAGTTAAAAAAATGAAGTAAAGAACAAGAAAACTAATGATTATGCATAAAGCATTATATTCCAGAGATGACGTTAACAGACGATGTGTGTCAAGAAAAGAAGGAGGGAGAGCAATCACCTGCTTTGAAGACAGCATTGACACACCAATACAACGACTTGAAGACTGTATAGAAAAGCGCGGAGAAAGACTCATTACAGCCACCAGAAACAATACTGACAACAGGATGACCAACAGAGTGACAATAACCCAAAAAACAAAGATGAGAGGAAAAACAAATCTGTGCACGTTTTAAGAGACTAATAAGCAACATCACACACGAGAAAACATAGACATAGCTTTGAAAGGGAAACCTTCAGAAAGAAACTGAATCTCTCTTAATAGCAGCACAAAACAACGCCATAAGAACCAATGATATCAAAACAAGAATTGATAAGATACAACAAAACAGCAAATGTAGGTTATTTAGTGATAGAGATGAAAACATCAATTACATAATAAGCCAATGTAGCAAATTAGAACAGAAAGAGTGTAAGACAGGAAACAAAGACAGGGTTGGTCCAAGAATTGTTCAAGAAATTTTAATTTGACCTTAGGAACAAATGGTATATAGACAACCCAACATCTATCCTCGAAAATTTGACACACAAACTCCTCTGGAATTTTGACATACAAGCAGATCACCTTATCTCGACCAGTCGACCAGATCTTAAAATAATCCACAAAAAAGAGAGAACTTGCAAAATTATGGACTTTGCTAACCTTGTTGACCATAGAGTAAAACTGAAAGAAAGTGAAAAAAGGGTAAGTAGCTTAAACTTGCTAGGAAATTGAAAAAAAAGGAACATGAAAGTGACGGTTATACCAATTGTTATTGGTGCTCTTTGTATAGTCACCACTTATCTCTTGGATGGTCTCCACTTACCTCATATTTCCAAAAAGAGGTAAGAGGAGACCATCCAAACAATTACATTATCGAGATTGGCCAGAATACTGAAAAAAGTCATGGAGACTGATGTGAAAAACTTCAGGATATCAAAGCGAGAATAGATAAGACGCAACAAAATAGCAGATATAGGCTATGCGGTGACAGAGATGAAACCATCAATCACATAATAAGCGAATGCAGCTAATTAGCACAGAAGGAATAAAAGACTAGACACAACTGGGTCGGCAAGTTGATACACTGGGAGATGTGCAATAAATTTAAATTTGACCATGCGAACAAATGGTATATGCACAACCCAGCACCTATCCTAGAAAATGACACACATAAACTCCTATGGGTCTTTGATATACACACATAGAGACAGATCACCTAATTTCGGCCAGAAGACCAGACTTAATTATAATCAACAAAAAAAAAGAGAACTTGCAAAATTGCTGATTGTGCTCTCCCGGTTGACCACATATTAAAACTGAAAGAATGTGAAAAGAAGGATAAGTACCTCGACCTTGCTAGGGAATTGAAAAAGCTATGGAACATGCTGGTGACAATTATACCAATAGTAATTGGTGCGTTTGGCACAATAACTAAAGGATTACTAAAGGGACTGGAGGACTTGGTAGTTGGTGGACGAGTGGAGACCATCCAAAAACTACATTATTAAGAACGACCAGAATACTGAGAAGAGTCCTGGAGACTTGGGGAGACTTGGTTTCACTATAACTCCGGTGAAGACTATATATATATATATATAAGTAAAAACCGGCTTTATGGCCTAGCAGGTAGAGTGTTCGCCAATGGTCCGGGGTTCAATCCCAGGTGGAGTCATACCAAAGACTTTAAAAATGGTACTTGATATCTCCTTGCTTAACACTCATTATAAGGTACGTATCAAGGGTAAAGTGGAGAAATCTAAGGTAAGGAGTAGCGCCCTCCTCTACACCTCAGTGTAGTCGCTGCTGAAAAGGGAGCCTTCTGGTCACCCTCGACTACGGTCGCCAAATTTACTTTACTTTTATTTATAACTGATAGGGAAAAACTTATTTGAGAACCGAAAGAAAAAAAAGAAGGGAAATATTTTGGATCATGAATTAGACAGTATCATCATAGTCGGAGTTCTTGGAAGAATCTCCAAGAAGCTGAAAAAAGAGTGGAGGAACTAGAAATTAGATTATGCACAGAGACTATCTCGAGCAGATAGCTTTTGAGACCATCAAGAATAATTAGAAGCGTTTCCAAGTGTAATATAGACTTGCTGTCACTTGAATATTAGTGAAATTCACCAGTCAACACTTCTGTGATAGCTCAAGAATATTGATATCTTTAAATTAAGAAACCAGATATCTACTTGTCTGAAGAACTCGCAACGAATAAAACGAAAATAAATATATAGACCATAACGTGCTGTTTTAATATTCCTTTCGTGCAAAATGCCTTCAGACACAGAAGAACTAATCTTATTCGGTAGTATTTCCTTTATTTTTTTTACACTCCCATATGAATTCAATCCTTGTAAAACGAATTTTAGACAGACGTCGAAATGTTAGAGGGAAAAATATGTTATTGTAAGGTGAAACTCAATATCAGTAAACGGTAATGTTTTACGTATAAAATTTCGATAATAAGTTATTTCTGACCTTCCATAATAACAAGTAACGAATTCTTCTAAAACATCTTTTCTTCAAAACAGATAAACTAATAAAAGGAAATGTGTTTTTCTTTGGGGTAATTTTTTAAAAAAATTCTGTCTGAGCGACAACATAATTATTTCTTAACTAAATTAATATAAGTATTTCAAGAACAACAACTTAAAAGAATTGAATCAAAAGTTAGAAAAAAAAATCGTGTTGCCTTGTACTTTCTGATCTAAAATCGATTTTGTTTTATATTTTCTTTCATTATTTGATTTGACAGGCTGTATCAACTCAGTAGGGCTTGTCTGAGTACACATAATTGATACACCAAAATATATATAAATAAATGAGTCCATACTGAGATAGCTGAACCCCTAAAGGAAGTTAGCATCAAATACAAACTCCTAAAATTATCACATTTTAATTCCCTAAAACTTTGTATCCCTTTGGGAGATAAGTCTTTGGTTGAATACGTTCTGTCTCTGGAATAGCCAGACTATGCCACCCATATTAAATGAATACCAAAAACGTATGACATCCATATGAAAGAAATATCCAAAACCAAAACCAAGTTGGGACTGAAATAGCAGATTAGAGTATCATGATCAGCAGGTGCTCCTCTCTTGTTTAGGGTGTAGACCTGATCATCATTCCATATATGTTGGCTCTTTTAATTTCAGGTATATAAGCAAGGAACATTTTGAATCATCATACTCGTCTACCGAACTGATAATTCCCTTGGAGACCGGAAGAATATATGAAGTACAGAAGATTACAAATTAATCCTACTATGTTTTAAAAGAAAGCCCACAAAAGACGCTAAAGGTCTATCTATCTATCTATCTTGAGGGAAATAAATGTCTGAAAGATAAGAGCAACGGACACTGAGCAAAAGGAAACAAACTAAAAAAAACAAATATTTGACTCATTTAAGATATTCGTTTTAAATTAATAGTATCTATCTATCTATCTATCTATCTATCTATCTATCTATCTATCTACAGATAGATAGATAGATAGATTAGGTAATATATCTGAAGATAAATTGAGAAAATTACATTTGAAGGAAATATAAAGAGACAGATTAAGGATTATGTGTCTGTATTAACAACCAACAAGATTAGATAATAAAAGAATATCATCCACTCTGACACTGATTTGAAAACTCCAATAAAGAAGCGAAAAGAGTTGTTAATCGGGCAGAGACCATCCAAACTACAGATCTGCCAGAATACTGAGAAGTTAAAAACTCTGAATAATAACAACAACAACAACAATAATAATAATAATAATAATAATAATAATAATAATAATAATAATTGTACAGGGACTCGAGGACCATTGATACAAAGACTGGAGGACTTGGAAATAAGTGGACGAGTGGAGTCCATTAAGACTACAGCATTGTTAATATCAGTTAGAATACTGAGAAAAGTCCTGGATACTTTAGGATACGTGATATCACTCAGATTCCAGTGAAAAATTATCATATATATATATATATATATATATATATATATATTCCATAAGTTGCGCATAAAATGTGGTTTAAGAATAAATTGTTAGGCGTATATAGGTGAAATAAAGACAATCACCCATAAGAATCCCACTTGAATTTCTTTTTATTATTATAATTAATTTTAGCAATTGAGGAAAAAATGAATTAATGGAGAATTCAAAATGGCTAAACTCATTGTAAATGTTTGATTTATCCACTTTTCCCCAAATTTTTAACATCTTGTCAGATTCACCAAAATTTACCCTTTCTCCAAATTTATATAGATATATTTAGGTAATTAATTTTCTATATAAACTATTCTATAATCCTAATTGTGTAAATAAAACCCACATGGTACAATTTGCAAATAAAAAAATAATACCCAAACAGATATCTGGAAAAATACATAAAAAAAGAAAACACCCTATGCATAAATACTACTTTAACATGACCTACTAATAACGTAATCCAAGTCAAAAGAAAAAAAAAACACCGACATAATTCCTTTAGCTGAACGTAAGAGTGCTCAATACGCTAAGTAAAGCGAAAAGTGAATTCTTACAGAGTCAAGAAAAAATATACCAAGGTTTCATGGATCATAAGGATAATTCGATTCTGACGCTATTTCCTAGTTGGAATTAGCCTAATGATACGTTTAGGTGAAACCTAGATAGATATTTTCTGACTCTGCAGGCATTCATCTATATATATATATATATATATATATATATATATATATATATATAATCTTAAAAAATAGGATTATTGAAATTTAACACGGAAAGAATTATTTATACGTAAAATATTGCAAAATGCAGTGCAACATCGAATTACAATTCTAGTATAAACTAAGATAATGAAAAATTAAGATAAAAATAACATTTCAGAATTTCACGTTGTCGATTCTGATTTAAACTAGTATTCAACATGTCATATGCATCTGTTTTGAAATAATAATAATAAGTACATATATATATATATATATATATGGAAGAAAATAATGGATAGTAAAAAACAGATTTGTGTGATTTGAATTTCGTCGAAAACGAGGAATGGTTCGAGATCTCTCGATGAACTAACGGAACGTGGATTCTGCACAATGTTTCTAATATCAGGTGACGTATTTTAAAGAAACGAACGCTGATTCATTGATCAAACGGTCAATTTTTCTTGTCATAAACAGCCAACTTTTCATGTTGTACAACTTTTCCAAATTTTTATATATTTTTACACTTTTTATACATTCATCTACACTTAACATCACTAATAAAACCCCTCACAGTCCTGATGATGGTTCAGCAGAACCGAAACGCTATAGTGTCGACTGACTTTGTTTCTCTATAAATCCCTACTTTCTATTTGGATTACTTGTTGTCAATTTTTCTTCACACACACACACACATATATATATATTTATATATATATATATATATGTGTGTGTGTATGTGTGTGTGTGTGTGTGTGTGTGTGTTTGTGTGTGAGTGATTTTCAACAAGCATGTGGTGATATAGAAAACAAAATAATATGTAGAAGAACAGCAGTAAAACCATTTAACTTGAAGGTGAGGGAATATGGGTGTTTATATTTTCCCAAGAGGTGTTTGTCCGAAAGTGAATATAATCGTTAGTCTGAATTCGCATTCCACGTCTTTAGCCATAGCACTACAGGGACTGATATATATATATATATATATATATATATATATATATATATATATATATGTGTGTGTGTGTGTGTGTGTGTGTGTGTGTGTGTGTGTGTGTGTGTGCTGATATTTCCTATTGGTTTGTCTTTCTGATCACATGTTTGATCGTCTACCGTCATGAAAAATATCAACCTTATCCCGATGACACATATCTCTCAACTTGAAAATGTTTATCTTATCTTTAAATCGATAGACATACGCTCTTTTATTTGCTTATTTTTTGCATAAAGGTTGACAATCCTTCGCAGACATCTCTCTTAGACTCTACTTTTTCATTTTCGCATATCCTTAACAAAGGCGCTGCACAGATACTAAAAATACTTTCTTTTATGATTTTATCCAAAGAACAGCCACACTAATGACTGAATATCGTCACATAAAATTTTATTTTTATGAGGTTGTCAGTGGATGAAGGTATACTAATCTTTATCCTTGCCAATAAGTACCAGTTGTTTTATGTTCACTAAACTATAAAAATGAAACTAGTTTGTGAAACCAACGTTGAAACCAATTCCTTTTCTTAGCGTTAAAACTTTAACCTAATGTTACCAAGTTTTACTGTTTCAATATCCTGTTTTTCTATACGTTATTCACTAATCATAACTTAGTTGTGACACAAATTTGGAAGTATGTGGCACTTCGTGAGAATCCAACTCATTAGCCATAGTCTGTTAAGCCAGCTAGTTGACAATTACATCACATGTGCTGACTATACTTTGTGGTGCTGTTATTTACTAAACTTAGCTTAACTGTGGCACAAGGTCGGAAGTATATAGCACACGGTAAGAATCCCACTCACTAATAATTTTCTGTTAATCAAACTTGCAAACCATTACATCATCTACGATGCCAATACTTTTTAGTGTAGTTATTATCTGAACTTAGTTTAGTCGTGGAACAAGGTCGGATGTATGGGTCACTCAGTGAAACTCCAATACAATAGTAATGGCCTGTTCGTCTAGATTGTTAACTATTACAGCTCCTAAAGCGCCGCATTTTTGTAGCGATATTTACCAAGCTTGAAAAGAGTGTACCACATGGCCACAAGCATGAGCAGTCTGGGAAGAATCGAAATTACCAAAAATGGTCTGCTAATCTGGTTTGTTAATCATTACTACGCGAGGTCCTCCCACTTTATTAAATTATTTACTATACTGAGTTGTCTGAAATTTGGGGCGGCGCCTAGTGAGAAGAAAAAACCTCTACCAATGGTCTTGCAGGGAGACTAAACGTAGTGACTTCCCTTGTCAATGTGTTTGAGGAACTCTCATAAGTCACTAGTCTTTTTTGGTCATGTGACACAGCGAACCGGGAAATCAGCCTCTTTCAAGAACTGTTCTTTGATTTAAGTAGACCTGGTATTTCCCTTCTCGGCAGTTAACACATGGAGCCTTCCTACTTTAGACCTGAGAAGAGTAAGGGATTTTCAGCTTTTTTGCTGTATGGGCTTTTTCTGTTTGTTCCTTGAACACATGTGACTCTTTTATAGCCTAGGAAGAGAACATTGTCACTTACTCGTATTTTACCATTGCACAATCAAAGTGATTTTTCGACTCCATCGTGACTCCGCTATGGGAACAAGTTGACGAACACGAAGACTCTGTTAAACTACACAAAGTTCTATTTACAACGAGGTAACAAGTAGTCGCCGGGACAAAGAAAGAAGGTATAGAAACTATGACGACAGAGACAGCAAGACAAAAATAAGCACCATATCATGGTGGGAAAGAGAGAGCAGACACTGTCTTTGAATTTTTACCTGGTTCTAACATGCTTGTCCGCTGGGTCATGTAGCCTAAAGCCCCACTTTGGAACGCACCCCCAAAATTAAGGCTCGTAAACTTTCGTTTCTTTACATCTTCGTTGCTGATGTTCAACTGACGTCTTTACCTTATCACTTCTCGCCGACAACTCCCGAAAGGACACGAGTCATACCCTCATTTTCACCTGTCGTGTTGGCGGGAGAGTCATCCTCTTTCGCTCGCCCATGCATGCGCGCACGATTTTTGGACTTCCAGTCCTCTCTATTCATTTTTAATTATCACGAGTGCCTCTGCCTTCCTATTTGGAGACTACCGTCTGCTTTATTAATCCATTTATTTATTCATTCATTCAATTTCATTTTTCTATGAGCCGTTCAGTTACATTACTGTATATTGTTCAATTAAATGTCTTTATAATATTAATTGACTTGTTCTTTTTCCTCCCGAATTTTCTGTGTTAGTTTACTCGCTTTGGGATAACCTAATGCGTAATAATAAACAGGGTGTTGGCCGTCAAATAACATCTCGTTAAGTCTTTGTCTGCTAATCTAATTGCTTGAACATTACCTTACGTTAGTTCCCACCCTGTATACATCCATTTTTCTTCGAGTACCATTACTTTATGCATACCCCATTCCTTTAAATGCAAATTACGTGTAACCACTGTCCAATATCACTTGTAGGAGCCTGAAGTTTAGCAAAAGTAAACTCTGCGCTGTTCTAACACTGTCTCATTATAAAAAGCGCCAACCCAAAATTATACTGATCGGAAAGGGCCTACCTGGCATCGGTCGAAGAACTTTAGAGTGTAGTGCTTCCAAAAGTTTCTACCTCCTTCCTTCTTCCAGCAGTTCAAAACGATCAGATGTCCTCATCTCAGTTTCTCAGCCGTCCAGCCACTTCTTTATAAATATCCTTTTAAGGACACAAGTCTTTTCTTCACACACTGTCCTTTAAAGGACACCGATCTTATCTCTACACTACTACCTTTTCAGGGTAGTAACCTTCATTTTGATCAACACCACCAGGAAAAGTGTATATTAGCAGCCAACTGGATGCTATGACAACCAGAGTAGCAGACGAAACTGTTCGGACTACCTTCGACTTCACCCGCAAAGTAGTAAAACATGGCAAATGTGGCCATATTACCCGGCCTTCGAGCTGTTAGCCTCACGACTTCAGTCCAGTTAAATGTCACCACTCGGATGTACGACATTTCGTCAAGATAACGTCGACCAAACCCCGGTTAACTGCCGAATCAGCTACCCCAACGCCAGATTCTGCGATCCGATACGTCTAACTCTCCGGCCGTCTAGAGACTAACTGCTTACAGTGGTGCATCAATGAACTGTTCAAGATCGTCTAGACCCACTGCTGTTAAAAACTATAAAAATATTGAGTCTACTCTTTTGGTGCAGCAGGAACTGCATTCAATTTTTTGCTTAAATTAAAAAAATGAATAATGTGATATCATTCCTAAAAAAAGTTATACATCAAAATATAAAGAAATTTACAATAAGACCAAATTACTTCCATAACCCCCTTTCTTTACTAGATGTATTCTAACAAACTGATCCCTTACCCCACCTGTTTCACAGCTTTTTTTTTTAATGATCATGATTCCCTACAAATAAACTCATAAAAAAAAACAAATAACCAACAAATTCTCAAAAGTTTATCATTAATTCCGAAGACCTCTCCTTTGAATATCTTTTCACACTTATTTTCCTTGACTTGATTCGGCATTAAATGACCGATGAGGTTGATATGCCGTAAAACAAAAGGAAGAAAAAAAAGCAAAAAAGTGTTTTAAATTTTCCTCTTTTTTATGTCACTTTTTGCATTTCAGAAAGTCCGTTGGATCGACAAATTTATGGACTCTGCAAAACACATACCTAGTCGACTGTTGCTGTAGAATACACCGACTGCTTCTTTGCAGAGGAGAAAGACTCCCTCCAACGTGTGTCCTCAATATGACACTAAACAATCTGATGGTGAGGTTTTAGTAATGCTGGAGCTTTGGTGAATGCGGAGTACGCTTTCATTACGATCGCACCCGGGTCCACTCTGGCCCGGAGTGGTAGCACCTGATAGGGTCAAATAGAACAAAACTCAGTACTGATACTAATCTGAAATATTTGAAATGGAACTGTTTTATGTGGTAAACTGAATTGTTTGATATAGAACTGTTTTTGAAATTGAAACTATACTTACGCTAAAATAAATTGTTTGAAATAGAACTGTTCTAACATTTTAATATGCGAAAAAAACTATACGTATACTAAATTGAATTGTTTGAATTAGAACTGTTTGACTAAACTAAATAGCTTTAAATAAAAATGTTTTTCACAATAAAACTATGACCTTATGCTAAATTGAATTGTTTGAAATAAAACTGTTTGTTTGTATAAAAATGGATTTGGCATCAGAAGTTGATATGCTATGAGTCCCAAACAAATAAACCACAACACACATCATGGAGATAATTATTATTCATATTTAGGTACTTATAATATTTTTTTGGCTTTTTTTTTTTCATATATAACAACTTTAAAAATGTATCTATTCACAGTTTCTTTTTTTGCTGCAAACTCTGATTTTAACCCCCTTTCAACTCCTACATGCTCTAAACCCACCGTGTCAGATAAATTATGTGAATTAGCTTTAGGGGTCGTTCTCCCAAACAGCAACTGCCTCATAGGATCAAAATAATTTAGAGTATAGGTCAAATCTTGAGGTTTCGTATGACTCAAATTCGGAAATGATGACTGAACAACGGCCAACTCAAACATGTATCAGCTGGTCTGAGACGAGGGATATTTGTGATTTGTAAATAAACATTTAATTTATCATCAGACATTTAATTTTTTTTATTTTATAATTTCTACCTGATAATTTTTCAGCACGACCTCTTAAGCAGACAATGGAAGAATATAACCTCTTTCTATTCTGCGAGTGTTCGTGTCATTTCAAAAATAGTAAGGTATATATATATATATATATATATATATATATATATATATATATATATATATGCATATATATATATGCATATATATATATATATATATATATATATATATATATATATATATATATATATATATACTTCACCCTTTTTTATCCAAACAAACAATAATATAGATAATTAGATTAAACATCATCATGGTAGCAAACAAAAAAGACAGCGGATTCTAAATGTTTACTAAGTTTTTCTTTTGTATATAATTGAAAAGTTATGTTACAAATATTTCTTTGTCCTTTTTCTTTTTTGTTTCGTTCTTACCAAGAAGAGATATTCTTTTTCTCTCTAACTTTTTAAGTCACTGGCTCTCCGATTGTAACCACTTCTTCAACTCTGCAGAAGTGATGGCTGAACATTTTTTTAAAACTAAAGGAACGTTTTTTTGCGTGGGGAAGTAAGATGGAAGTAGTTTATCTCGTAAGGAGAGAATTTAGTTACTCACTAAATTTAGATCAATTGTGGCACACGGCCAGAATTATGGGTTCACCCAGTGATAATCAAACTCATTAATAATTATCTGATAGTCTAGCTTGCTAATCATTACAACATGTGAGAATTAATAATGTTAAAAGCTTTTTGCCTAGATTCAGCACAAGGCTGTATAAATTGGGCTCCTTATGAGACTACAACTCACTCGTGAAGATTTGCAAGTAAAACTTTCTAACCATTACACCATTCAAGGTGCCAGAGAAGAGAATTCTTCTAATTTACTAAGCTTTGTCGCTTAAATGTGACACAAAACAGTTTCTATGGAGCACCCAATAAGACTCGAACTCTCTGGTGAAGTTTTGTTTGTATAGTTTGCTAACCATTGCACAAACCCAGGCACAATATGAGAGAATTCATTTCAGAGCGTGAAACTTTGCACCTTCATATAGAAAATGTCATACCTCCTCCGCTTCACTTAAAAAAGTAACTGTCAAAAACTGAAGCTTATATTTGGATTTTAGATATAAGACGAATAAAGAACTCAGCAACGTATATCATAAATTGATAGTGCTATCTAGACGTCTCTGCTTCTGTTGAGATGTCAAAAATTAGTTATAATTAAAATAGTTGATAGTGAAAATTATCAAGCCTGTTTCTCGACCTTTTGATCAGCTTTTTTTGTGACAAAATTCAGAGTTGTTTAAGTTTCGAATTGTCAATATTTAACAGCGCTTCAGTTCATCGTTTTCTTTCTTTCTTCTTTACACTCTTTAAAACAGTCAATGGAGTGTGTAACCTCTTTCAATTGTTTGCAAGCCATATCAGCTTGGGCGAAAGAATTACCGACTGTACTTCTGTAAGACTACCTGAAGAATTGTTCTGGGTATATAACTAATAATGGTGAGACTCCTGTCTGGGAACTTTGGGTAATGTGGAGTATATCTCTATTGCCATTACCCCCGGACCCACTCTGTCCGGAGTTGGAGAACCTTTTAGAGAGCTTCTCTATGGATGCAATAGAATAGTTCAATCCCTAAATAAGGATTATTATTATTAATACTGATTTTAAACCATATAGTTGAATATGAATTATTTTTATAACAATGGAATACTTCATAAACATATTCCCGTATTTGACGGTAAATAAAGTACAATTATTTCTAAAATATATCTTTAAAAATTCCTCTGCGTCTTATATGCCATATGAAGGTTTAAAATTTGTGATAGTCAGTCGAAATTAGCTACTAGCAAATCATATTAGCTTAGACATTAGAGTAACTTTCATATACCTATTAAAAGGCTATTATGCAGATTAAAAGTGTTATCATTAATAATATTCATTATATTAATTTCATCACTAATATTAGTATTTTGTTTCTTTCTGGATTTGTTCTGCTGAAATTGGAATGTGTCTTATACACCCGTATGTCTTATATGCCGTCAAATACGGTAGTTATTTTAAACAGCAATACTTGGAAGCATTTAACTGGGTTTAAAAACAAAATTATTTTAGATAAAATCATTTGTATTATATTGTAATAATTGAAAGCATTTAACTGTGAGCAAACAAACGATTAATATTGAATGGTTTTTATTAGTGTTAGATAGCAATACTTGAAACCATTTATGTGTGCAAGCAAATTTGCCTTAAGTCGTTGGAAAATGAAGTTATCTATTATCACAAATTACACACACACACACACACACACACACACACACACACACACACACACACACACACAGACATATATATATATATATATATATATATACATACATATATATATATATATATATATATATATATATATATATATAATGAGGATCTAGCGATTAATAACCCACAAATATTGATATACCATGAATTTTTTCTTTCAGTACACGCTGCTTCACTGGGATTTGGATAGTTTTATTTTGACGTAATTTTTGCCAATACATTTTTTTCTTTGATGCAATAAAAAGTCATGATTTTAAGGTTATACTCTTTGCGACCATACTGCTGTTGAATATTGATATACCATGAAATTAACATATTCTATCGTGCGTGGGTTAATACCAATGCAAAAATTAGGTGGTTCATAAATACGCCATCCACTTTTATTTATACAAACAAACAATAATCTTCTTAATAAGATTAAATATAATTATGATCACAAAAAAAAAAAAAAAAAAAAAATTGATGATTCTAAATATTTGCAGATTTTTTAAATAATTGAAAAGTCAAGTCAATTATTGCTTTCTTTGCATCGGCAAAGTTGTCTTCATTTTGTTTCTTTTACTCCAAGAAGCATTATTATTTTTCTTTCAAACTTATTTAGCTACTGGCGGTCGCCATTTCTCTTAACACAGAAAAGATGTCATGGATGAAAACGAGTAAACATCTGAGAAACCTATATAATAAAGTGATTGTGATATTTAGACATATATACTTTAACTTTTTATTTGTACTGATAACATGTTTTGTAAGAGAGAACTGATGTTTTCGGAACAGTTGACAGTGTAAACTGATCCTTCGATCATTGTTGATGTTTGAATTCCTTTAAAACAGTTTGCTGTCAGCCATATATGGTGTAATTTTTTTTCCGTACATGCTGCTTTTCTCGGATTTGGATATTTTTCATCATCATCATCATCATCATCATCATCATCATCATCATCATGTCGTGCAGTTAACACGGATACCCCTGACCCTCTCTCGCCACTTCTCCCTGTCATTCATCGCCTCTGGTAGGTCTTCAGGGCTACATCCCGTATCCTCACAGAGCTGTTGTATGTATGTTCGACCTGGTCGTCCTGCTTTTGCTTGGCCATATGCTGGGGTCCATAGAAGTACATCCCTTATGAGCTCGTCCTTGCTTCTCCTGCAGTGTCCTGAATGTCTGGTTCGACTAGCTTGGATAGTTTTTGTTAGGGGAGGAAGGTGGCCGTATAGTTGCTGCCTTGTGGGGTGTTGCCGCCGGGACTTGTTCAATATTGCTCGCAACATTCTTGTGTAATTGCCGTCTAGCTTCTTCTCAAGCCGTTTAGTTAGCGTCCAAGTAGTGCATCCATATAGCAGTATCGACACGACCGCTGCCTGGAAGAAACTGCGTTTCATTTTATCGGTCAGGTCTGATTTCCATATAATAAAAGCCTGACGTAATTTTTACCTATGTATTTTTTTCTATGATGCAATAAAAAGCCATGACTTTAAAGGTATACTCTTTGCAACCCTACTGTTGTTAAAACGTCTACTTGACTCAGTGAATATATAAAAAGGCAAAAAACAAACAAAAACCTAACAAAAACAAAAACGAGACATCGATACATTCAAACAGAAATCTTTGTCTAAATAGAAAATTGCTCAACTGCAGCTTTTTATAAACTCTCTAAAATGAACTCAGTATAAATTCTGGCCCTGTTGGCTGGGGCTGCTGAATACATTGTCTGCATCTCTGCATAGGGGTAAGACTCTTCCAATGAATCTCTTTGATATGACACTAAACAACCTGTTGGTGAGACTTCAGTAATGCTGGAAATTGGGGGAATCCAGAGTACCTCTTTATTGTTCTCGGTTCCACTCTGGCCTTGACTGGTAGCACCTGATTGGGTCCTATCTATGGGTCAAATAGATATGTACGACATTTAGACTGTGTATTTATCATATTTACCAACCCCACCACTCGGGCAGGATATGACACAAAGTCAACTTTTTTTAAGCGGAGTTTAACAGCTTTGAATTCAAAGTATTCCTTCTCTTAGATTAGTTGCCTCATCAAGGCTGAAGAAACCAGTCTGTCCTACTATTTACCCATAGCTAGAGGGAGAATAATTGGATTCATACCTTTCCCAAGGGTAATAGTACTAGACTGTGTATTTATGCTAAGCTGAATTGTTTGAAATCGAACTGGTGAATCATTTAACTGTGTATAAACAAATGACGGTTGTTTAATTGAATTGTTAGTGATACATAGGAATACTTGGAACTATTTAACTTTGTTGACATGTTAAACTGTGTTTTTTGAAATAGAACTGTTTGATCATTTAACTGTGTGTAAACAAATAATTGAGGTTTAATTGAATTGCTAGTGAAATACAGGAATACTTGAAAAAATTAAAATGTGTGCAAACAAATGATTAATATTAAATAGAATTATTCGTATTAGATAGAAATAAGTGAAAATATTTAGCTGTGTGCCAAAATAAATGTTATCTATAAAATGTGTTTAGATATCATATATTCAATATAAAAAGCATTTGGGATTAAATATCCTTCATTGCCATCACTCCCAGGTCCACTCTGGGCCGGGGAGGTAGCACCTGATAGGGTGCTATCTTATGGATCAAATAGAACAAAACTATGTACTTATGCTAAACTGAATTGCTTAAAAGAGAAGTGTTTTGATATTTAAACAGCGTACATTTTCGGAAATTTCCATTTTTGTGGCATGCTGTCATATGTCTCTTTGTAGTCTTTGCTGTTATGGTTATAACTTTCCATCATGTTTTTGTTTCTCGTTTAGACAATCTTGGTCCATATATGATAGGTCATTTGCTCCTCATGTTTTTTTACGACATCCTTTTGGTACTTTAGAAAATAGCCCTCGGCATTCAAGTAAAAGATATCTTCTATATGTGCAGTTAGAATCTTCCATATACGCAAACACAGGATTGAAACTGCAACCTCCAGATGATTGTCACCTTAGAAGATTAGGATCTTAGCGTAACGGTTATAGGCGTTGGTTCCCTAAGCTTCTAAGGAAACAATCATCAAGAGGTAGCAGTTTCAATCCTGACTGCTGGCGAGTAACAATACAGGAATACTCAACACTTGTACGCGGTTATGGCTAACGGAATCAAAACAGTCACCCCCGTGAATTCAATAAAGGACATTAGTTCAAAGTTCCTTGTAGGTTCCTGAGTTCGACGAACACCTGAAGAATGCAGGTGGACATATCAGCCGAAACGTTGTGGAACTAACAATAAAGATGAAGACAATACTCCGAAAACCCTTAATGATAAAAAAAGCTTATTTTAAGTGTTTATGATATTTGTTTTCATGGTCAAGCAAAAATTATTCTTTTTATTATTGTGGACAATATTTTTTTCTCATACAACATTATAACACCCCTTCAATTGAGCATATAATCGTTATTTTCTCGCCTCATTTATCAGAAAGCTCATGTGTATTGTTTTCTCTTCATTTTTGTTGGATTTTTCCACTCGTCCATCGGCCAAAAAGCGGCTTGCAGCTATTCGTAAAATTGATTAACATTCATAACAGACGTAATTGTGAATTGATAGAGTACCACTAATTCTAAAATAATCATACAATATTTCTCTCAATGTTTTTACAACGGTTAACTAGACACTAATGTAATAAAAAGTTAACCCTTATTTTCCCGCCCGCCTTGATGTGGTCTTGTAATTCGAGTTCCGTTTATACGAACCAAATTCAACCCAAGGCTTTGCACTAATTTTCCATTTGTTTTTGTTGGTATTCATCCTTATTATGTATAATCTAATTACGAGGCGTGCCAATAATAACTCAATTTGAAAGCATGAAATACAAACTGAATACTTTTGAATAATATTTCCTGATGGGATAATATTACTGTACACTATGAAAGCCGGCATTTTGCTCGTTTTCTATGATAAACGAGTTACTTTTACAGCGTTGCCGATTTTTGTCTTTTATGATACACCTTTTTATAGTCTTTAATGATATAGCCCAAATTTCAAAGATCATTCTTGAAAAACTAAAACCTTTAACCTCTAAGAACAGAAGTCTATTAGTTTTTTCTATGTTTGTACTGCAAGTGCATATTTATCCTTATTTTTAAATGAATGATATTTGACATGATGTCATTCAGCACATAACCAATAAAATTTTGCAGGAGTTGAACTTTTCAAGAATTTTTTTCATTATTTTATCTATACACGAATTTTTTTCTCGTTCCCTTTAACTGTATTGACATCAGACTTGTTATAAGGTTATCTAGTTCTTTGGCATTCTTAGGCTATCGACCAGAGAATGAATGTAGAATTTTGATCAATCTTCGACTGCATTCGGATTTAAATGTTTACATCTAGTTTTCTGATTTAAGATTCGATGTAAAGAATATATTTCAAGCAATTTTTGTGATCTGTTTTGGACACTCAAAATGCGTCTATTAGTTCAAGGGAGAATAGAGTACCGCAAAAGTGAATTAGTCTTACTTTGAATGAATGTATATATCAGGGTCACATTTATGATGAAAAAAAATCTCTTTGCATATTATTAGTTCGGATGGAAATGATTCTAACCATAATACTGCGTGAAAATAAATGATTGTTATTATTACATGAGAATAGTTATTTGAAACCATATAATTGTGTATACATTATTAGTCTAGATAGAAATACTTGATTCCATATAACTCTGCAAATAAATTATGTTCTATAGCCAAATAAAAACGTGCTATTTGAAAAAACGTCTGGCTTTGGAACATTGAAAATATCAATAGCTTTGATGATAATCAAACGTTTAAAACTAATCAAATTTCGACATTAAATGATCCATAAGTTTTGATATTTACTTAGATAAAGCAAACCAAACAAAATAAATAATAGGAGGAGATAGAAAATAGTCATAAACAGGAAAATGTCAGATTGAACTCAATTTTCATTACATGGAAGGAAAATGTATAATTAGTTACTTGAAACCCTATCATAGTTTGAAATGCATAACCCCATATAATTGTGAAGAAATTAGTTGGTTCGTTAGTTGGTTGTGTTTTATGGCATATTTGTTGGCTATTTAATGCTAAATACCTTTTTATACAAATAATCAGTTCTATTTCAAACAATTCAGTTTAATATGAATACACAGTTTAATTGTCTAAAGGATTTCTATTTCAAGCTTTCCAGTTTATTCAAACAGTTCTAATTCAGCTAATTCAGTTTAGTATAAGTATAGATTTTGTTTGCACAGAGTTAATGTCAAAACAGTTCTATATTAAACAATTCAGTTTAGAGTAAGTACAGTTTCAATGTCAAAAAGAGTTCTATTTTAAACTATTCAGTTCAGCATATGTACGCAGTTTAAATGTAAGTACACTGAGTAATTGTTAAAACATTTTTATTTCAAGCTATTAGTCAAACAATTCTAATTCAAACAATTCAGTTCAGTATAAGTATGCAGTTAAGTTCCATTTAACCAATAGATAGGGCTCAATCTGGTGCTACCATTTCAGGCCGGAGTGAAACTGGAAGCAGGGGTAATAAAGGGATGTTCTGCGTTCCCCAAAGCCCAAGCATCATTGGACCCTCACCACCAGATTTCAATAAGTTTTTTTTTGTCTTAGTCAGGTTGTGAATGGGAAAAATATTTTAATCCATTTCTTGTTTGATCTGAAGAAGTTCTGTTAATTTTTAGAGCATTGATTTATATCAAGGCTTCTAACAGGATGGAAATAAATTCATTATCTAAAGGTGACCGAATTTTTTTTCTTTAAAGAATAATATATATATATATATATATATATATATATATATATATATTTATATATATATATATATATATATATATATATATATACGAGGTGCCTTCAATAAGTTTCCAGACTTTTTTCGTATGGGCACTTTTATTGATAGTACACACATGGAACTCTAGTCCCCTTCGAAGTAATCTACCCCAGCTGCAATGCAATTGTTGTACCGTTCCAACAACTTCTGCAAGGTCCCATGGAAGTCCTCTTGTGCGAGAATTTCAATGACCTTCGTCACAGTCTCTTTCATCTCCTCAATTCTCTCATAACGACAGCCTCTAAGGTTTTCATTGAGCTTAGAGAACAACCAAAAGTCACAGGGAACAAGGTCTGGACTGTAGGGAGGGTGAAGAACTGTCTTGATGCCCATCTTGGTCAAAAAGTCTGTGACAAGGATGGAGTTGTGGACTGGTGCATTGTCCTGGTGGAAATGCCACTGAAACGATTTGGAGAGTGCTGGCCTCTTCCGACGGAATCTCTACCTGAACTCCCTTAAAACCTCAACATAGTATTCCTCGTTGACTGTCTGTCCAGTGGGGACCCAGTGCAAGTAGATCATGCCAATGCTGTCAAAAAAAGGGATCATCAAAAGTTTGTGGGTGGATTTGCTCTGTCTGGCCTTCTTGGGTATGGGAGAGCCAGCATGCTTCCACTGGAAACTCTGTCTCTTGGACTTTGGGTCATAGCAGTAGATCCAGCTTTCATCGCAGGTCACCAGAGCATCAAGAACTGCGGGATCTGAATTGTTCAGCTCGACCGTCTCTCTGCTGTCATGACAACGTCTTTCTTTCTGATCTTCTCTGAGCACCCTTGGGACAAACTTCACGCAAATCTTCCGCATCTGCAGTTACTCGCGAATAATTGTGTGTACAGTTCCCACACTGACGTCAAACTGTGCATTCATTGTCTATATAGACACACGACAGTCCTTATCCATGAAATTATTTATTTAGCGAATCAACTCTGGTGTTCTGACTTCCTTACTCCTCCCACACCTCTCATCATACTGCACAGACTCCCTGCCTTCCTTGAATCTTTTATGCTACTCAAAAACTGATGCTCGATTCATGCCAGATGCTCCAAAAGCAGTCTGAAGCATTCCGTACGTTTCTGCGACATTCATTCCATGTTTAAAACATAGATTTATTGCATATCGTTCTTCGAAAGTGTTCTACCGTCCAGATTGCATTTTTGAAATTCACCAGCTGTGACAATCAGGCTTTCGCAGGATATATTCCAATTCCTGCTGTAGCTGTTCATTTAAACATGAAATCACAAAAATTGATTAGTCATCTTATAAGATGTATAGCAATCACATATTAAATTTTCAAGAGTCAACGACAGTGTTAAATACCAGTAAAAAAAAAAATATATATATATATATAGTTTTTATTATATGTACTTAAGAGTATATAACATTGCAAAAATTATTTGTATTTGGTAGGAATAGTTCATTGTCTATAATTTATGCAATAACAGTTTCACATAAGATTATATATCTTTTGTTGTAAGTTAAATCCAGAGGCCTTAAAAGTCATAATGATTTAAAAACCATATCCAAGATGGGAACTACCATATATATATACATATATATATATATGTGTGTGTGTGTGTGTGTGTGTGTGTGTGTGTGTGTGTGTGTGTGTGTGTGTATGCGTGTGTGTGTGCGCGCGTTTGTGTGTGAGTGTGTGTATGCGTGTGTTTGTGTGCGTGCTTTTGTCTGTGAGTGTGTGTATGCGTGTGTGTGTGTGTGTAAGAAAGTCGTTGCATGAAATGCAAGTCCACTCTATTCCTAATCACCTTGGATAAATACTCTTCAATAAAAAAAATCTTAGGGAGTGCGTATTTGTTTGAAATACTGTATATAACATAATCATTCATGATAAAATCATTAGGACAGCTTAAATCATAATTTCCTGTTCCTTTCATTTCAGTTCCAAATTAAAAAAAGACATCAATTCTAAGGTGAAGACTGTATTGCAAATAAATCTCTCTATCTCTCTCCCTCTCTTTCTCTCTCTCTCTCTCTCTATATATATATATATATATATATATATGCTATGCAAAGAAGCAAGAACTTCCCAAAATTCCTCTGTCCAAAGTATAACACTAAACTGTATCTGGTGGTAAGGATCCATTCATGATGATTCTGGTAGAGTGGAGAACTCCTTCTTTGCCATTATTTCAAAGTTCATCCTGTCATGGATTCTTAGTTTATGATAAATTAGCTTCGTTTAGTTTTATAGCACATCAGCCACTGTAGGTGATTTATGCCAAATCCATTTAATACATGTAAATAGTTCAATTTCAAACAATTCAGTTTAGCATAAGTCCAGTTTCAATGTCAAAATGTTCAATTTCAAACAGTTCAGGTTAGCATAAGTACGTCGTTTAAATATCAAAACATCTCGATTTCAAACAATTCAGTATAACATAACTCCGCAGTTTAAATGTCAGAACAGTCCTATTTCAAGCAATTCAGTTTAGCATATGTACCCAGTGTAGTTCTATTTGACCTATATATATATATATATATATATATATATATAGAGAGAGAGAGAGAGAGAGAGAGAGAGAAATCCAGCGGTTTTATCTTTGATGCCC
>OY757910.1:41983577-42093577 GCA_963585895.1 Sepioteuthis lessoniana
CAAGGAAAATTTAAAATCATTTTTATGTAAAAGATGACAACTTTCCTAAAAAAAATACCTAAGACACAAGCCTTTACAGCACAACTCAGTCACCGTTATTTCGAAGAAAAAAGATGGATTTTTACTTTTCTCCGTTATGTGAGTACAAAGTGATCACAAAACTTCTCATTAAGCAGAATTACATATATACTGACTGGCATATTGGCAACATTATTACAGTGTTTGCCAATGTTCCTGGCGGCTTCGGTTCAATGCCAGGTCGAGTCATACCAAAGACTAAAAAAAAAATGGTACTTGATATCTCCTTGCTTAACTATTATCATAAATTACGGATCAAGGATAAGTAGAAAAATCCTTAGAAATGAGTAATGCCCTCCCTACACCTCTTGTTGTCTCTATTGAAAAGTGAGCCTTCGGTTCACACTCAGTTAACCTAACCTTACTTGGTATATATATATATATATATATATAGTTTCTTTGCTTAATAGCATATCGTCTTTAGTCGCTTATTTAACGCCAGATTCATCCCTGTAGAAATTGAACGTAAAAGCGTGACTGCGGTTTGAACTTGCTTACAACGATGTCGCAAACCAGCACGTAAGTTACAACGCCATATATATATATATATTTGAAAGAAAAAGTCCTTGTTGTCACAACAGGAAAGGTAGCATATAATCCAGAAGAAATATCAAATTAGGATGACCGTAAATCTAAATTTCATATATATATATATATATTCGAAAGAAAAAGTCCTTGTTGCCACAACAGGAAAGGTGACATAAAATCCAGAAGAAATGTCAAATTAGGATGACCGTAAATTTAAATTTCATATGATATATACAAACATCAGACGGAAAGGTGTCCCAAACCATATTTACCAACTCCTCCGCTAAGGCAGGATATGACACAAGGTTAATTTTCTAAGCGTAGTTTAAGAGGTTTGAATTCAGAGTTTTCCTTCTCCTAGACTAGTTGCCTCACCAAGGGCAGAAGAACTTAGTCTGCCCTACTATTTACCCATAGCTGGAGGGAGAATAATTGGATTCATACCTTTCCCAAGGGTATTAGTACTATGTGAAATGTAATCAGTCTCGTCTAGGATTTGAACTCGTGTCACAGTGTTCAATTTCTACGACAATAACCATTACACCTAGAGCACTTCCAAAAGTGTCCAAACAATCACAATTATATAGTGGTGAAAAATGAGAGAATACTTGACACTCACACCTAAAAAAATAAGCTCAACCACTCTCACATAAGCACATGATATATATATATATATATATATATATATATGACTGTTCAAAAAATATAATAATTCAGGTGTTTAATAGCACAGAAGAAATTTATTAGTATGTCTACTTTTTGATATCAATTCACTTCTTTTGTACAATTTGTTTTCAGTATGTTTTCGCATACATAATATTTCCTTTAGACGTAATCAACTGCAACTTTCACCTTCAAATTTACGCCTGTGTTATTTCACATTATCACATTTTATTATACGACATTTGCTTCTTTCATATTTTATAAACCAGATATGCTTTAATAGTGTTGCACTGTTAGCACATTTTCATTGTTTATGGTTATTTCATCAAATTTTCTAAATCAATTCACTGGCACCATTGACAACTTTTCATCGTAAGTGTTATAAATAACGCACTGTACATCAAGCCATTTACTGTGACCTTGAGCCAAACTGGCAAATAAGTTTCTGTTGCTAAATGTTTTGTAAACGTTTACAGATCAGTTTGATTGAAGGAGTAAGTTCTGTGATCAAGAATAAAGACTTACCGCGGCCTTGTGCCAAATTAAGCTTCCAGCATTTTATTTATGAAAATATTAGTTGTAGAAAATATTTTATTTAATGGTTATTATCTAACTCTTTGTAATAATGCAGTTGATTGATAGATAGATAGACAGACAGACAAATAGACAGACAGACACAGAAACAGATAGACAGACAGGCAGAGAACCAGAGAGAGGAGGAAAACAAGTACAAAAAACGTTGCATATGTTTCAATTTACTAAGGATTAAACTTAGATGTAATATTCTCTCTCTTTCTCCAATTCTTTCTTTCTTCCTTTCTTTGTTTCTTTCTCTCTCTCTCTCTCTCTCTCTCTCTCTCTCTCTTTCTTCTTCTCTCTTACATACACAACACACATAAATATGTATACATGTGTGTGTACGTATGTCTACAATTGTGAGGTTTTGTGTATTTACCCAATTTCTCCACGACGAGAAGAATGTTGGACCTGGACATTTCCTGAGAGGAACACTGCTGGTTCGAATTTAGGAATTTTATTTTCACAGACATGTTGTCTTAACCAATGCTAAAGAATCAGGCCTGTCATATTATTTCTACGTAGCTTTGAGCGGTGAGGGAACTTACGGTTTCATGCTTTTTCAAGAGCCTTAGCACGAAGCGAAACGTAAACAGGTTCGGGCAGGATTTGAACTAGACTCACTGATTCCATTTCCAGTCACAATAACCTTATCCCTAAGTTTGCCTCCACGTGTGCGTGCATTTGTGTGTGTGTGGAGGGGGTGTACTTGCAAAATAAGAGGTTTATCATCTGAAGTTGAAGAAAGAATCGTGCTTCATTCCAATTTTGTTAAATCTTGTATCATTTCAGATTATATATATATATATATATATATATATATATAGTGCTGTCCTAAGTTTTGTTTGTTGGGTGTGGTTGAATGGGGCAGAATACTTACCAGACATGCTAAATGAGACAACGAATCTGGAGCAATAGAGCACTTGGAAGTCAACCAAATTTTCCTGGAAGTCATTTTATGTCACTCGCGTGCCAGCCACCTACGATGAGGTGTTTCATTTCAATGCAAGAATTAACTATCACCCACGGGGAATCTGGTGATCATAAAGGAAAGCAAATGTTCTCTAACAAGAACAGTGTCTGTCACACGTGTCAAGAATGACTTCAGTCTCACTAGTGGGCTTTGCGAAAATCTTGAGAAATCATCCAACATTATTAGAAAAACACCTTCAGCTTTTACAACACGCAGGAGAGAGGCTGGATCTAGTGCCTAGTATAATTTTCCCAATATACGAACAGGGCAAGATGTCTACTGTTTAGGTGTACTTAGGGATTAAAAGTTAAAAATAGCATTATACACACACACACACACACACACACACACACACACATATATATATATATATATATATATTGGCAGCATTTCTTCATTAATACAAATTTCGTAAGTGAAGTAACTTAACAGAAGTAGTTTTCAAACCAGTGCTAATGTACTTAAATGTCTTTAGCTACTGACACGATTTATAGAACAATTTTAAAAGTAAACATTACACACTGCAACGGCCCAGACTCTCCTCTTCTTATAAAGAAGTAATGTATATACAAAAGGTACATCACTTTTGTTATATATCTTCCCCTGATGATGGCCCAAAATCAGTTATGGAAAATACATCAATCAATACCCACTGATTATTATAAAATCAGTATGGGATTATGAAAGGATCGACCAGAAAATATATAGACAAAAACTGTCTATTATGTTCAACGAAATTTATATATATATATATATATATATATATATATATATATATATATATATATATATATATATATATATATATACGAGTATCATTCAATAAATTAGTGGAATAAAGAATGCAGAATAATTTATTTTCAAATCTTTTTGCACGAATGAAAACTCTGTCTTTGTCGGAATTCGATTTTTGCAAAAATTATTTTAATCTTACAAAAATATTTTCTAAGTGTGCTAATTCAATACTTTTGGGTTATGGATATATGTAAACCAAATCTGTATGGTAAAGCTGATATATTAATTGGGAAGAAGGTAGTTAGATGCTTTCGGTTGGCACTTTTATTAGGCAACCAGTCTAGAAGAAAGAACGTATCTAACATAATAATTTGATTTGTATTGCTCGGTAAAATCTGTAACAAACAGATGAAGCATTCATCTCATATCAGTACATCCAAAAAGTATGGCTGACCCTTTAAAATGTTTCATTGTCTGTAAACAAATAACCTGTTGAGTTCAGAGGACAAAGTCATATTAAAATCTTAGGTTTTAAACCTCCACTTCTCTAAAGGCATCGTACAGTTTCAAACTCAATTTCAAAAAATAACTCATTTTTCTTTAACTTCTGTGTTTTTTTTGTACGAACTTTCACTGCAAATTTTCGACATGAGTTTTAAGAGACAGTTAGTATCCTGAGATCCAGGACTTTTGAAAGCATCCTGGCTAATATTAGCAGTGGATGGTTTTAGGTTCTTAGGAACTTTTCTAAGGGCTCCAACAACGGCTGCGGTCACTGACAAATTCATGTTCAACCAAGTTGTTATGCAAGATCTTGGTATCAGTATTATTATTATTATTATTATTATTATTATTATTATTATTACGTTACTCGTTTGAGAGTTATTCACATCAGTGTTAGCTGATTGTTTTTCACTGAAGTCTGAGTGACCGAAAGTTTCCTCAAGTCTCCAGAACTCTTCTCAGTATTCTGGTGCATCTTAATAGTGCAATAGTTTGGATGGTCTTCACTTGTCCTCTTATTTCCAAGTCTTTTAGTCCCTTGACCAATCCTTTAATGATTGTTACCAAAGCACCAATCACAATTCGTATAACCGTCACCTTCATGTTCCATAGTTTTTCCAGTTCTCTAGCTACGTTTTAGTATTCATCTCTCTTCTTTTTTCTAATTATTTTTATTATTTCTTCCCTTATTTAACCATTTTTAACGTTATATGTTGAAACATATTTTAACAATCTATTGGCCGGTCATAGAATGTGCCGACTATATTCTTTTGCAGCGAGGCGAGACCCCTTCCTCAAAGTGGTCTCCTTTGTAGAGCATTAGACTATATCCGCTGGTGGAAGTTCCTGTTTTTAAAAATATGGTGAATTTAGCTGTCGAGATAATGGTTGAACACACATGATATCTGATGCACAACTCATAGAACCAAACAATGAGCCATATCCGACTTTTCAAAAGTGCTACGCTCCTCCATAAAAAGTAACACATGTTCGCATTTCAAAATATCTTATTCAGGATGTTCTTCCTCTTAGACAGAATTCAAATATAGAGTCTGTATCACGCCTTTATTCAAAATGTCATTGTTATATGCGCAACTTGTTTGTATTTGCGATACTTATCGCGTTCAGATGCTCGCATATATAAGCAAAGAATAAACATATGTCTGTAAAACAAGGCCGAACGAATCAAATTACTCGCATGAGGATTAGAATAAGATTCTCTGACATTTCTCCAAAAGAGTAAAGTGCAAGAATGATTAATTCAAAACTATATTGAACGGCATTTGTCGATCAGATTTTACAAACCTCGGTCTGGTATTTCTGTGTATCTAATCTCTGAAATTCAGTTACTGAGCTCAAAAGTAGCTCGCCAAAATCTCTAGATAAAAAAATGTATGCAGATGTAGTGGTAAAATAACCAAGGGTGTCATCATTTCTAAAAATAATTCTTTCTATTTTTTCTATTAATTAAGTGTCTCAATGTACCAGCTTGATAGAAGTCATTAAGTCGAAGAGTTCAGACCTAAAATATCTTACTGCTGATTCCCTAGTATCAGTACCATGTTTTATCCCCAAAAGAATTCAGGATCAAACACAAAAGACAATTCAATTGATTAAAATAAATACTAACCATTTTTACGTACACCAGACACATACAAAAATCAATACTCACAGAAAACATATTCGTAAATTATTGCTTATTACCAAGAATATGATGTAATGATTTAAAAATTAATATAGTTTTAATTAAGAAATAAGTCTCTCAATGAAATAAAACATTAAAAAAATCATACAATTATACTTCCACCAAAATTAAACACTCGGCTTTAGTGAAGTTGTATGGTAGGATAACAGTCTCCAAAGGGATTTGCCGATCCACTGGATAACCCGTGCTTTTGCAGCCACCAAAAACGAGCAGCCTGACCTCTATAACTTGACTTATGATATTTTATATGCTAAATAAAAAAATATATCCATTAAGATTTCGGTTTCTTTATTTAATGGCATATATTTCTTCAGGGGTTATTTAATACCATAGCCCTCTTTGTAGTAGGACAGTCGAAGGGTCATCTAACTCATAGGTGGAGATAAGAGTGTGAATATTCCACTTGAGTTGCCCATAATATAAATGATTAAATTAAAAGGTTTGTTCCTCTCAACATTCAGTTTGTTTTTGTTGACATGTTTTATTTGTAATTCCTTTCAGCATTAGTGTTTTATCTCAATTACCCGGAAGATTCTTCTAACACAATATCAAGCTCAATATTGTTCCAAACTCGTTACGCTAATTTCCAACATATCTTCTACTCTCGTAACAAGATCAAATCCCTGCCAAAACATGCAGGATTTTAGTTCATTGCGGTCTTTCTTAGTAAAAAGAAAACCTTTTTAACACACTGCAATTTACGGAAATACTCGAAACTGATAAGTTTTACTACAGTGTAAGATTAGTTCCGCAGTATGTGTGGAGTCTCGCACAGTCATGTTCTTGTCTTACGATAACACAAGCTGAAAGAGAACGGTACACGTGTTATTATTCGCTGAAACCAGAGCTATTTTTAGAAAGAGCCCCTTTCTTAAACAAAACACGTGCCGGTTGTAACTCAGCGGGGAAAAATCTTATGGAGATATAACTTCAAAAAGAAATTTTATTTCTTTAGGGAATTGTAAGTAAATTATTTTATTGACAAAGAGGGCGTTTAGCGTCATGGTGATCGAAGGAAATGGAATCGTCGACCCGAGTTCAAATCCTTGACGAAGCTGTTTGCGTTTCATTTCTTGGGAAAAGTATAAATCCAGCTGTCATTTTTTGTTATAGCTAAATAGTAACGCAGTTTATGTTCTTAGGCAATTATTAGGTAACTAGTCAACAAGATATAAAACTCTGAATTCCATCGTGTCTGATTTTTTGTCGTATTTTGCCAATAAAGAAATATAAGGTATTTATATATATTTTTAATATTTTTAATCTTTTATGATATTTTATTTAGATAGAACTAATTGGTATCATATATTATCTTTTATGATACTTTATTAATATTAATTGGACAAATTGGTAGCATATATAATGTTTTATGATAATTTATTTATTTCCATAGGACTAAATGATAGCATATATTATCTTTTATGATTATTTAAATAGGACTACTTGACAGCATATATAATATTTGATGATATCTTATTTTATTTTATTGTATTGTATTAATTTTGAGGGCATTTTGCAATGCGAAATAATAACTATTTCAGTCTAATTCATTTCAAAGTAAAAACATCCTCATTTAATTTGCATCGGAAAATTCAATCAGCCTCTCCACATCAGAATTAAAGAACAGCTGAACACACGTGTATCCTTATTTCATAAACATTTAATTAAAATCAAAAATAAAGATTACTTTTACATCAAAATACAAGCAATAGTACATAATATAAGTAATCCCAGAATTAAGGAAGCTTTATTAATAGCTAATTTACACCCTCAGATTAACAGTAGGTTAGAATTAAATACTGAATATATCATTAATTAACATGCACATTTCAAATACATATTTAAGTAAAAAAATAAAAAGTAAAAACAAAATAAAAATATATCAAAATAGAATAAAATAAAATTGATTTGAACAACTGAAATCGCGTCTATTCCGCATTGTGTTTAAACACCCCACGTGACACCATGGTTACACACACATCATGGTGTTGTAACACCCCACGTGACACCATGTTTATAACTTCCAAAAATTGAATATCCAGCATCGAGTTTATTTTTTTAAAAGTCTCTGACGATGAAGTTTTTACTTTCAAATTAATTGATAGCATATATAATCTTTTATGATTATTCATTCAGATAGGACTTTTTAATATCATATATATGTGTCAGTCATTAATATCAGTTAAGATTACTTGAAACCATCAGTCTGTTCTGTTCCTGTTTCTTTATTTTAATGGCCTACCAACCTTTGTGTGTTATTCTGTGCCAAAGCTATTCCTGTAAAAGGATATTAACAGTACTATATAACTTATAGCAAGGGGGTAACGGTATTCGAACTTTTTTCAATTATATAAGTCAAAAAGCAAACGTAGTAACGTGCTTGGAGTTCGAACTCTTGTACTACGATGTTATACTTCAGCTACTACACCCCAGATACTCCTTCCCATAATTCTGCGTGTTAGCAAAAAAAATATTGTCAAATAAAAATAAGAAAATGCATTTTTTTATAAGAACATTTTTTTAGCCACCTACAAATCATGATGCAATCCACAGATAACATACAATTATTATTGTGTTGTAAAAATATAATAGAACCAATATATTTACTGAATACCCCATAAAAATACCCCCACACCCCAGAAATAAATACGAAAAGGAAATAATGTCAGTTGTCAAAGCGAAATGACCTTTATTTTCGAACCATAATAATTATAAGACATTAGATATCGTCCAAAATGCTGTGTGGAGGAGTGACGTTATCATCTTATGAAACAGGACACGTGTGACACAAAATGATTTTCAGGACAACTTGAAAGACTTCTAAGTGTAGCATCGCTTTAGATTCGTTTCTGATTTAGCATGTCTGTAGGTGTTCAACTAACAGTAAATTGTCTTCAGCCACATACAGCTAACACAAATCAGTTATATATCATCATCATCATCATCATTTCGTGCAGCTAGCACGGATATCCCTGACCCTCTCTCTCCACTTTTCCCAATCGTTCATCGCCTTAGGCAGGTCTTCAGGTCAACATCCTGTATCCTCACATAGTTGCTGAATGTATGTTCGTGCTGGTCGTCCCGCTTTTGCACGGCCATGTGTGGGGGTCCACAAGAGTATATCACTTATGAGCTCGTCTCTGCTTCTCCAGCAGTGTCCTGCATGTCTGGTTCGTCTAACTTGAATAGTTTTCGTGATAAGAGGCAGGTGGCCGTACAGCTGGTGTCTTGTGGGGTATTGCCGCCAGGACTTGTTGAAGATTGCTCGCAGCATTCTTGTGTAATTGCCGTCTAGCTTCTTCTCCAGCCGTTTTGTTAGAGTCCATGTAGTGCATCCATATAGCAGTATCGATGTGACCGCTGCCTGGAAGAAACTGCGTTTCATTTTATCGGTTAGGTCTGATTTCCATATAATCGATAGCCTATTGATAGCTGTCCATGCCTTCGTTAACCTCGTGTCGATGTCCTTTTCGGTTGATTCGACGCTGCTTCCTAGGTAAGTGAATTTATATACCATCACCTACTAAACTTCGCTATACAATGAGCATGGCGTGCTGGGACTGTAGAGTACACCGACAGCATATCTGCAGAGGGATAAGGCACTCCCAACGAGTGTCCTAGATTTGACGCAAAAGAATCTGATAGTGAGAATCAACTAATCATGAAGCTTTTGGGAATGGGTTGTACCCCTACACTGCGACCACTCCCAGGTCTACTCTGCCCCAGAGAGTCCCATCTATGGGTAAAATAGAACTGTTTGACGCTTATACTCTGTGTAAACAAATGACTTATGCTGAATTGAATTGTTTGAAATAGAATTGTTTAATCATTTAACAGTGTGTTAACAAAAGACTGATATTTAAATGAATTATTAGTGATATAAAGCAATACTTGGAATCATTCAACTGTGTGCAAAAGAATGAGCTTAGGCTCTTTCAAAACTTCATCAACAAAATGTGTTTACAAATCTAGTATATATATATATATATATATATATATATATATATATATATATATTTAATATATATCTATAAATAGAATTTGGCATTAAATAACCTAAAATGATTGGTATGGCATAGAACCAAACCAAACCAATACAAACGCACACACATACACATATACAAAGAAATATATATAAAGAGTAAAAGAGAAATATATAGAGAGACAGAGACTGAGACACAGAGAGAGAAATATATATACGTTATGGTTATCGTCATATGAAATAGATTGGTTTAGTTTGTTTGTCTGGTTTTATGACTCATCATGCTTTATAGGTTATTAATGGCAAATCCTTTTTATACATAAAAACAGGTCTATTTCAAACATTTCAGTTTAGCGTAAGTACACAGTCTTAATATCAAAAACTATTCAATTTCAAACAACTCATTTTAGCGTACAAAAACAGTTCTCTTTCAAACAATTTAGCATATGTACACAGTTTTAATATAAAAATAAGTTATATTTCAAACAATTCAGTTTAGCATAAGTATACAGTTTAGTTCTACTTGGCCCATAGATTGGACCTTATAAGGAGCAACCACTACGGGCAAGAGTAGACCAGGGAGCGATGGCAGTGAAAGAGTACTCCGTTACCCAAAGCTCCAGCATTACTGAAGCCTCAATATCGTATTATCTAGTGTCATATCCAGGACACTCGTCCGGATGGAATCTTACCCCTCTGCAGTGAAGCAGTCGGAGTATTCTACACCTCCAGCCCACTGGGCAACATACGAAATGAAATAGGCGATCCGAGTTCGAATCCGGAAGAAAATTATTTGCTTGTCACATTATGATACCATGTCATCTTACCCTATCAATGGAGAAGTTATTGCAAAGATTGAGCTCTTTAGTTCACGAAAAGCCACCCAGTCTTGATGAAGAAAAAATGTTAATTTACACCAGCCGTACTCCACTTTAAACTAACCTTTGTGCTGCATCATACACATCATGGTAATGATTGGGTTAATAAATGCATCACATTATGATGTAGTCACCAGATGGAGACACAGAATACTTCGACATTGTAGCAGGAGTACTACAAGGGGACACGCTGGCTCCGTATCTCTTTATCATTTGTCTAGACTACGTACTTAGAACATCGATTGACAAAATCAAAGAGAATGGCTTCGAACTGACGAAGAAAAGAAGCAGAAGATATCCCGCAACAACAATTACCGACGCCGACTACGCCGATGACATAGCGATACTGGCAAATACACCTGACCAAGCCGAAACACTTCTGCATAGCCTGGAACGAGCAGCAGCAAGCATAGGCCTCCATGTTAATGCACACAAAACGGAATATATGTGCTATAACCAAACGGGGGACATCTCCACTCTAGAAGGAACCCCTCTTAAACTAGTAGACAAATTCACGTACCTAGGAAGCAGCGTCGAATCAACCGAAAAGGACATCGAAACGAGGTTAACGAAAGCATGGACAGCTATCAATAGGCTATCGACTATATGGAAGTCGGACCTGACCGATAAAATGAAACGCAGTTTCTTCCAGGCAGCGGTCACATCGATACTGCTATATGGATGCACTACATGGACGCTAACAAGACGGCTCGAGAAGAAACTAGATGGCAATTACACAAGAATGCTGCGTGCAATCCTCAACAAGTCCTGGCAGCGGCACCCCACAAGACACCAACTGTACGGCCACCTGCCCCCTATCACGAAATCTATTCAAGTTAGGCGAACCAGACATGCAGGACATTGCTGGAGAAGCAGAGATGAACTCATAAGAGATGTACTCTTATGGATCCCCACACACGAGCGCGCAATTACGCAGGACGAAGCACGAACGTACATTCAGCAGCTGTGTGAGGATACAGGATGTTGTCCTGAAGACCTGCCTAGGGCGATGAACGATAGGGAGGAGTGGCGAGAGAGGGTCAGGGATATCCGTGCTGCCAGCACGATATGATGATGATGATGATTCATATCCAACCTTGAATATTTCCTGAAGGTGTCATTATCAAATGTGCCATTTTTTTTCCAAATGTACTTGCACGAAATTTCACTTCAGTCGTATAATATATATTTGTTCACCTTACGTGTGTTTACTACCCATGGCAAAAATTATATCAAAACTTTCGCTGATATTTTTTAGGTATGCAAATGACAATATCATTCCATAATTTTCACCTGAATATATGTGTTATTCCATATTTTTCTCTACACAGCTGGAAAAAATATATTATTCATTTATATGATTTAATCTAGTTTTTTACGTTGTATTTTTATTAAGTCAGAACGTATACATATTAAAAAAGTGTTTCACGTCTTATCTGTCATTTGTTTATTTACTGCTAAACACACACACACACACACACACACACATATGAACAAGTTCTCAATGTTCTAATCATGTTCTAGTATATAACTATTTGATTACTTCCCTCTTTTAAGGGGTTACATCCGTTTAGAAGAACAGCTATCGAGGAAATATGCATTGTATATAATCTGTGCGTTTGATATTCATACTTAGAGAATTTAGAGGATGGTTATAACTTAAGAATATCATCCACATTGGGAATATATACATACCCTATATATATATATATATATATATATATATACCTTTTAGAAAAACAAAAACCGGTCACATTAGGATTATAAATTTATTTCCATCCTATTACATTGAGTTCTTTACCAGGAAAATTCAAATGTTCATAGTTGAATGATTTTTTTGTCGTGACGGAATTAATCCCGACTCCGGTTAAACTGGACTGAATAAACACCCCATATATATATATATATATATATATATATATATATATATAAGTGCTTGTGGGTGTGTATGAGTGTATACATAAATAAATGCTTATATATATATAGATATATATGTAGAAATATAAATATGTATATATACATACTGATATACATATATATGCATACATGAATGCAATTATATATATATATATATATATATATATGAATATATAATACAATAATGTTTAAATATATATTAGTTTGTCTATATATTTAGAATCATGGATGCTAATCTGCTACCACTGGTTTCATGCCGTTTTTGCATGGCAATCATCATCTATCAATCTAGAAATATACTAAAGAAAGAATGAAAGGTTTAGAGGTATATGGACTCTTTTAACATCTATCTATCTATCTATCTATCTATCTATCTATCTATCTATCCTCCCCGTGGTGTAATTGCCTAAGTTCAGCGCTGTATCTTCAAAGAGAGTTCGAAATCCAGTCACTCTATCACGTTAATATTAGCTGGAAAATGTTGATTAACGTTATCTCTGTAGCTCTGAGTTGAATAGTATCACTGCTGTTTTTCAACATAGGTAGTTATGGTATTACATCAGCTTCGACGGTTAAAATACCATTAAAGAAATAAACGATATATATATATATATATATATATATATATATATACCTTTTTCTATCGCATTTTGGGATTACTACCCAATCTTTTTTTTCTTATATAATAAAACTTCTTTTTTATTTTGTGTTTTTTTTTTCACTTGACTTTTTCTATTCCCTGGAACATGATTTACTATTGTATCTTACCATTCCATCTCTTAATTTCTTCATGACAAACACGAATATCACTAGAGAAGAAGAATCAAGGGAAAAGGCTGTTTTTGTTTATTGAAAATCAAGTTGCAGAGGGACCCAGTGCGCATATTGTTTTGCATCTGCAATGAAAAACGAGAAAAGAGTTGTAAGAAGAGATAGCAACATTTAGTTTTCCTAAGCTGGTGGGGAATGGACAGATCATACGAACCATGTGAAGTAGACGTTGAAAACATAATTAAACAGTGACATCTACTTACCTGAATATAACGTGATCAACGAAGATAACAATATTCGATGATATGCAGGTAAAAATACAATATCTACCATATCAAATATGGTTGGAATCAATTATTTAATTTAATGGCATATCAACACTCGATTGTTATTTAATGCGAACTCATCTTTATATACATATATATCTATATATATTGACAAGTCAGCTGGGGCTGTAGAATACAACAATATTTCTCTGCAGATAAGCAAGATTCCTCCAACGAGTGTCCTGGATATGAAATCAAACAATCTGATCGTGAGGTTCCAGTAATGATGGAGCTTTGGGGAATGCGGACTACCCCTTCATGACCATCACTCCCAGCTCCACTCTGACTCGAAGTGGTGGCACCTGATAGGGTCGTATCTATGGATCAAATAGAACTAAACTGTGTACTTATGCTAAACTGAATTGTTTGAAATAGAACTGTTTTGACATTTAAAACTGAATTTCTTTAAATAGAAGTCTTTGATATTCAAACTTCGTACTTATGCTAAACGGAATTGTTTCAAATGAAACAGTTTATGAACGCTAAAATGAATATTTTGATGTAGAACTGTTTTGACATTGAAACTGTAATTATACCAAATTGGATTGGTTGGAATAGGTCTATTCATAGGTGTAAAATTGGATTTGGCAATGGTTGATGTGCCATAAAACAAAACTGAACCAAATCTCTCTCTCTCTCTCTCTCTCTCTCTCTATATATATATATATATATATATATATATATATATATATATATGTGTGTGTGTGTGTGTGATTTTTAGTAAATAATTTTGAAACCAGAATTGATTTTTATTTATTGCGGACGTTTTGTCCTCATCTTGGTAGTTTTTTGTGTTGTTTCTTCTTTCACTACGTTTCGGCCAAATTTCATCTCTGGTCTTCTTTAGGTGATTTTTACCCCGACCTCGGATAGGAATGCTGAGTCTTGTAACCGAATGCCCAGTAATTACTGCCTTCCATAGTTGTTGTCTATTGCACCACGTTTTTGACCAACGTAGTGAAAGAAGAAACAACACAAAAAACTACCAAGATGAGGACAAAAAGTCCGCAATAAATAAAATTTAATTCTCAGATTAAGAAGCCGCATCTCAAAATGATTCCAATTAAAGACAATTTTGAAACCAGTTAGCACTTACGAATTCTTATTAAAGACTAATAATTCTACTTATCATTAATCAGTTATTTGCAACCAGTTAAATGGTTTTAAGGATTGCTATTGAAGACTAATAATTTTATTTAATATCAACAATAACTCATCGTAGAAAGATTAAATAGTTCTATTTGATCCACACAAGGGACCCTAACAGGCACTCTCTCTTTAATAATTATAACGACGGGGTACGCCACCCAATCAATTGTAGTTTTATGTCGTATCCGGAATATCAAGTTTCAAGTCTTGCTATCTAACACTAAAAAAAAAAAAAAAAAAGAATTCGTTCTTTTGCATACCGTTGAATGGTTTAAAGTATAGTAAACGATTAAATAGTTTGGTTTGACCCATTGATGAGAACTTTACTTATTAACCAGAGAGAACCAGGGAGTAATGGCAATAAAGATGCATTTCCCGTTCCTCGAAGTTTTAGGACTGAAGCCTCACCATCAGTTGGTTTAGTATCAAGTGTACTTCTTATGGAGGATCTTATCTCTCTGCAAAGATCCAGTTGGAATATACGGCGCTAGCCCACTGAGCAAATGTCAAATATTTACTATATATCTGCGAACAAAGTTAGGGATACACCAGAAATTAATTTGCAAGGACTATATATATATATATATATATATATATACATAACGGAAATTCAATAAAACGAGGAGGTAACTCTTTTAATCTCTTCTCCCTCCCCCTCCCCCACGTGTCTATTCTGTTTTATTCATCCATTGGATCTGAAGAAATCCTGTTATATTTTTCTTCGTGTTTTTTGTTCACACCAGAAACTGAAAAACAGGACGGAAATAAATTTATAATCCTAAAATAACCAATCTTTGTTTTTTTCTTTAAAGAAATATATATATATATATATATATATATATATATATATATATATATATATTATAACAGTGTTGGTTGACACTAAATCACTTTGTGGGCTTGTGTCGAACAAAGTGCAATATATTATGGACAGTGCTCAGTAGCTAGGACAGAGCCTTTATATAATAATAATAAATAAATATAAGTTAGATATATATATATTTTTTTCATTTTCTTAAATGCCTGATTTTTGTTGTTTTGCAAAAAGCTTCATGAAACCCAGGGGTCACTGTCTAAATTCCATGAATTAAAATATATATATATATATAATTATGGAATTTGTACACTTAGACGATGTTTCTTCAGTTTCTTTTAGCAGTAAATAATGTGTGTGCATCTCTCTCTCCCTCACTTTCTATATATATATATATATATATATTTAGAGAGAGAGAGAGAGAGAGAGAGAGAGAGAGAGAGAGAGAGAGAGCAACACTTGAGAAGATAGACAAATCTTCCTTCAACTTTGCTTAACTGTAGACATGACATCTGAGTACGGGCTTTACACTTCTTATTTTGCAGCCACCACACACACACACACACACACACACACACACATAAACAATACGAGCAGAGTTACATTGAGCATAAGGATTTTTATCATATGAAATGGACTCACTGATTCCAGTTCTAATCCTAGACGACATTGTTTGCATTTCCTTTCGTGAAAATACCTTTGGGAAAGGTATGAACCCATTCCTCTTGGCCCAGTCTGCTGGGGCCGCAGAATACATCAACTACATATCTGCCGAGGTGTAAGACTCCCCGAACGAGCGTCCTGATATGACACTAAACAATCTGATAATTAGAATCCAGTAATAATGGAGCTTTGGGGAATGCAGAGAATCCCTTTATTGCCATCTCTCCGAGGTTCACTCTGGTCCGGAGTGGTAGCACCTGATAAGGCCCTATCTATGGGTTAAATAAAACTAACCAGTGTATTTATGCTAAACTGAATTGGTTGAGATGGGACTGTTTTGATATTTAAACTGCGTATTTATGCTGAACTGAATTGTCTGAAATAGAACTGTTTTACATCTATCTGTGTATAAGCAAAGAGATGTACTTATACTAAACTTAATTGTTTGAAATAGAACTGTTTATATGTATAAAAGTGGATTCGGGGTTAAATAACCTGCAATAGTTAATGTATCCTACTATCTACTAGCGGGAGAAGAATGGTTTTGGTTTGGTTTGGTTTTAACCAATCGAGAAACAGAAAACACTAAATCTAAACTAGCTGTACTCTGCATAAAAACGACATTTTTTTTTCTTATCCATGGTTTGGTGGGGTCGGTATGTAAATATACAACGTTGTCTAATGGCATTTATGTTTAATCTTGACTATTTTATGTATGCACTTTCATAAAAAATGATATTGCAGGAATAAACTATTTTTCAAAAGTGTGTGGGTGAAAATATGCCTCGCTCACAAGATATATATCTGTCTACTTATTACTACCCCAGGTAAACATTAAACCTTCGTTTCTGCATGCGCTTGTTTCGGAAAGCAAATTGCAAGATTATTCAATAATTTTCCCTCAGTTTTGGATTATTCCCAACTATACAACTATACAGCCTTTAATCCAGAGACAGACAGTTTTGTAATATTGCAACTCATCTGTAATCAGAGTGGCAAGACACGTTAGATGCTTGAAGCTGGGATCGCAACTCATTTACAAATGAGTGTGAAGCCCGAAAATCACTGGATCATGTACAGTTGCCAGCAAATTCACTCTAAATTTTTCTACAAGAGTATATGTACCAACCATCAACAAATAATACTATTAGAAAACAACCCCAACTTTCAAACCCGCTATCTAATCATTTTCTTTAATTTTCAATGACAACACCCCTGAAAGAGGCGCCTAAGTATTTTTTTTTTTTTTGTCAGAGAATTCAATAATTCTTTCTTCAATGTTGGGATATTTCATAATATTTTCTTCTACCTGGATAAAAAAATACACCAATAATCTTAATATAATCTGCTATTAAACAAATATATTTTGCATCTTATCTGCAATTTGTCCGGATATAAAATGCAGTTAATAATTTATTGTGGAAATTCTAGATATTAATCCATGTCTTCATCTACGGATCTATTAACTGGCATTTCGGATAGTCAGAAGTACTTTGATAATGATTACACATTTATATCAGCGAAATAGATGCCTGATAGAATTAAGGCTGTCATAAAAGCTCCAGGAGTATTAATTCTAAAATTATGACCAATATAGTCAATAATTCTTTCTTCAATATAGGGTTATTACATTTTCCTCTACATGGCTTTTAAAACAATATACCAATAATCGAATTGATCTTATCTAGATTATTTGAGGAATATTTTACGATGCCAGAATCTTCCACCTATCAAATAAAAATGTATTACGTCTTTTCTGTTATTTGTTCATTTGCTGTTGAATAAAAACAACGTGAAAAAAAAAACGTGAAAATCTTTTAAATGTGCTAATTTCATAGCTTATATTAGTAGTAAACGTAGTATATATATATATATATATATATATATGTATATATATATATATATGTGTGTGTGTGTGTGTGTGTGTGTGTATGTGTATGTGTGTGTGTGTGTGTGTGTGAAAAAGTAATGGATTTTTCTTTAGTACAGGAATAATTACCGACACAAGAACATGTATCATATATCTGGTGAGTATGGATGATGCGGTAAAGGTTTACACACGAATGAGGCGATTGCCTCCCTGGTCCTAATGCTCAAGTGTAGTCGGGCATGGTCATATGAAAGGAGGACATTATAAATACGGAAGATTTAGCACCTTCAAATTCTAGTCTTTTCAGCCCCAGGAAAGAGGGTTCTAGAGGCAAACATTAAAAAACAGTGAACAGAATTTTACAAGACAGGGATACATGCTCTCATTTGAAGGTGGAACGTTGTTATTGAGTGAAATGATAACTATGTTGAGGGGCAGGAATGTGATCCATAGAGAACCAGCTTCATTTCGTCCTCGTGGTGTAATGGTTAAAGCGATGCACTGCGGAATCGTAGTACGCGAGTTCGTACTCCAGTCGCGCTATTATGTTCACTTTCGGGCAAATACCCTTGGGAAAGGTATGAACCCCCTTATTCTCCCTCCAGCTATGGGTAAATAGTAGGACGGACTAGGTTCTTCAGCCTTGGTGAGGCAACTAGTCTAGGAGAAGGAAAACTCTGAATTCAAACTTGTTAAACTCCGCTTAAAAATTGACCTTGTGTCATATCCTGCCCGAGCGGAGGGGTTGGTAAATAGTACCAGTTTCATTTCGATGGATGGCACTTGTTCCTATATCGGTAATTATTCCTGTACGAAAGAAAAAGACATTACTTTATGACCCACTCTGGTATTTGCTGAAAAATAGATAACGAACTCAGAAAGGATGCTCAACCATGGCCCCCTCCCCAGGGATATCGGAGGTTCGACCTGCTCTAAAAAAGAAACTTACATTGATTAGCTCTGTGTGAAGACTGGTTACTGTCTATAGGACTTACAAAAACTGATGGCCGAAAGGGACGGATAGAGAGAGTGAATGAGAGATAGAATGAGTGAGAGAGAGAGAGAGAGAGAGAGAGAGAGAGAGAGTAAAAGAAATCTGTCAGTATGTCTTGATGATGATAATGATGGTGATATGCAACCGAAAAATTCCTTTATATATCTATTTATCTAAAGACAATTCACATGTAACGTCGAATATTTCGTACACCTCCCATTAGCTCGACATCAGGAAATAAACAAACTCTTTTTCTAAGTGTGCTTTCTTTTTCTTTTGAGGAAGCCATTTTGCGCCATCTGTTCCATACACACAGAAGCAGAATGACTATGTAAGCTGTATCAAATGTCTGCAAGTAAAGCAGTATTTTGAAACAGAACTGGTTTCTAATCCATTCTGTCAGCGTCTTCGTATATGTACTTACAGAGATTACTCCAAGCTAACACAGCTCTCCAATTACGGCAAGATTACCTCAGCCTCAGTTTACACCATCGTAAATTTCAGATTGCAGGTAGGTAGAATGAAAGTGATTTCAAGTTATCGCATGAAATAGCTCAAATGCAATATTAACGTATCCAATATGAGTTCAGATTAGCCACACAAAATATGTATTTTGTCAACTTTTACAGTTGACACCATTTTTAATGAGGAATTCAGTTGTAATGACAAGTACTCAACTTTAAAACTATTATAGCAAGCTGAACCCTGTTTTCTAAGTTTGATCTAATGGTGTAGTGGCTAAAATGCTGAACTATGACATCGTAGTAAGTGAGTTCGATCTCCAGCCACGCTACTACGTCGTCTTTCGGAAGCTTAGTAGAGGTATGAACTACCTTATCCACTAGTAGCTCTAATATGATCTTGAAGGATCGATTTGGTGTTAAATAACGAAACTTGATATGCCATTAAGGAAACAGACAATGGTATATACAAAATGTTTAATTTTATTTTATATCCTTTAAGATGTACGAGGTGTTTTAGAAAAAAATGTTGAAATCCAATAACTTAGAATTTCGAGTTCAAACGACCTCAAATTTTAACACCAGGAGTTAAAACAACTCAAAATTGTAAGCTTTATGGGTTAACACCTTTTGTTTTTTCAGTAAATGGGATTTCAATAGCTAAAAAAAAAAAAAAATCAAAAATAGAGATGAACAAAAAACGCATAATACATTCAATATTATCTATTTTTGTTGTTCCTACACATGATGTAAAAATTTGAGATTATTTGAAATAGAATTGGTCAGGTTATTAGACTACGAAATAATACAAATTTTTCTGAAACACCCCCCCTCTCTCTCTCTCTCCATAAGTGTGCGTGTGTATGTATATGTATTTAGCAACCGCTCCGAATGTCATGGTATGGTACATGGACTGGCTCGTATGGTTTCGTTCGCATAGTCTTGCTCGCTGGTTAAGGTGGTCACTCCTTTGCCTTAGGGAGATAACACCCAGGCTTTCACCTACCTTGAAGGACCAAGTTTATTGCTCGGTGGTGCGGTGACTGAGTGGAGAAGAACTGTCAGGACAAAGAATTTCTGGCACCACTGGTCATGTGCGCTTCGGACCGTGTCTGGCTCCCGTTTTAAAAGGCCTTGCACAAACTTCATCTTGGCGAGGATTTAAAGAAATAACACTCATCAGCATGAGCAGGACGTGACTAGAGATTCATCCTATATATATATATATATATATATATATATATATATATATATATATATATATATATATAAAATTACCCTTATTCATTGTATTACACTCGTATATATATATACGAGTGTAATACAATGAATTTTATTTAACTTTTTTTTAACTTTATTTTTTTGCTTTTTTCAAAAAATTACCCTTATTCATTGTATTACACTCGTATATATATATATATATATATATATATATATATATATATATATATACATATATATATACCGTAGATATTCAAATCGGTATCCTCACCACTTGGTGCAATTTAGTGTCATACCCAAAACGTTCTAGATTTATCAACATTATGTATGATCTTAGAATAGAGCGATCGTGTCCTCACTACTATATGAATGCACTACATAGACGCTAAGCGTACGAAGTAAATGAACAAAAAATTGTATGGCCCACCTATCTTCCATCTCAAAAACCATCCAAATTAGACGCACAAGACATGCTGGAGAAGTAAGGACGAAATCATAAGCAACGTTATGTTATGGACCCCTTCACACAGACGTGCAAGTGTTGAACGACTAGCTTGAACTTATTTGCAACAGCCCTGGATGTAGTTTAGAAGAACTGCTGGAAGCGATGGACAATAGGGACGGATAGTGAGTGAGAGAGTAATGGAAATCCGTGCGAGAGGAACGACATGATGATGTGGATGATACAAGTAATTTGAACTAGTGTTGTCATTTACTTAAACTATCATTATTTGTCACGTGACCAGAATTATTAAGCGCCCAATGAGGATTATACTCACAAGTAAAGCTAACATACTAACCATTGCATCGAAGAAAGTACCCCTTTGAGGACAGTGTATATGCAAAATTTTGATATAATCAATATTGTTGCGCAAGGTTTTATTTTGTGAGCGGACTAATTTTTCATTTAATTCAGATTATATAGTTTCTTCCAGGCAGCGGTCACATCGATACTGCTATATGGGTGCACTACATGGACGCTAACAAAACGGCTGGAGAAGAAGCTAGACGGCAATTACACAAGAATGCTGCGTGCAATCTTGAACAAGTCCTGGCGGCAACACCCCACAAGACACCAACTGTACGGCCACCTGCCTCCTATCACGAAAACTATTCAAGTTAGACGAACCAGACATGCAGGACACAGCTGGAGAAGCAGGGACGAACTCATAAGAGATGTACTCTTATGGACCCCCACACATGGCCGTGCAAAAGCAGGACGACCAGCACGAACATACATTCAGGAGCTATGTGAGGATACGGGATGCTGTCCTGAAGACCTGCCTAGGGCGATGAACGATAGGGAGGAGTGGCGAGAGATGGTCAGGGATATCCGTGCTACCAGCGTGACATGATGATGATGATGATGATGATGATATGTATTGTATACTAGGTCATTGGCCAAATGAGTAAAGTGTTCACCAGTGTTCTAGGGTTTCAATCTCAGGTCGAGTGATACCAAAGACTAAAAAATGATACTTGACGCTACCTTGCTCAACACTCAGCATTATAAGGTAAGTGTAAAGTTGAGCAATCCAAGGAATGGAGTAACGCCCTCCCCTACACCTCAATGTAGTAGCTATTGAGAAGAGAGCCTTCGGGTCACTCTCTTCTAAGGTCGATAACTTTACTTTTGTATGCATTGTGTTTAAACCATTTTGCCTTTGGGCTAAAGGCTAATAAGATTACTGTAGAGGTAATAGGAAACTATCTACAAAAAATACCATTGATTAATATGAAAATGTATTTACGTTACGGTGAGGTTACTTTGTGGTGTACTGAGTATCTTCTGTAATTTACGGGAGTTACTTGCAGGTCTAGTTTCCACAAATACAACACAAATTTTACAAGCACGTAAACAAATGGAATGTGACAATAACGAACATTAAGAAACAAGCAATTTAATAACCATAACAAACAGTATAAAAATAATTAAAAATACACTGTTTATTCTATGTGCGTGTGTGTGTATATAGAAAATGCAGCTATGGCCAATTAAATACAAATATGATTTGTTCGTACGTGTGTGCGTGTGTACATGTTAGGAAAGTCTATTGACTCAATGTTTCCATAGTTGGCTGAAGTAAAGAGGATAAAAAATTGACTTTTCTTTTTTTTTTTTTTTTTTTTTTCATCATACAACGTGTGGAAGCACGTGCGATACCCTAGCCTCATCAGCCGCCATCCAGGGTGATAACACAGTTTCGGTAGCTCAAGGCGGTATCGCACGTGCTTCCACACGTTGTATGATGAAAAAAAATAAAAATAAAAATAAGAAAAGTCAATTTTTTATCCTCTTTACTTCAGCCAACTATGGACTTTTCTTACATACATGTGTGTGCATGTGTGTATATATGTGAGGGACCGTAAGTATAGGCCTTTTGTTTTCTTAAGTCCACAAATGCGTTTTTAATGATCTTTGGCGACAATGTGTCGCGTTCCAGTAGTCGCTGTGTTCTGTGTTCGATGCCTTCTGCTGTCCATCCTTGTCTCTAGCAGTGGAATGCCTTAGTTAATTAGATTTTTCGTTATTTATAATTTTTTGGGTAACTTGAGTGAATCAAAAAATAGGATTTTGTCCGGTTTTATTGTGGGTCCTAAAATTCAAGCGAACAGGCATTTCTTGACCAATCAGATTCGTATATTTACTTATTTATTTTTGAACCAAGATATTTTTCTGTTAATTAATTTCTGACCCGACTTCTCTAGAATGTTCTTATTTTGTGTTTTTAGCTGATTGGTTGAAAAATATAAACGTGTAACTTCAACGTTAATGCGATTTTGATCCGAAATTTCTAGAATGTTCTATGTTTTTGGAGTTGATTGATTTTAGGCAAAAAAATGTGTATTCTATAACTTAAAAAGTTTCGGTAGAAATCAATCGATTGTTAGAATCTCTTAGGCTTTAAAACCAAATACTCAGTGAGAACTGAACTCACTAATCGGTATCAATAGTTCTGTGAAACCGATTACAACACCTTGCCCAGTCAGTTGGTGCTGTAGAATACTCCGACTGCTTCTCTGCAGAGGGGTAGAACCACCCCCAACGAGTGTCTTGGATATGCCATTAAACAATCTGATATCCGGTAATGCTGGAGCTTTGAGGAATGCGGAGTACCATTTTGCCATCGCTCCCAGGTTCACTCTGACCTGGAGTGGTAGAAGCTAATAGGGTCCTATCTATGGGTCAAATGGGACTAAACTGTTTATTTATACCAAACAGACCTGTTTGAAATAGAACTGTTTTGATATTTAAACTGCGTAGTTATGCTAAACTGAATTGATTGAAATGGAACTGTTTTTGTAATATAAACTGAATTGTTTGAAATAGAACAGTTTTTCACATTCAAACTGTACTACGCTAAACTGAATTGTTTGAAATAGAATTATTTTTACATTTAACTGTGTGTAAACATAATATACTCAGACTAAACCGAATTGTTTGAATAAGGAATGTTTGACTAGACTGAACAATTTGAAATAGAAATGATTTTGACAATTAAACTGTGTACTTATGCTAAAGTGAATTGTTTGAAACCGAACTGTTTATTCAAATAAAAATACATTTAACATTAAATAACCTACAAATGTTGATATGCCTTAAAACACAAACACGCAAACATAACAGCACCACAAGGAGGTCTTTCAAAAAATGTGTATCTTTGATTTTGCAGAAAATTACAAGTACGACACATATAAGTCATCCATTTGTTGAAGTCACTTGCTAAGCTTAAAATAAAGCACTCAGTATATAATGCATTCAGTGATAGTCATAAAATGTTATGCAATACAGCTTGTTATTTTACCAAATAAAGCAGACACCACAAACCCAGTGAGTATCAAACTCACCATCCATCAGCAGTAGCTCTGTATAACCCTCTCACCAACCATAACAGTAGAACGAGGTGTACATCTTTATACTTGCTCTAAAACAACTGGTAATTGTCAGTGACGAACGATCTCCCACGGTGCCGGGAAGGAAATTGCTAAAAGTACATAATTACTCGATAACTGGGAAATGAAGAACGTGAGTCGGGTGGGGGTGGGTTCTGAGAAATAAAAATAAAGGTACCTGATGATTTAAGAGAGATATCTCTTAATAATGTCTGCGCTGTTATTGCGTCTCTAAGAATCAGTTGAAAGCGCTACCTAACACTTTTCGTCTTTCAGAGCACCGTTGGCCGGGGGTCACCAAACGTTGGCCTCTTCTTTCGTCGACTGGTTTTATTTGTGGATATTTTGTGAGTGCAAAGCAATGAAAGCTTCTCTCCTTTCAGTTTGTTTTTTCTTTTTTTCTTTTTTCCGTCTCTTATATGGACGTTTCTTTTTTAAAAATATTGGCGTCTCGTTATCAGTTGCCAGTGTTATCTGGATCTCTTCAACTTACTGACTCTCACATATCAACTTCAAAATACACTTCTCTCTTTCCATTTTCCGAAAAAAATTATTCTTCTTGTGGCGGGTTAGTGTTAATCGTACCCCCATACATGCATATATATATGTGTGTGTGTGTGTGTGTATTTGTCTGGATTTCCGAATATATTGAATATTCACACACACACACACACACACACACACACACACACACACACACACACATATATGTGTGGGAGGGAGTATTTTACGAATTGATTAAAGATAGAATTTGTAGACGTGTTCAAAGTCTTTGTTAGTGAAATAGAAAAAATATATCTGACATTTGAGTTTCAGGGTTAAAAAAAATCAAGTTCTGATGTCACTTATGTCTCAAGATTTTGTCAGTTTAAATAGAATCGTTTTAAGAGCTCGTGTTTTAACCAAGTTCTCAATGTTTTTAAAACTAATATCAGATTTATAGATGGTTTACGCACAAATGTTACCTCTCTGGCTTAAAGAGGACCTAGACAGCACATTTTTACCCAACCCCATGGCTACAGACAGGGTGTGATACAATGTCAATTTCTAAGTGGAGCAAAATTGGTTTGAGAGAAGTTTTCATTCTCCTACACTATTTGCCAATCCAAATCTAAAATACCGAGTCTTCTCTTCAAGCTGAAAGATTCAGGCCTTTCCTAAGGTCATTAGATTGAACAGAAACGCAAACAGTCTCGAACAGAATTTGAACTCGGGTCGTTTAGTCCATTTCCTAAGTTGACAACCGTTACACCATTTTGGGAATAACGGTAACGACGGAGTACCTCAGCATTCACCAGAGCTCCAGAACAGGAGTTTGGCAACACGATATACTCAAGTGTCGAACTCAGGACACCAATCGAAACAGTCTCCTACCCTTTTGTCACCTACCTACTAACCTCGTCCTATGATTAATTGGAGATGAGATTGGCAAAGCATAAACAAACTGATATACTTGGTGCCTGCTTCGTTTTCGAAATTCTCTATGACGTCAGCAGTGGGAAAACGAATCTCCTGACGTTCTAAGGCAATCCTCTGTGTATTAAAAGATACCCGAAACCAGACTTGACAGCGCAGCATGCGAAGTATGCAAAAGACATTATAGGTAAGCTAAGAAAGAAAAGATAACGAGATAAGGCTGCAGCTACAGCCTTCCGGGTTTAAGTATTTGTTTCTTGTGGATCTACTTAGTTTTCACCTTTTAGTTTATTTTTACTCGGATTTTTGGAGTTATTTCTTCTTCTTTTTTTTTCTTCGGTATCATCTTTGTTGTTGTTGTTATTGTTTTAGGTTGTACTCTTTTTTGTTGTTATTATTGTTGCTTTTACGTCATGACCGTTATTGGTTGTTTTATCTTTGTCTTGTCTCTTTTTCATTCATGTCTTATTGAATTACGCTGTTTTCTTCCTACTTTTCTTTTTCTTTTTCCTCCCTCTCAAATTATTTTTTCTCTCTGTTATGACATTGCTTTCTTTTTTATTCTTTTCACTCATACTTTATTTTCTTAGAGTCTTTTATCTGTAGTTTTTGTTCTTTCTTTTCTAATTAACAAAAAAAAAAAACCCCAAAAAAACAAACAAAAAAAAACCGAAAATTTTTTCTGCTTTTACATTTCTTTCTTTTTTGCTATCTTCCTCTTTTCAAAATAAAAGCTAACAAAAAATCACTTCTGTTTTCTTTTTTTTCCTTCTGCATTTTTACATTCTTTTTTTGCTTCGTGTTTTCTTTCTTTCTTTCTTTCTGTTTCATATTATTTCTTCATTTTATCTTTCATTATCTTCCATCTATCTTTTATCTTTGCTTTTCCCATCTATATTCTTTCTTTCTTTCTTTCTTTCTTTCTTTCTTTCTTTCTTTCTTTCTCATGTCTTCTTTTTTGTTTCTTTCTCAACCCTTCATTATTTCTGTATTCTTAAAAATATTATTTCTTTCTTTCTTTCTTTCTTTCTTTTCAACGTTCTGTATTTTTTTACATTCGTTTTTACTTCATTTCGTCTTTCTTTCTTTCTTTTTTTCTTTCTTTCTTTCTTTCTTTCTTTGGCCTCGTCGGCTGGGGCTGAAGAATACTCCAACCACATATCCGCAGAGGGGTAAGACACCCACTAACGAATGTTCTGATATGACACTAAACAATCTGCTCGTGAGGCCCCAGTAATGCTGGAGCTTAAGGGAATGCTGATAGCCCCTTCATTGCCAATGCTCCCATGCCCACTGTAGCCCAGAGTGATATCACGTGATAGGGACCTATCTATGGGTCAAATAAAAGAATATTGTGTACTTATGCTAAATTGAATTGTTTGCAATAGAACTGTTTTTACATTTAACTGTGTTTAAATAAATGACTGATGTTTGTGATGCATTGCATTGCTTGTAACCATTAAACTCTGTTGACTAAACTGAGTAGTTTGAAATAGAACTGTTTTTGACCTTCAAACTACTTACTTATGCTAAACTGAATTATTTGAAATAGAACTGTTTTTAAGTATAAAATGGATTTGGTATTAGATAATCTACAAGAGATGATATGCGATAAAACCAAACCAAACTAAACTAAAACTTCCTTTCTTTCTTTCTGCACATCGAATTTGTTTAGATTTTTATGTTTCATTTTCTTTTTTCTTTTATTATTTTCTTCAGTATTTATCCATTTTCCTCTCCTTTTTCTTTTCCTTTTTTTTTTTCAAACAATTCTTTTTTTCTTTCTTTCTTTCTTTCTTCCTATTTTAACTGTACTTAATTTTTCACTGACTTAAATGTTTTCTTTTATTCGGTAAATGCTAAAGTCATTTCATCCCGACGAGGATTCATTTAACAAATAGATTTAAAACTATTGTTCTCTCTTTCATATAATAAAGCAAACTCACCCCGCAAAAACCCAAAGAAAAATCACTTAGATTTTAAACTATAGTTACTGTTGAAGTCTCAATCGGACAGAACTTGGACCTTGCATATATTTTATAGTCTATTGAAATTTCCAAAGATTTTACTCGAACAAAATATGTCTTAGGGTCCCATCTTTGGGTCATATAGATTAATTCAAAAATTATTTGTATTTGGTTGAACAATGAAAAAAAAATGTTTAGTAACAAACATCTCAAAATAAATGTAATTTGAACGTGCAATGATGGCGATACCTCAGTCTCATGGCATAAAATAACCTTAGATGGATTGATATGCTATTTAAACAAATCAGACCACCAGGAAATGTTTGCAATTTCTCTTTTGAATTTCGTTTAGTAATTTTCTGCACTCCTTTGTATGTTGTACATTGAAAATTATATATATATATATATATATATATATATATATATATATATATATATATATATATATATATATATATATATATATATAAGGCTCATTAACTAAGTTTCCAGACTTTTTTCGTATGGACACTTTTATTGATAGTACACACATGAAACTCTAGTCCCCTTCGAAGTAATCTCCTCTGGCTGAAATGCACTTGTACCGTTCCAACAACTTCTGGAAGGACCCATGGAAGTCCTTATGTGTGAACGTATCAATGACCTTCGTCACAGACTCTTTCATCTCATCAATTCTCTCATAACGACAGCCTCTAAGGTTTTTATTTAGCTTAGAGAATAAGCAAAAGTCAGAGGGAGCAAGGTCTGGGAGGGTGGCGAACTGTCTTGATGCCCATCTTGGTCAAATAGTCTGTGACAAGGATGGAGTTGTCGACTTGTTCATTGTCCCGGTGGAAATGCCACTGACCCGATTTGAAGAGTGCTGGCCTTTTCCGACGGAATCTTTTCGCGAACTCACTTAAAACTTAAACATAGTATTCCTTGTTGACTGTCTGTCCAGTGGGAACCCAGTGCATATAGATCATGCAAGGGCTGGCAAAAAAAAGGGATAATCAAAAGTTTGTGGGTGGATTTGCTCTGTCAGCCTTCTTGAGTATGGGAGAGCCAGCATGCTTCCACTATGGGTCATAGCATTAGATCCAGTTTTCATCTCAGGTCACAAGAGCATGAAGAACTGCGGGATCTGAATTGATCAGCTCGACCATCTCCCTGTTGTCATGACAACGACTTTCTTTCTGGTCTTCTCTGAGCACTCTTGAGACAAACTTCACGCAAATCTTCCACATTTTCAGTTCCTCGCGAATAATTGTGTGTACATTTTCCACACTGACATCAAACTGTGCACTTATTGTGTCTATAGACACACGACGGTCCTTATCCATGAAATTCTTTATTTGGCCAATCAACTTTGGTGTATTGACTTCCTTACTCCTCCCACACATCTCATCATCCCTCACAGACTCCCTGCCTTCCTTGAATATCTTATGCCTCTCAAAAACTGATGCTAAATTCATGCAAGATGGTTGAAAAGCAGTTTGAAGCATTCCATATGTTTCTGTGGCCTTTTTTTCCAAGTTTAAAACATACTTTTATTGCGTATCATTCTTCTAAAATTTCCTTGGGCAAGATTGCATTTTTGAAATTCACCAGCTGTGACAATCAGTCTTTAGTAGGGTGTATTCGAATCCCAGCTGTAGCTGTTCTTTTGGAGCTGAAATCATAAAAATTGGTCAGTCATTTCAAACGATAACATACTGAATTATCAAGAGTATACGATAATTTTAAATGCCTTTGCAAAAATAGGAAACTTATTGAAGGCACCTCGTATATATATATATGTATGGAGAGAGAGAGAGAGAGAGAGAGAGAGAGAGAGAGAGAGAGAGAGAGAATGAGGAAAAATAGGAAATATTGAAATGTAACAATACTTGACCCCAGGTCAGAAATCATGGAATACCTTGTGTGCAAATTAAAGCATCCATCGCTGACACAAGAGGTTATTAGGCTTAGCTATGCTGAAATTGATCTGGTTTCGGCTGATATATTCTTCCGTCTCTTTAGAAAATATCACTGGTTTTTGCCAGATCCTCGAAATTAAAGGCCCACTTCTGATGGATAACCGTTTGGTAATAGCAGCAACTGTGAGAAACCCGTAGCAAAATGAAAAGGAAAATCTGTATTTTTTCAGAAAAATGGTCGCTACATATAAATTGAATAAATTCATTTCAGCCTTGCAAGGAACCCGGATATAATAGTTACAGCTCCCAAGTAACTTAGCGATTCGAATATACGAGTATATGCACGGGGACGTTTGCCCACATCTTTTTTATTTCGCTTTACTAAAGAAAACCGGATGTTGTTAGAATATGTACTGCCTTGATATATGAACCTAGCTGACAAGCTGATATCTGCAAATATATTCGTTTTTCTAACTTTGTGGCAATGTATCCTATTAATTATCTGGATCTCATACCAACGAATCTAATATGTTCTCTTCTATCTTCAGATTGTATCTGACATGCTAGATTTTCCTGCCTCTTCTTTGGCTATGGAGTTCTGATATTCTTTCAGTATGAGGGTATTTTTTTCCTTGTTTATATGTTTTTCCAACATTTTCACGGGATTTTTTAAATCCTTTTTTTTCCCCTTTCTGCTCAAACGGTATTCAAGAAACGGAAAAAAATCAAGTGAAAAGATTGAGGTGGAGTTTTCTTTTTGAGGCTGTCACAATGAAAAACATTTTAGATCCGTTGTTTTTTGTTTGTTTTTTAAATAAACGTTATATATTAAAAGTTTATGCTGCTATATACTGTGCCATAATCAGTGTCCACGTGTTTCTTGTTTTCGAATTCTTAGAGGACTTTTATATTACTTTTGTTTTTATTAATGCCTACACCATTGCAGATAAAATTTTCTATTTTCTTTCCCCATTTGATTGACGGCCTGGTCAGCTAGGGCTTTTAAATACGCCCCCACAATGTGTGTCCTGGTTATGTCACTAAACTATCGGATGGTGAAACTTCAGTCCTGGAGCTTTGGGAATGTAGAATAACCGTTCATTGCTATGACTCCCTGGTCCAATCTGATAGGAAGTTGTAGCAGCTGTTAACGTCCCATCTATGGGTCAAATGGAATCTTTTGTGCCAGCAAATGACCGATGTTAATGAGAATCCTCAGAATTACACAGCAATACATAAAACCGTTAACGTTAAAAATTGAATTATTCTAATTACGTTGCAATATTTGAAACCATTGAAGTAATAAAGTTGTCGACCGTAGTCAAGGGCGACCAGAAGGCTCCCTTTTCAATAGCTACTACACCAAGGTGTAGGGAGGGCACTACACCTTTCTCTGGACTGCTCCACTTAACTCTTGATTCGTACCACACAATGCTGATTGTTAAACAAGGAGGTATGAAATACCGTTTTAAAAGTCTTTCCTATGACGCGATGTGGGTTTGAACTCAGGTCTTCCGGACCATTGGCGAACACTCTACCCACTTGGCCAATAAGCCAGGAACCATTTAACTGTGTACAAATAATTGAATTCTGTTAAAATAATTATTATTATTGCATTGCAGTACTTGAAACCATTTAACTGTGACAAACAAATGAGTTCTGGCACGTTTAAAAGTGTTACCAACAAACTTTTATACATTCGACGAGCCATAAAGCCCAAGCAAGCACCCAACCTCATAGAATATATTTGTATAAGCAAACTTAAATGAATGATGTCTACTCCCCAGCAAAAAATCAAAATGTTTTATTCCAATTTAAAACATATTCTCGCAATTTATTTGTGATCATCAATACTCACCCAAATTGTTAACCCTGTAAAAGTAATGGAATTTTCACAGTTAGAGTATTTTCACTTAGGTATTTTATTTAGCAGTAAATAAAGTATTAACACATAAGATAGAATCTATTTTATTTAATTTTGGTAAAATGAAATAATCCATAAAAATATAAAATACAGCAAATATATCAAACTATTGAAATCAATGATAGGTTTTCAAAACCATGGAAAGGAAAATATTGTGGAATAATCCAATTGTCAGGAAAGAATATAGTATATTCTTGTAATTTGCGTTCGTAAAACCCGTAAGAAACGATATATGTGAATCGGTTTACAATTAGAATATGGCACTCTCTCGTAAATTGTGCTCGTTAGGCCTGTAAGATTCTAAATATGTAAATCGGTTTCCTGTTAAAATACGGTATGGTCTTGTAATTTATGTTGTGAAACCGGTTAGATTCTGGATATGTGAATCGGTTTACAGTTAAAATATGGTCTGTACTTGCAATTTATATTCGTGAAACCTGTAAGACTCTAGTTATCTGAATCGGTTTACAGTTAAAATATGGTATGCTTTTGTAATATGTATCCGTGAAACCTGTTACACTGTAGTTATGTGAATCGGTTTACAGTTAAAATATGGTATGCTCTTGTAATTTGTATCCGTGAAACCTGTAACACTCTAGATATGTGAATCGGTTTACAGTTAAAATATGGTATGGTCTTGTAATCTGTGTTCGTGAAACCCGTAAGACTCAAGTTATGTGAATCGGTTTACAGTTAAAATATGGTATGCTCTTGTTATTTGTATTCGTGAAACCCTTAAATCCGAGATATGTGAATCAGTCTTTCAATCCCCAGTAAATGCTTAGTCATATCTAACTGAGAAGAAAACATTTCAACAATAAATCAATTGCCAATCTAAACGATGCAAACACTGATTAAAGATGTTGATTCATGGTATTGACAATGACTCTATTTGTTCACTGTCAGCTATGTCTAAAATCCAGTCCAAATATAAAAAAAAAATAATGGAATGTTTAAAAAGTAAAATATACTTGTAGACCATGAAAAATATAAAAGACCCCAGATAGAAATGTACAATCAATATCTTGAAAATAGAAAATGTAAAGCAAAACAAACGACAAACAAATGGGTCAAATCAGGAAACAGGTTTTTGACTGTACTCTAAGAAATCGACTGAATAAAATGACATTTATACTAGGAAAAACCAAATGAAAGCTACAACAAACACACAAACAGAAGAAAATAAGGTTAAATTGGGATAAAGGGAAAAGATCATGGACTGAGAATAATTGGATGAAAGTGATATTGATGCGTCTAGAATCTGCATCGGCTAAAGCCTTGATGCTGGAACCTTTGTCAAGTACCGGTCAAAGGAAACACAAAGATTTCTGCCGGAAGAAAACATGTAAATTCCTCATTTTATACATGACATAGGATTAAATGTCATTTGAATGACAAGTGGAGATGGCAATCATTACCTCAAAAATCAATGTATATGTATACACTGAAATCCTGGACAATTTTCTCATTCTATCGATGGGAGTTTTTTCAGAACGGTAATGTATCTTGTTATAGAGTAAAAGAGATAAAAACTTTTCCTTGGGAAAGGCAAATAAAAACAATGATATTACACGAGAACTATCCCTATATAAGTCCAAATTAAAATTTATAATAGAAATCTAAAGATGGTGATTGAAAAGACTCCACCTCCCAAGGAAGATCTATGAACTAGCTTCGGGGAAGTTTGAACTCTTTGTTTGATTATTAAAATAATATTGATTTGAATTGATGAAATCCATATTTGAAAAAAATAAGGCCGTCCTAAAACCTCCAGAAGAAGCAACTATATATCATGACTTATTTTTTCAATAAATTCCATATATTCTATATATATTAATCCATTTAATAAGAAAAAGCATCTCAATATAATTTTTTTCAATAAATTCCATATTCCATATATATTGATCCATATATCAACAAGAAGCAACAAGATATTACTTTTTTTCAATAAATTCCATATTCCATATATATATATATATATATATATTATGATGCTAGAATATTCAGCTAAGAAATAAAAAAAATGTTTTATGTATTATATGTTATTAGTTTAATTCTTGACAAACCAAAAAAAAAAAACAGATTCAGATGAAGAGTCAATGTGTGGACTGATTGTACATTTTTGCCTGGAGTAGAATACACAATCTCTAAAATGGTCACTGATGTTCATAAAATATCATTATATTATTCATTACGACTTAACGGGTCTTTAATTTTCAAAATCTAATAACATAATTTTTTTTATCATTAGGATTTTCGGACTATTATTTTCATCTTTATTGTTATTTCTACAACGTTTCGGCCGATATGTCCTCCAGCCTTCTTCAGTTGTGTTTGTCGAACTCGGGAACCTACGTGGAACTTCGAACAGCAGGACACATAGCGTAACGGTTATAGGCGTTGGTTCCCTAAGCTTCTAAGGAGACAATCCTCTGGAGGATGCAGGTTCAACCCTGACTGCAGGCGAGTAACAATACAGGAATACTTAACACTTGTACCCGGTTATAGCTAACGGAATCAGGACTGGTGACCCCCGTGGATTCGATAAAGGAGGTAGTTCAATGTCCCTTGTGGGTTCCCAAGTTCGACAAACACCTGAAGAAGGCCAGGGGACATATCGACCGAAATCTTGTGGAAATAACAATAAAGACGAAGACAATAGTCCGAAAACCCTTAATGATAAAAATCAAGCTTCGTCTCAGAAATTTAGACAATTAATAAATAGTTTTTATTATTAAAGAATCACTTCATAGACAACCTAGCTTACGGTGAACTTGTGCCTCTTGTTTGATAAAAAAATGTTCATTGACAGTGGGAATAGAGCTTGTAAAGTATCTGCTAAATGTCTAAGTGAGTAAAATGGGTACTCGATATACAATATACGTATTAACTTAAACTGCATCCACATAATGTGCCATTGTTTCTTAATTTTAAGATTAAAGAAATCAACGCATAGTGTTTTAAAAATCACATACAATATATAACTCGAATTATACGTCCGCAATATCAAAATCAGACAGTTATTTTTGCAACAAATAACTTTTAATATAACCCTCCATGTCAATACACCTAAATTAATTCTTAGCTTGCCATTCCAAGGCTCTCCTGGCGTTCGTACTAGGGTGTTTTAAAGTTTATCCCCTTATCCCAGAGGTCCTTCTCCCGAGGCAGTACCTGCTAAGCACAGTTGAGTTTATTGGTTGGCTCCCTGAGGCTACACTATAGGTTAATGCCAAAGGGACCAAACATTTTTTGTTAAAGCCACCCACGAATCTTGATTCGTGCGTTCTTCCCCAACACTATAAAATGATTTGTGTCAAATCTTACTTGATGTGAAGTTGGATAAAACCATAATGAATATTTGGTAGACAGGTTGAATATTATTCAATGAAAATCTCGGATCAAAAATTAACTATGACTATGTCAAACTACGAAATTATTCATCCACTCCCTTATGATCGTGTGTTGTAAAAAAAGATGAATATCTCATTTAGAATACCCGCACTCAAACATTTATAAGCACATGTATATAACGGTATACCGGCTCATTGGTCCAGTGGTGAGAGTGTTCGCCAATGGTCAGGGAGACCGGGGTTTAATCCCAGGTCGAATCATACCAATGACTTAAAAAATGGTACTTAATACCTCCTTACTTAACACTCAGTAATATAAGGTACGGATCAAGGGTAAAGTGTAGCAATCCAGGGAAAGGATTAGTGCCCTCCCCGATACCTTGGTGAAGTAGCTACCGAAAATGGTCACTCTCGATGACTGTCGCCAGCTTTACTTTACTTATATATATATACATATGTGTTGATAAAGTTTGGAATGCAAAATTTTGGCAAAAGAATAAAAAGTATCGCTTCTGCCGAATACAAAATTTTGAAATTTGTAGAAGCTAAATCTAACATAATTTTCAATTTTACTCAAATCTTTATTTTGTCCATATCAATTAAAAAAAGACGATTTATATAGTTTACACTATATTTTACAACACACATTTTGTACAGTATTTAAAAAAGATCACACATGTACTCAAACAAAAATGCAGCAAGCTCATATACGTGATAAGTTAAAAAGTGAACATTCATTTTAAACATATAAATCACAGATCTATTCCAAAAACGTACTAACCATAATTATTGAATAAAACTTCCTATATTTATCAGTAATGTTGGCGACTTTAATTGAGGGTGACGGAAGGCACCCTTTTCATACACCGAGGTGTAGGGAGTGCACTACTCGATTCGCTGGATTTCTCCACTTTACCCTTGATCCGAACATTATAATTCTGAGTGTTAAGCAAGGTAGCATGAAGTACCATTTTTTGAGTTTTTGGTATGACTTGACCTGGGATTGAACCCCGGTCTCCCAGACCATTGGGGAACCCTCTACTCATTAGGACAATTGCTAACTATTCTAGACAATTACTGGGTTTTTTTAAAAGTAGATCGCTTTTCTTTAAAGGTTCCATATTGAGTCATCATGTTTTTTCGTAAATCATTTTATTCATTTTCAAATGAAAAAAATTATCAAATCTTCCCGATCTTTATAATCGATAAAAAGTATTCTAAAATTAGATAGGGAACATGGAATTAACTAAGATAGATGACAAAAAATAAATAGAAAATTTCGATAGAATTTATGTTTGCATGTGACTGGAAAAACAGCACATAAAGAGATTTTTAGTTGTCTATATTTCTGAGACGAAGCTTGTTGATTTTTATCATTAAGGGTTTTCGGGCTATTGTCTTCATCTTTTTTTAGAAGGTGCCCGTGGTGTAATGGTTATCGTCATAGGAAATGGACACGGTGACACGAGTTCAAATCCTGGACGAGACCGATTGCATTTCACATAGCACTAATACCCTGAGGAAAAGTCTGAATCCAATAATTATCCCTCCAGCTATCGTCAAAATAGTTGGGCAGACTAGGTTCTTCAGCCTTGGTGAGGCAACTAGTCTAGGAGAAGGAAAACACTAACTTCAAACCTTTTAAACACCGCTTAAAAATTGACCTTGTGTCATAGTCTTCCCGGGCAGAGGGGTTGGTAAATATGATTGTCTTCATCTTTTTTGCTATTTCCACAACGTTCGACCGATATGTCCTACGGCCTTCTTCAGGTGTTTGTCGAACTCGGTTACCTTCACGGAACTTCGAACTACGTCCTTTATTGAATCCACGGGGGTCTCCTGTTCTTATTCCGTTAGCTATAACCGGGTACACGTGTTAAGCATTTTTGTATTGTTTCTCACCTGTAGTGAGGATTGAACCTGCTTCCTCCAGATGATTGTCTCCTTAGAAGCTTAGGGAACCAACGCCTATAACCGTTACTCCATGTGTCCAGCTGGAAAATTCGGTTATGGCTAACGGAATCAGAACAGGTGACCCCCGTGGATTCAATAAAAGACGTAGTTCGAAGTTCCGTGAAAGTTCCCGAGTTCTACAAACACCTGAAAAAGGCCGGAGGACATATCGGCTGAAACGTCGTGGAAATAACAATAAAGATGAAGACAATAGTCCAAAGACCCTTAATGATAAAAAAAAAAGATTTTTGTTTGAAAAACAAAATTTTCAAACTTTAATCATTTACCCCAGAACGTGTTTGTATAAAACCTACATAAATATTCTCTCTCTATATATATATATATCACAAACATTCTCACCGACTCCCCCATAAATATATATATGCATATATATATTGTTCCCGTATTTTGAAATCAAAAAGTAAATATATACGTGCATATGTTTAACATCATATTTATTTGTGTAGAATACGTGCTTGTATATAATAAGCACCTCTTACTTTTGAATTTTGTAATACGGAAAAAAAAATCTGCCGTCTTTTAATGAAACAACCAGTTGTTTGCAACAAATATCTTTAGATATTTTTTGAAAGATAGTCTTCTTTCAAAGATTTTTCGTCCTCTCTTTTTTTTTTAATTTGCTGAAACTAGACAAGGGTTTGGTTGGTACGGATGAAATGTAACTTAGTTTGACTCGGAAGAGGCACCCCAGTCAGAATCAAACTCACTGTAGATAGAACTTGACAATATGAAAAAAAATCAAAACTTGAAAAAAGGCTAGGTGATATATTTCAAACCTCCGACATAGAGCCAAATTTTGGGGACACTCACTGAGAGCGGAAATCCCTATAATCATATTGCTGTACCGACACGTTCACAAAAGCAGACCACCGGTTCAAGTAATAAATAAGCAAAGGAATATATAAAAACAAACACAGAGGTTATATAGGTTGTAACCCATATTATAATCAATCTTCGAGAGGCCATTAAATGCTATGACTTCATTCACTTTTTTAACGCTAGTATACACAATAAGAACTCGTTTCCGTGGCATGGGTTTCAGTGGGGATTACTGGTTTATGCACAGAATTTGATTTGACCAGCCTCAATTTTATATTGAAACTGAATTCTGAAACGGACACCTGATACGTGCCGACACTCGTAAAGCTGACACTTTTACTCACGTAATATTTCCTCTGGAAATCCCATAATATCATTTATGAGATCAAGTCCACGTTTTTGGTCGACTGTTCAACTCCGACCTCTCCTTGGTTGAAACCATAACTGAAATGCCAATGGTTGGGCTTGACGACAAGAGATCTTTATTTTGCGTTTAGAGACGTGAAATCAATGGTTGTTGCTGCCATTTTGCTTATTGACTTTGGCGGTGCGTTCCTGTTTGTTATATCCACACGAAGAAATTGTTTTTCATATGAAAATCAATTCATTGCTTGATTTAAAATCACAAACAGCACAAGTGGCCAAAGTTTTTACGAGGGGAAACGTAGCTAAATTTCTTGCCCCATGATATTTTGAATTCGCCATAGGCGCCATTGTTTGCAAATATATAATGTTTGGTTTTAGAATTAAAAGAGATTATCTATACGATTAATAAAATCGAAATCAAACAATGACACGATGTTTTTTGCTTAGATCTGGCACAAGGCTGCATGAAAGGATTACATACGAAGACGTGAGACGTTATCGGGTTATACAGAATTATAAATACTTTTATTAAAACATATGTCGAATGAACCGGGGGTCAAACGGTTATCAATACAAAAAATAAAATCGGAAAGCCGAGTTCAAATCTTAATTGCCTGATACAAAAAAAAAATTCCGACTTCCCACCAACACAAAATTAACACGAATCCTTATATAGTGAAGGTGGGACTCACACAAATCGAGACTTTTGCATGACAGTCCAAAAATGCTAGATCTCCTCAGTATTACCTATAAGGTACACCTTAGGTGTCGAACAATAAACTCAGCCCTGTCCTTTTTAGACAAAGAGGAACGTGCTGCTTTGGAAGAAGGCCCCTTGCGACCGGTTTTTTTGAATACTTACGTTTTTATACTAAGGTTAGATGTTGCACAAGGCCAAAAGTATGGGGCATCCAGTGAGAATCGAACCCACTAACAAATCTCTGCAAATCTACTTTACAAATTATCACGCCACGTGAGGTGCCAAAAAGCCTTTTTGATATATGTACCCGGCTGACAAGCTGATATCTGCAAATATATACATTCTTCTTCTAATATACCAATGTATATTAATCATTTTGGTCTCATCCTTGCAAGTCTAATGTATTCTCTTCTATCTCCAGATATTGTCTGACATATCAAATTTTTCTACTTTCTCTTTGACTATAGCATTCTGATAATCCTTGAGTTTGAAACTACTGCTTTTCTTGCTTTTATATTTTTCCATATTTGCAGATTTTATATATGCATTTTTCTTCAAACGACACTCTCATGAAAGGAGATTTCTAGTGAGGAGGCTGCGAAGAGTTGTTTTACTACTAAAAACCACATTGAAGTTGCAACAATGAAAAACACTTTGGATCCGTTTTTTTTCTTTTTTTTTAATAAATTGTTCATATTGAATATTTGCAGTAGCTACTCATTGTGTAATATTTGGCTTTCTCGTTCTAATATTCCTGAAAAACAGTCTTCTTCCCTAAACATTGGGTAAAATAAAACAAGACTGCAGGTTCTTACAGAGGAATGTACTCTACAGAGAAAAAAATTTAAAGCCCTGCTAAGATATCGGTCAGGGTAAGGCCCGTTAAACATCTTGAAGAAGGCTAAAGTATCTTTATTCAATACATAAATATTCTACCCGAGTATTTTTATGGGAATTTTGGTGTGTATTTAGGGGTGGTGTTTTAAACTAAATCTAGCGTAGACTCCGAATTTGGGCTTTAACTTGTTACTGTATATGACAGTAAAAAGTATCTAGTTTGGAGCTCTCTGTGGGGTAAAGTGAAACTTTCCTTGCTATTACCCCCTCATTCAATCTGAACAGGAATGGTAGCATCTGTTGCGGTCCCATCAATGAATCAAAAAGAGTGTGAACTATATTAAGGTATTGACTCTTAAAACATTGATATATCAAATGTAATATAAGTCTTTATCTGTGTTGTATCTTTGAAAGGAAGAGATACACAGTGAAATAGAGTTAACTATTTATTAACTGAAATGGTACTGTCCAACAAATATTATAAGCGTCGCGCTTTTGGTGTTACGTCCAAAGTTGGTCTTACCACTGACAGGGATCTTTCAGTTCTTTCTGTCTTATATTCCTCCGAGATACCGGAAGTCACGTGGTACGGGCAACTATACAACAATCTGTTAAAAATTACAGTAAACCTTCCTGATACCTTGGTTCTTTAAAAATCGATTGTGATATTTAAATGATTGTGATCTCTTATAATACACACCCTCTTGAAAAATTAACTGAACAAGTTAGCATGAAGTATTAACTTGTTAAAAATGATTGTAAAATTTATTGATACATTCAATCTTAAGTCATTGATATTGTCACTAATAAATACGTCGTAAATGACAGTAAATATTTTTGAACATAGAATCTTAAATTATTGGTATTTTAATTAAGAATAACGTTTTTACCAGTTCAAAATGGTTGTGAAGATTCCGATCGTAACGTATATAAATAAAAACATAATAGATAATCTGACTTCGGCATAACATAAACCAATAAGGGTTGATATGCCAAAAAATCAGCGAACCAATACGTGCACAGAATGATTCTATTACATCAAGATATTGCAACATCCCTAGGATATTCTTCTGGTAGATAGATAAAAGAATGAACCTCCTCATCCCACCAGATATGGGTTAAATAGTACCACAACTATTTTTCTATAAGGATGGGTTTGGCATTAAACAACTCATGAAGGTTGATATGCTGTCAAACAAAGATATTAACAGTTATAGGCATTGGTTCTCTAAGCTTCTATGGAGACAATCATCTGGAGTATGCAGGTTCAATCCTGACTGCAGGCGAATAACAATACAGGAATACTTAACACTTGTATCCGGTTATGGCTAACGGAATCAGAACAGGTGACCCCGTGGATTCAATAAAGGACGTAGTTCGATGTTCTGAGTGGGTTTTAGAGTTCGACAAACACCTGAAGAAGGCCGGAGGATATATCAGCCGAAACGTTGTGGAAATAACAATAAAGATAAAGACAATAGTCTGAAAACCCTTGATGATAAAAATCATCAAGCTTCGTCTCAGAAATTTAGACAACTAAAGAAATTAAAGATCCGTAAAAAATATAGATTCTACCCGTTCACATTGAATTCAGACGAGCTTTATGAAGAATGTTTCCAGTGATTAGGTTCCAGTTCGGGGTTCTAAGTGCCTATGGAGTCAACCCTTCATTGCTACTACTCCCACATTCATTCCGAACTTGTTTGTTAATACCTGTTAAGGTCCCAATTAAGTGTATAATAAGTCGGTTCGACATCCTTTTTAAAATAATTTTAACTAGATTGGCTCTTAAGATATTGACATTGCATCTATTTATCTGTTCCTAACGATGGAGAAGATTCCTTTTATACCGTTTATAACAGGAGATTCTAATTGTAAAACTAATTTCGGAATAACTTACCTAATAAGTAAAGTTAGCGACCCTAGTGGAGGACGAACAGAAGGCTCCCTTTTCGATAGCTACTACACTGAGGTGTAGGGTAGGGCACTACTCCTTTCACTGCATTTTTCCACTTTACCCTTGATACGTATCTTATATTGCTGAGTGTTAAGCAAGGAGGTATCAAGTACCATTTTTGAGTCTTTGGTATGATTCGACCAGAGATTGAACCATGGTTTCCCAGGCCACAGGAGAACACTCTACTCACGAGATCAATGGATGCTGTAAAACCAGCTAACAGATGCATGCTTATGATATGCGATTCATAAACCCATAAAAAGACAGAATTTACACTTTTTTTTTTACATTAAACACACGACCATAAAGAACTTCTAAAAAAACATTGGAATGTACTGATTGTGGATTCCTTAACCAAAAATAGTGGGTGTCCTCGTGGTGTAATGGTTAAAGCGATGGACTGCGGAATCGTAGTAAGCGAGTTCAAACTCCAGTCGCGCTATTACGTTCACTTTCGGACAAATACTCTTGGAAATGTTATTAACCCCGTTATACTCCCAGTTATGGGTTAAATAGTACCACAACTGTTCTTCTAGGAGAATTGATTTAGCATTACGTAACCTACAAAGGTTGATATGCCATTAAACAAAGAAACCATACTTAACCAAAAATAGAAATTGGAACAGAAAATATTGAAGCATTATTAATATGACGGTTCTGCAGTTCTCGTCAAACACGGAAAGGATTTTGCTTCCAATCAGCTGACCGCTCCGTTGTTCGGTAAAGTTTTAGGATGACACGACTAATCCGCTATTAGCCCACTTTATGTTTTTTTATATCCAGATAACAGATCAAACGCAAATCGGAGTCACCGGTTAATAAGTAGGTATATGAGAACCCACCATACAGTAAGAAAATAAATAAATAAATAAGTAAAAGTCAACACCAAGCAACAGAGAACAAATTAGGGTTTGCAAAAATGACAATATTTTGTACGAAAACAAATGACTTTTGAAAATGATACATATGTTGTATTTTGGCCTTCGACCCAGCCAAAAATGCCATTCCAAGGTGATGCACCGGAATGAAGTGACACATTCTAATGGCAGTTATGAGAGGAAATCGCGTGGGCGGAAATTGGCTGATGAAATGGGACGAGGTAAAAATATTCCCATGGTACACTCATAGACTGATACACCTGAAGAGAGTGACCTGTGAACTGCATGACAGTTATTTCCGCTGGATGACGATCAAACGCCATTCCAAAGATCGAGTAGGCGATTGAGTGGGCGTTGAACTATTATATAACTCAGTCAAGACAAGGAGTTACAGTTAGAGTTCGGACGGAGTTATAGACGAGATGTGGTAGGGAAAGCCACACCCGGCCGAAGGGGCCCGGGGTCCCCGAGTGAGTTTGGGCCCAGAGAACTTGTTGATAAGATGCAGTAAAGAACCATCATCCAGCAGAGAGCTGGGCCCCAGGGCCTCCGGTTGAGCAGTGCTGAAGAACGAGAAAGACACAACGCTGACAGCCATAAAAGTGGGGTCAAAATATAACAGTTTATGTTCGGTGTCCAACCCCCTCTCACCATCAAACCTTGAATAACCTTTTCGAACCCTTGCAATAAAGTGAGAAGTACATATTTTGTTAAAGAAGTCTTCGCTCGTTTAATTATTGTATCGTTATGATGCTGAAGATGACTATATAACACATATATTCACCCATCCGGAATTGGTAAGCGACCAGTTCATGAATTAACCATATTTACCAACCCCTCCGCTCGGGCAGGATATGACACAAGATCAATTTTTAAGCGGAGTTTAACAGGTTTGAATTCAGACTTTTCCTTCTCCTAGATTAGTTGCCTCACCAAGGCTGAAGAGCCTAGTCCGTCCTACTATTTACCCATAGCTGGAGGGAGAATAATTGGATTCATACTTTTCCCAAGGGTATTAGTGCTATGTGAAATGCAATCAGCCTCGTCCAGGATTTGAACTCGTGTCTCCGTGTCCATTTCGTACGACGATGACCATTACACCACGGGCACCTCCATACTTTCATGAATGAGTTCATGAATTAAAAGTTCGTAACTTCCTCTGATAAGTTCTTGGCTTTATATTCTCGGTGTCTATAGCGGAAGGCAATCTCATATGGCTATTATGTATACTTTCCTCGAACCTTGGCTATACTTCACAAGTACTTATTACGTTAAGCTTCTCTGCTTTTTCACTGCGTTGTATAATAGTCAGCTTTCTTCACTTTCTATGCTCAGGATAGTCTGGTACAAGGTCAAAAACTCAGAGCTTCGGGGGGAACTGCTCACTAACTCACCTGCTGATCTTTTCCTCTATCTCTGTCCCTCAAAAATATTCCATCATCTCGATTTCGCTTCGCTTCTTTATCTCTGTGTGTCTGGCACAAGGCTACTTTGAGGCGTCGCATTATATCAGTGTCTCTTCGCTTCTTTATAAGGTTGTCTATCGGTAAGACTAAATCCCGGTCAACGTAATATTATTTTCTCTGCCTCTCTACCGTAGATAGTCTGACAAAAGGTTGGAGCGTGAAATCTAATTGCTGTCCTCTGCTCATCTCCCGCTTGTCTACTTGGCAAGGGACAACCCTTTTATTTTATGTATTCATCGAAGGAATCGTGCCAGGCGAAACTAAAAAAAATAATTTTCTTCTAATTTGAGTTTCGATAAATTTTTGCTGACGAATCCACCTTTGAATTTGGGAAATAGGTTATTCCAAAATAGTTTATATGACAGAAAACCAAAGAAAACAATACCAAAGCATTTCATTGAATCTGAGATTAAGTAATTGCTATGTATTAGATTGGTCCGGGTTGAATTCTTTGTTTTTAATGGCATATCAACCTTCGTGGAGTATCTACTGTTAAAGCCATTCTTATACAAGAACAGTAGGGGTATTATTTAACTCACTATTGTGAGGATAAGGCGGTTCATATGTTTCCCGAGAATATTGGATCGAAAGTGAAAGAAATAGCTCGACTTGATTTTGAACTCACTTACAATGATGCTGCTATCAGACACATCAATAACTACACCACAAAGACACCATCCCACCCTGGTCGAGTATTATTTTATACATAGAGGTTAGTGAATCGCCTATAAAGAAGGTTTATAATAAGATCTTTTGAGTAGCTGTTTCTTAAATCAACTATCCATCCTGTCATTGGGGCCGTCGACTACATTGACTACTCCTCAACGATTTTCCTGCATATGACAAAAGCATATGATAGTGAGGCTCCAGTCCTTGAGCTTTGAGAAATATGGAGTACCTCTTTATGGCCATTACAACTAAGTTGTAGGACCTGTCAGCGTTCCATCAATGGGTCAAATAGAACTTTGCCATGTCTGCGGCAGCTGGTGCATACGCTGACTGGTGTTAAATAACAATACTTGAAACCATTTAACAGTGTGCAAATACAAGCACACTGACTCGTTTTTAAAATAATGAATCAATAATTATCCTCTAACAAATTACACACACACACACACACACACACACACACACACACACACACACAAACATATATACATATATATATATATATATATATACGCACAAAGAGACTTGTCTGTAATTAACCCACAAGGGTTGATATGTAATAAGACAATCAAATCAAACCAATTAATTCAACAATAAATATATTTTCAATATTTTTTATTTGTCTGAAATAATATTTTAGCACCATTTTTGCATATCAAGTATTCCTATCTAATACAAATAATTTTACACTGTTGTATGGTTTCAAGTATTCTTATTAGATGTTTAATTTCTTTGAGTATATGATCCTATATTGAACATCAAATTTTATTTTACAGTCACTACGCCACGGAGTCTCCCTCGCGATCCAGTTGGGTTCGTGGCATACGTTTATTCGTTTTAGTTGTGTAGAACATTCACAGGTCTTATGTAAGATTAAACTTATACCGCTAAAATTAACACAATGCTAAGGGTGTATTAAAGAATGGATTTGCCGATTGTCAATTCGAATACAATTCTAGCATTCCTTTCTCGATTGTTTCAGTGCTATAAGATATGTGTATGGAAGTACATACCACTAGAATATATCTGAGTTAGATGCAAGGCATCACAACCAGTTCAACTGATATATATTAAATGTCTACTGCTGGTTCCAACAGTGCGAACGCAGCTCATCAATCAAGCGTTAGGACAAGATTCTTAAACAGAAAATGTCATAAATAAAGTAGTCCATATTTATTCATTCATTTCCCATCCTCATGTAAATTTTCATTGAATCTACAAGGTGTGTTTAAAAAGATAGAAACAATAAAAGAAACATCAATTCAGTATTTTCTCAAATATTTACTTCGCCATTTTTCGCACTTATTCCAGTGAGTTACTATTTGTCGAAGCTTATTTAAAATTCAAGGTTTGTTAATTTCTGGATCTTCACTGTCAGTCTCTTTTAATGCAGTTCATATCTTCAAATTTTACCCTTGAGATAGGGTTTCAATTTAGGGAACAAGAAAAAGTCGAACTGAGTTTAATCTAGTATCTATCGAAGCTGTTACACTTACAGCATTTTGTGTTTTACTGATCAGGAAGTATCGATAGTGTATCAAGAATTGAACCCGATTCCTCTAAAACTAAATAGCAGTTTTGACATATATACACCAAACAACGGTGTAAAATTATATCCAGATTTAGGATATCATTTATTGTAATATGTTTCAAAGACTGTATAAGTTTCATGACTTCATCAGTATTTGTAGTATACTACCTCTAGATCTTAACAAACAAGGAGAAACACGTACATATAGAATTATAATTTTATATTTTTATTTGTCGATGGTGATTCTTGTGTAGACCAGGAGAGTAATCGGAAAGAGAGTTCGCACACATGAAGGAGTCGTCAGTAGTCGGAACTCCCAGTAGGAACTGACTTCAAACAAAATTCTTGAACTTATATAGTCTTAAAAGTCCCATGCGACCCACACGAGATGGTTGTTTTCTATTGATCACGGCTGACACCTACACAGTACTTGTTTCCCGTTATCATTTTGCTGATTTTATTTTCGGCCGGATGTATCTGTCAACAAGATCCGCCGGTTTCATTGTCAGGTCAAGGTGATATATTATATATTTTAAAGGGGTTAGTTACCTTGGGTTAATGGCCAAAGTAACGGCACTGTGGTATCGAAGTAAGCGAATTCGATCTTCATTCGCGCTATCACGTTCACTTTCAGACTAATACCCTTGGTAAAGTTATCAAACCAACTTATCCCTCCTGCAATGTAGCACTGCTGATGAGCCAAAGTTGATGAGCCATTAAACAACCAAACTAGTATTTTAAAATTAAGAATTAAAAAAATTGAAAATTAAAAGATTCTGTCTCCATTCGTGGGTTATAGTTAAGAAAAACGAGCTTAAAATTTTATTACCGATAACACAATGGTCATCGTCTTGAGAAATAGACTGATCGAGCAGAGTCCAAATATTGGGCATAGTTATTTGTGTTTCATTTCATACTAACCATCAAGAGAAAAGCATGGATCCATATCATCTTTACCAGTCAGTAAATAGTTGGACAGATTGGACACGTTTGTCTTGGAAGTGAAATATAACTAGGAGTGAAAAACTTTGAACTTAAACTATTTATATTGTATAAGTCAGGGAAGGGTTAGTTCTTGATTAATGGTAACATTTAATCCTGTATAATCTCATGCATTTTACTTAGCGAGGAGATGGACATCGCTGGCTAATCATTCTTTTGCACTGGGAAATGCCATGCAGAGAACTAGTTGCTGTGATACAGAGACGACTTAGAAGTTATGGGATATGAAGATGATGATTATACTTGTTACTTACGAGTGATAGATTTTAACTGTACGTTCACATTTGCATTTTTGGTGTAGTAGTTTGTAAAGATTCTTTTGCTCACTTTCTTATTCAATGTGGATTATTTTTATACAGGTCTTTTTGACATATAGATGTACCTGAGAGTAATAGAAAAAAAGTACGCTTCACCATCGGATGAATTCAAGTGACATGCGCAGTATATTTCTTTTTTGAGTGGGGACACAATCGTACTCCGCAGCAGAGGAAACAGCAGACGTATTTTAAGGCCCATTATTAGGACTGTATTTTCTTCAAAACAAAGTATACTATTGCTACCTCATCGACTCATTGGCCTAGTGGGTTGAGTATACGCCAATAGTCCGGGAGACCTGGGTTCTATCCCTGGTCACGTCATACCAAAGACTTTTAAAATGGTACTTGATACCTCCTTGCTTAACACTCAGCAATATAAGGTACGTATCAAGGGTAAAGTGGAGCAATCTAGGGAAATGAGTAGCGCCCTCCCCTACACCTTGGTGTAGTAGCTATTGAAAAAGGAGCCTTCTGGTCGCCCTCGTCTATGGTCGCCAATTTTACTTTACTAACATCATCGTCATCAAGTTTCCTGACCCTCTCGCCACCAGTCCCTATCGTTCATAATTTCTAGCAGGTCCTCTAAAGTGCATTAAGTGTCCGCACCGAGACGTTCATGAGTAGAGAAGATCACTTATTAATTTTTCCTTATTTTTCTATTAGTATCCAGCTGTCTTGATTGTCTTACTTTGATAGTTTCTGAGATGTGAGTTAAGGGACTTTATAACTGTTTATTGTGAGATGTTGTTGTCAGCATTTGTTCAAACAACACGTAGCCTACTTGTGTAGTTCCGTCAAGCTTTCTCTCCATGCATTTCGTTATTTTGAGTTGGTGAATCCATACAGGACAACCACAGCTTTCACAACCTATATTATTATAATATACATTTATAGAAAATAAATATATTTATTTATATATCACAAAAGTTGGAATCCTGGAAAAATTACGAATTCTGATTTGAAAGCAGTGGTTTTGATGGTCGGTTGGTTGATTGGATTTTATGGCATATCAACCGTTGTAGGTTAAATTTAACGCCGAATCCATTTTTATACAAATACTTAGTTCTATTTCAAACAATTCAGTTTAGCATGCGTAAACAGTTTTAATTCAGCTAATTCAGTTTAGTATAAGCACAGAAATTCTGTATTAAACAATTCAGTTTAGTGTAGGTACAGTTTCAATGTGAAAAAACAGTTCCATTGCAAACAATTCAATTTAGCATAAGCACGCAATTTAAATGTAAGTACACAGTTAAATTGTCAAAAACATTTCTATTTCAAGCTATTCAGTTGCAAAATCAGTACAGTGAAGGAAGCTCGGTTTAGTCCTATTTAACCCATAGATAGGACCCTTATTAGTTGCTACCGCTCCGTGGAAGAAATGGCAATAAAAGGGTACTCCACATTCCCCAAAGCTCCAGCATTATTGGAACCACACCATCAGATTGTTTAGTGTCATATCCAGGATACTCGTTGGAGGGTCTTACCCCTTCACAGAGAAGCAGTCGATGTATTCTACAGCCCCAGCCGACTGGTTTTGATGTGGAATCATATGTTTGGGTCGTGTTTATTTACTAAGCTTAGCTTAGTTTTCCAATTTGATAGAAATCTTGAGCACTTGAGTGAAAACCCAAGTCACTGCCAATGGCGTGCAAGTATAGTTTACTAACTATTACCCCACCTAAGACAACCTCATTTGTTAGCTTGAAGATATTTTTGTTGAGCAGTGTTACTCTTCCGTAAGAGCTTTTATTTTCAAAAAAAGACCACTTTTGATGGTTTAGACAATGAAGGCATTATTAGAATATATCTGGCGAACGCTTTAGACTAATATCATTGTCAACCTCCTATCAATTGTATAAGTTCATGAAATGGATTGAGTTTTGGTGGTCGAGGTTGGTTGATTGGTGTTTTATTGGATATCAACCATTTTAGGTAATTCAATGCCAAATTCTAACTATCTATCTATCTATGTGTCCTCGTGGTATAATGGTTAAAGCGATGGACTGCGGAATTGTATTAAGCAAGTTCTAACTCCAGTCGGGCTATTACGTTCACATTCGGACAAATACATTTGGGAAAGGGATGGATCTCCTTATCCTCCTAGCTATGAGTTAAATAGCATCACTGCTGTTCCTCTCGAAGGATTGCTTTGGTATTAAATAACCCATGAAGCTTGATATGCCATTAAACAAAGAAACCAAACCAAACATATCTATCGATAAAATTAGTAAGCGAATAGTGTGTGGGTAGATTTATTTTCAAATCAGTTGTTAGAGATCATGCGTTTGCACGCTATTAAATGGTTTCAAGTATTCCTATATAACATCAATAATTCTAGTTATTATTACTCTTTTACTTGCAAACGGTGAAATGGTTCCAAATATTTGCTTTTTAACATTTGTATTTCTATTTGTCAAGTATCCTTATCTGATAAAATTATTTCACATATTAGTAGGTTTTCAGAGCTCTAATAACAATAATCCTTAGTAAATGATAAAACAATCCTATCTGATCCCTTCATCACACCCTTACAGGTTCTTCCACTCCGAATATAAATGAAAGGATACTCTACATTCCCCACAAGCTAAAATACTGGAACTTCAATATTAGATGATATAGTACCATAGCTGCCAACACTGTAGTATAGTATAGTAGTATGGTATAGTACCATAGTACTATAGTAGTATAGTATAGCACTATAGTAGCACATAGTACTAGAGTAGTATTGTATGGCACAGTAGTATGGTATAGTACCAGAGCTGTCCGCAATGTAGAGGTGTTGCTGCCATGTTCCACACGACCAGCCAAAAGAGCATTTTTTGGTTGACCAGTTCACTCATTTTTTAACAATGTTCTAAAAATGTTTCAATTTGTAATGTTGTAAAAACGTTACATATATTTTGGCGAGGTGTCTTCCATCTATGCACATTGATATCACTGGTAAGATTCAAGTAGATGGAGTCTTCCACAGTTAATCAAAACAGCATGAAACTAGAACTCGCATGCCATAGTTCGGGATCTCATCTTTCATAGGAGACGTCATAACCAATTACCCTCCGTCTAAAATACACCAAATGGATCCTCTGAAGAGTGGTAAGACTAACTCCAAATGGGTGTCCTGGGTTTAAAACGAAACGGCCTCTGGAGTATTTGGGAGATTAGGGTCACCCATTTTTTGCCATTACGCGATAGTACACCCGTATACAGAATGTTAGCACTCTGTCACATGGCTACACTGACTGTATCCAGAAGGGTAAGACATCGCTCTGAAAAAGGGGTGTCTTGGATATAACTCTAAATTCTGTCTGATGGTGGGGTATCACTTGGTTTTCATTACTCTCAGGTCCACTCTGATTGGGAGTGGTAGAAGTTGTGGTTCTATGGGTCAAATTTAAAGTTTGAAAATATGAATATTTGATAGGACTGTGTGACAAAAAATGCTTTTAAGAAATAACCGGACAAAAAATGTAAATATGAACGAACAATGAACGTGATTCCTTAAACTCCAGGGTTGAAATGTACGTAGACAGGTTAACATGTCGTCAAAATCAATCAATCAATCAAACCCACAATGGTAATACCTTTTAGGGTCCACTCTTTGAGTCTCAATATGTTGGAGGTATTGTTCAAAATGATACTGAACGATATGATTGGTTTTAATACATATATACTGCATGCTTATCGAACCGAATTCAAATCTTGTTGGAAACTGCTGGCATCTCACTTGGCGCTTATTTACTTGGGAAAGGTATAAATCAAGCATCCATCCATGGTGTAGTAGGTAACTTGGGCTTCAAGTCCTAAATCCTGTTGTATCATTACGTAAAAATTCGAACTAATTCCCTGGGGAAAGATATGAGCTCCCTTATCTCTGTTAGTACTATTACTATCCTATAACAAGAATAGCTTGGGCATTGAATAACCCAGGAAAGTTGATATGTACTAAAAAGTATATATCCATCTTTCTTCCCTACCCAAGCTTTTGGGTAGAGTTATGTAGGAAAAGTCTAAATTCAAATATTGACCTTGTGTCACATCATGCCCGTGGTCTAATTGAAGGGTAAATACATATATTTTTAAATCGTTTATAATTGGAGGGCAGGGTTCTTAATTTAATTTTGTCATAAAATAATCTAACAAGGTTTGACTTGTATAGGACCAACCAACCAACCTAAAACCAATTATCAAAAATAACTAGAACCTGCATTCCATACGTTCTGTGCTCGTCTTTCAGAGGCACGTCTTAACCAATTACTAGAATAATATCAGTTGAAGAAAATGGATTACCTCCGTTACCATCGTGCAGAAAATGATGCTGTAATTCGTCTGCATGCATCATTGCTTCCTATTTAGTCACGGCGTATTGTGAAGGTGTTGAAATGCAGCGTACACTCAATGACATCTAGAAATGCAGTGAATCTAGAAAGACCTGCACGCAGTGATTCACAGCAGAGATGCAGGCTGACTGAAGCAATAGGTGAGAGAGCTATGGCCGAAAAAATATATTATTTGCTTTGTTAACGCTGGCCTAATTAAAAGCTTTTGGGTCTGAATAATACAGGGAACTAATTATTCTAGTTTTTCGTCTTTCTGCACTAAAGCGCAAAATCAATTACCTGAAACAAATTGTAAACCTCGTTTCATAAATAACTCAACTTGTAGTTAAAACATACTTTAGCGTACAGAAATTCATCATTATCATTATCATCATCATCTCACTCTGCCAGCACAGATCTTCCTGACACTCTCTCGCTACCAATCTCTATCGTCCATCGCTCCCGAGAAGTCTTCCAGGCTACATCCTGTATCGTCACAGAGCTGTTGTATAGAGGTTCTAGCTAATCCTACTGCCTTTGCTCGTCTATGTGAAGGGGTCCACAGGAGTACATCGCTTATGAGTTCATCCTTACTTCTTCAGCAGTGTCCCGCATGTATAGTTCGTCTAACGTGGATAGTTTTCGTGATGGGTGGTAGGTGGCCGTGCAGCTGCTTTTTTGTGGGATGTTGCCTCCAGGACTTGTTCAATATTGCTCCCAGCATTCTTGTGTAATTGCCGTCAAGCTTTTTCTCCATACGTTTTGTTAGCGTCCAAGTAGTGCATCCATATAGTAGTATCGATACGACCGCTGTTTGGTAAAAATTGCGTTTTATTTCATTGATCAGGTTTGACTTCCACATGACCGATAGACTATCGATAGCTGCCCATGCCTTTGTTAGTCGCGTGATGATGTCAGACTCGGTTGATAAGACGATGCTTCCTGGGTAGGTGAATTAGTACACTAGATTCAAAGGACCACCCTTTAGCGGGGAGATGTCGCCTTGCCGCAATATTCGTCATCAGGCACAATTACAAAGTAATAAAACATTACTTAGTGATTAAAAGGATCCTGTCTTGCTCTAACAATTCTCTGGCACACATGCTTTTGTTGAGTGATTTTAACGGGATGTCAACCCATCTAGGGTCATTTTATGCCAAGAATTTTTGGAATTGCTTGTACACAGATTGATTTTAACGGCATTTCGACCCGTCTAGAATATTTTTTTGCATTTTCAGATTTATATAATTTTCCAAGAAAAGACACAAGTAGTGTAACGTTGTTAAAAATAGACATGGTGACCCGAGTTCAAACCCGGACGAGGCTGTTTGGATTTCACACTGGGCTAATATCCTTAGAAAAAGTATAAATAGAGCTATTCTGTCTCTAAATATGGGTAAATAGTAGGGTAAAGGAGGCTCTCCAACTTTGACATGGCAACTATAGATTTGTTTGGGGGAGGGTGAACAAAACGGGAGTACAAGACGTTCATAATTTGGTACAGCTTGTTTATAGATTCGCCAGTTAACAGCAGCAGCAGGTGGAGTAAATTACCAAATCAGAGCTGCCTTGAAGCATGTAATAGGGGAAACAAATTATCCTCATTATATTAGCGTACTGCGGTCTTCTACTGGCAAGATGTACCTTTTGTATCAAGAATCCTACGACTAGAGGACAAAATGGCTAACCGATTTCCCTTAGCAACTACTCTAGGAGAAGGAAAACCCTGAATTCATACCTGTTAAATCTTGCACCAAATGTAATCTGGTGTTGCATCCTGCTCCTGTGGTAGTGCTTATTAGATACATATAGCATTTTCCAAGGACGACTGATTGAGGGGCGTGAATTCTATGTAAATCTTATAAACAGATTTTCGATGAATTCAATGTTTGAAAAAATTCCTACATCTATTCTCCATTGTTTTTGGTTAAAAAATTCCGTGAAACTGGTAATGTGCAAGATGTAAATAATTCTTACTGGATACCTTTGCTATTTGCCGTTTACCCACAGAATATTTTAGAAGGAAACAATATATTTGGCAAATTAATCATTTTTTTAAAAATCTGAAATAGTAAAAAATTGTTGAGCTGATTTATGAAAAACATACAAAAACTCGTACACAATCATAGGTGTGTTTATGCGCTTGTGTTTTTGAGTGGGTGCGAGCGCACACGAGTTATATATATTTGCCAAAATAAAAACGTGATGTTGAAAAGAAAGAAAAAAGATTCCCATGAAATATTATTTGCAACATAATCTCCTCCTTCATCGGTATACTTAACGCTACTCCAACAATTGCATAGATCGTTAATTATAGTCCAGTGGAAAATATTCCGTTGTTAATTACGGCATCAGTCTTTGTCATATATATATATATATATATATATATATATATATATATATATATATATATATATATATATATATTCTTATATGATCCAAGGAGGAAATCAGAGGAGTAGAAGTGTTCAATATGAATGCTCAATACTAACGGCTATTGATTTATAATTAATTTTGGATTAATGACACGTCATTGTCCAACGTGTAGTGCTAAAATGAATTTATGAATTAGAGCTGAAATAAATTTATAAAGATACCAAGAAAGTGATTTTTTTCTTTTTATCTTTATATATATATATATATATATATATATATATATATATATATATATATAGTTATTTAAGCTCTAGGTTCACATTGAGTATATTTTTTATATCTATTACTTTTGAAACTCGTTTGGATTAATTCTTTTTCCTACAAATCGTCAGTATATACATGTGGATGTATGCGCGCACAGGCGCGTGCATATATATATGCATGTATGCACTTGTGTATGTTTGAGACTGTGCGCGTGTGTGTGTGTGTGTACGTGCCCATGTTGTGTGTGTGTGTTGCGTTCAGTTACGCCTGTTATGTAGATCTCAATCGGAGACGTAACCCCACCATTCACGCTCACCGAAATCGAGAAAGAAAATAAACAACTAATACCCCACGTTTATTCGCCTGGTTTTTACAATGCTCGTCTGCCCTCTTATGCTAATGAACCCGCTGTATAAAATAGCCAGTGTGGCGCACGTGTACCAGGCTCTCTGCAAATGGCGACTATTTGGCATTCGTAAGTCACCATTACTTCCGTTACGATGTGTGTGAGTGTGTGTGTGTGTGACCAACCATACTATTTAAAAATGATTTCTTGAAATCAAGTAAATCGTTAAAAGCTGAGCAGCAGAGCAAAATAAAACCCAGGAAATGATGTACCAACTTTATATGCAAGTTTCACAATTTAAACTTTCGTGAATGACTGCATGGTGCAAAGGTTGAATTTGGAAGGCAGAAGTAAAAAAAGGATATATATATATATATATATATATATATATATATATATATATAAAGAAGTATCACTTTTTGATAACTAAGAAAAGAGACATTTAAAACCACTTAAAATTGAATGGTCATATTAAAATCTGTTTAACTATAATAATGGTCTTCTGATGAGTGATTGATTTCAAACCCTTTTACTTTAAAAGATAGTTTTAAAGGCCATTTTATTAATTCTCTGCATTCTAATATGTTGTCGCTTAATCCCCGTGATTTGAAAAATCGGAAATTCATATTTTTTGAAAAGCCATTGAACAGCAAATTTTACAATTTCTAGTAACAAGTACACCCCTATGAAATTTCTGTTTAAACAGCTACCACTCCCAAATAGTTGATCTAACATGGCTTTTGAGTATCGATTTTTGCCACAAAAAGGGCTGAAAATACAGCTACTTTTTGCAAGATATTTATGGGAAAAAACGTTTTCAGCATTTACTAATTTGATGACCACATACAGATCTAGACTTCTTGTTCAAAATGTGTTGCGTGTATCTTTGTCAAAAATATCTTCAAGAATTGACTATTTGTCCTAAGCAAGGCAAGCACCTGGCTCTCATTAAATGTCATTACTAAGTGCGATTATTGGTTGTGATTTACATAAAATATTTTTATTATTTTTTTGATTCAGGGGTCTAAACGAAATTTCATTTTCATTTAAATGAGGTTGACCACATAGACCATGAAATAGAAAAGGGTACCAGCTAGTAAAAATTTTGTTTGTTTATTTTAGAATATTTATTATTCAAGCTCACTCATTTCATTGACTTTTCCACTCATCGAAATGTATCTGAATTTTCCATTTATGAAACAAAGAAAAGTCTCACGGACCAATGTATAGTGACTATAGTTGGTGCTGTACTTGCACAAACCTGCGTTTCGCCAAAAATCGCTGTTTAAAAACTATCAGGACGAATTTTAGAAAAAATGGCAAACGCTCCTCGATGAATTAAAAAGGCTGACAAAGAGTAATATATATGTTTGCTATTTCTCTTTTGGCGATGTTATTTTAAGATTAACATATCAAATATGCGTCAGCACACATACGTACATACATTCATTCATACGTACATGGACAAAAAACCTCACATATTCTATGAGAATGACTTGTTCCGCCTTTAAACTTTTAAGCCGGCCCATCTATATATATATATATATATATATATATATATATATATATATATATATATATATATATATATATGATATTATTTTGTATATTTAAAAACGTGCTCCATACCTGTATTAGAAAATACATATATATATATATATATATATATGTGTGTGTGTGTGTGTGTGTGTTGATTATCATTTTTTTTGCACATATATATGAGTATGTGTGTGTGTGCGTATATATGTATATTTAAACAGGCACACACACACACACACACACACACACATATATATACATATATATATACATATATATATATATACGATGGAGAGGCAAAGACAGTAAAAGAGAAAGTGAGAGGGAAAGAGAGAGGGAGAGGGGGAGAAAGAAAGAGAGGAGGGGAGGGGGAGAAAGAAAGGGAGAGGAATCGATTTATAAACGAATACTAGCACAAATGATCACGCATTCATCCTCCAGCACACACAAACACACACACACACACACACACACATATATATATATATATGTGTGTGTGTGTGTGTATGTGTGTGTGTATGTGTGTGTGCATACCATTATCATGTTAAAAGTTGCAGTACATACAGCGTAAATGCCCAGCATCTGGGAGAGAGCATAGGTAGACTAAATAGTTATGTATTTGATAACACACACACGCACACACACACACACACACACACATATATATATATATATATATATATATATATATATCGTCATCATGTCGTGCTGGTAGCACGGATATCCCTGACCCTCTCTTTTCCCTATCGTTCATCGCCTCAGGCAGGTCTTCTGGACAACATCCCGTATCCTCATATATATATATATATATATATATATATATATATATATATATAGAGAGAGAGAGAGAGAGAGAGAGAGAGAGAGAGTCATTGAATATAATTCAAAGCATAACAAGATGAAACAACTGAAAAATATTTAAAATTCATACAATTGGGAATTAAGAAAATTTTCAACGATTTAGGAAAGTTATATATCCAAATGGTTGCTACGAGTTTAAATAAATACTACCAATTAGATAACGTTGCAAACATTTAGATAAAAGATCCTTCTCTTTTTTGTGGCAAAAGCCGTAAGACTTCCGTTTGATTTATGTCACGAGAACCGCTTATTTATGTTGAACACGATATTTTTGTGTCTCTTTGATTATTATTCCACAATATTTATTTGTCTTTATGATTTTTGGGTTGTTTTTTGATTGGTTCTTAGCGTGTTGGTTTGGAGTGTGGGTAGAGTGGCACTTCTCTGCTAAAAGCCAAATTTGACTTTGAAAACACCTGTCTTCGGCAGATGTTTCTAATCACTGCCAGCAATTGTAGAGGTGTAGGGGGTTGCTGTATTATGGAAGCCCTATCTCGACAAAAATTTGAAGTCAATAGATAAAAATAATGATTCATTGTAAAAGCAGAAAATTAAGCTATTTGGATTTCCTTTATTGCTATTTCTCTAGTTTGTTAAAGTATTTATTCTTACTTTATTACATGAATTAAATTTTAAATACACATGTTCATTTTCACGAATATCTTTCTTTCAGCGAGGATATTAATCTGATTTATAAAAAGTTAGAATCATATTTTTTCTGATAACTAACTAATCAGAAAAATAAACTTATGATTAGGTGGTATAACTAGGTTTGTATATATAATAGGGAGTAAGTTGATGGACCATCGTCGAGGGTGAACTGAAGGCTTTTTTTTCACTAGCTACTTAACGGAGGTGTAAGTGAGGACACTACTTTCCCTGGATGGCTCTATATTCCCTTGACCTGTACCTTATTAAACTGAGAGTTAAGAAAGAAGAAATCAAGTACAATGTTTTGAGTCTTTGGTACGACTCGACCTGGGATTAAAACCAGATCTTCTGGACTATTGGTGAACACTTTAACCATTAGGCCAATGGGCTGGGGATATTTCTTGGTCATATTAAGATGTTTATCTCTTCTATCATGAGAAACGATGTTCCATTGCACATACATATATATATATATGCGTTCACGCGTGCGAGCACACACACACACACACACACACACACACACACACACACACACACACATATATATATATATATATATATATATATATATATATATATATATATATATATAATTCGTTTATATGCACGCACACACAAACATATATGTAAGTATATGCACGGGAAAATGCATACTTAAATATATATATATATATATATATATATGCGTGCACATACACACACGCGCTCGCGCACACACACACAGATATATATATATACATATATATATATATATATATATATATATTGGTAATAAAGAAATTGTTTGAAAAGGTTTGGTAAATCAAAATATACTCAAATGCCAGAAATAAATTTAAATCTCGTATTTTTTTTTATACTCCTTACTTAGAGTTTTATATATTGGTAAATATATAAGATGCTCTTCCTTTTGCTTACTTCAGAGCTAAACTAAAGTTTGCCAGTCAAGAAGAACGAATATCCATATGGAATGAACATTTCAAGAATCTGCTTGGAAAATCCCCCAAAGTTATAGATCACGAAAATTATTAATAACCAATTAGACATTAAACTAGGATTGCTTACTCAAGATGAACTCGACGTAGTAATTAGAAAAACAAAAATAGGAAAGCTCCTGGAGTTGATGAAATACTCCAGAAGTATGAAAGACAAGGAAGTTCGAGGACATACTGCGCCGATACTTCAACGCCGTATATAAGCAGAACTGGATTGAGAGATGAACAAAAGGATGCAATCTACCTTTCCTCGAGAAACGTGACCACTAAATGGCCAAGAACTATCGGTTTATAACCCTGAGATTTATAATGCTCTACTATTCAAATACTTCAAACCAAAAACTGAGGAAATTCTTAGGAATAGTCAAAACGGTTTTCGGAAAAACCGATCCGCAACATCACAAATTCTAAATATCCATCGAATCTTTGAAGGGATTCCTATGAAAAACCTCGAGACCACACTGTTTTTTGTAGATTTCTTAAGGCACGAAGGCAAAATAGAGCAAATGCTTTTAGCCTATGGTCTTCCTAAAGAAACTGTTGCAGCCATAATCATGTTTACAAAATGTTCGCTCGCCAGATGGAGACACAGACTTCTTTGACATTGTTACTGGAGTTCTACAAGGGGATTTATTAGCCTCATATCAAATCATAATCTGCCGAGACGACGTACTTCGAATGTCGATAGATCTAATGAAAGAAAACGGTTTTACACTAAAACGTCAAAAAGTATTCGATACTCCACACTAATTATTACGGACGCAGGCTACGCAGTTGAAAGCGCATCTGGCGAATACACCTACCCAAGCAAAATCCCTGCTGCTAAGTCGAAAGCCGGCAGCAGGTACATTAGCCTCCATGTGAACGAGAAGAAAATGGAGTATATATGTTTTAATAAAAAAAGGAGACATCTCCGCACTAAATAGCGGTCTCTGAAATTAGTGGACAAGTTCACCTACATCGGAGGCAGCGTCTCATCTACTGAAATTGACTTCAATACATGACGAGCAAAGGTATGGATGGCAATCGATAGGCTATCGATCATATAAAAATCTAACCTATTTGATAAAATAAAAAGCCATATTTTTTCAAGAAGCGGTCGTGTCGATTGTACTTTTTTGCTGTACGCTGACAAAGCGTATAGCGAAAAAGCTAGGCGGCAATTGCACGAGAATGATAAGAGTTATAGTGAAAAAAAAACAAAAAAAAAAACAGGAAGTAACATCCCACAAAGCAGTGGCTATACGGACACTTACCTCCCATCTCTAAAACCACTCGAATAAGAAGGACAAGACGTGCAGGACGCAGGTTGAGATGTAAGAACAAACTCACGTGACGTTCTCCGATGGACCCCTACACACGAACGTGTAAGTGTTGGACAAACAACTAGAAACTATCTACAACAGTTCCGTATTGACACAGGGTATTGTCTAGAGGACTTGCGTTTGATGATAGAGACGAATGGCGAGAGAAAGTTAGGGAGATCCGCGCGTGCAGCACTTGATAATGATGATGACATACATATATATAAGTAAGTTGGCGACCTTAGTCGAGAGTGACCCGAAGGATCCCGTTTCAATAGATACTACATCGAGGTGTAGGGGAAGGTGCTACTTCATTCCAAGGATTGCTACACTTTACCCTTGATCCTCACCTTATAACGCTGAGTGTTAAGCAAGGCGGTATCAAGAACCATTTTTTCAGTCTTTGGTATCATATTTACCAATCCCTCCGCTCGGGCAGGATATGACACAAGGTCAATTTTTAAGCGGAGTTTAACAGGTTTGAATTCAGAATTGTCCTTCTCCTAGACTAGTTGCCTTACCGAGGGTGAAGAACCCAGTCTGTCCTACTATTTACCCATAACTAGAATAATAGTAGAATAATTGGATTCATACTTTTTCCAAGGGTATTAGTGCTATGTGAAATGAAATCAGTCTAGCCCAGGATTTGAACTCGTGTCGCCGTGTTCATTTCCTAAGACGATAACCATTACACCACGGGCACTTAAGTCTTTGGTATGACTCGACCTGGGATTGATCACCGGTCTCCCGGACAATTGGCGAACACTCTACTCATTAGACCAATGGCCTAGTTACACACACACACACACACACACATATATATATATATATATATGTGTGTGTGTGTGTGTGTGTTGAATTATTTTCACATGATAGACAAGATAAACGTCATAATAGGGCCGTGAAAAAGGAGCTTTGAAAAATGCAGGTTCATTATTCCTTTCACAATTATTTGGATATCATTTCTTCAAATCCTAATGCGACTAGCTAGAGAAGAATTTGTTGAAATGAGTATTTTTGGCAGGGTAACTACCTGAACACGTCTCTTGGCGCATTTTTTATTTGTATTTCCATAAAGTTTTAGGCCCATATTTTAGAGTGTTGGTGCCGAGGTAATGGACAAATAGCCATTGAATATTATTTAGCTAAACTGCATCAACAGTGAAGATATATATATATATATATATATATATATATATATATAACGCTTTGATGCAGTTTATTATGGTTTGTTTTATGATACTACTCATTTTTGCCTTCATTTCAAATATCTATGCTATATTCAATATCTTTGATTAGTCTATTGATTTCAATAGGGTAAAAAGTATAAAATATGCCAGAGAAACGGTAATCTGTACTAATTCATTTATGGACCAATTGGCGCTTACCAGCTTTTTAAAATATTCTTTGTGATTTCGCTGACGAGAACATTCGACTTGCAGAGCAAAACTAGTAGGATCAAAACCCAAAATAATTCAAGAAATCTTTTCCATCATAGATTGTTTAAAGTCAACTTTTAACCAGTCGAAATCATAAATAAATCTACTTTTTTCATTACCACAATCCGATGAATAAGCAATGAAATAGATACATTTTCAATAAGTTTATAGATTCATTCTGTAAATCTACGCAAAACTTTCGACTTTTTTTCTTCTTAGGGGTGAAAATCTTGTATTCTTTTCGATCAAGAATTATTTTTATTTCACCAGGACTTTATTATTTTGAATTAATCGAAAATAGTCTGTTTACATATATATTCATATTAACATTATAATCTTTCCCTTGCAGAATTTTTAGCTTTATCAGGTTACATATAAGCGCATAAATATACTTTCTCTCTTACAAAGTCATGTACTCGCACAAAAATCTTTTACACATGCAAAATATATCAACTAGATTTAGACAGTTCATCAAGTGGTACATTGAATGGATGAAATTTTTTCTTGCAATTTAGATATTGGAGAATATTTTAAGCTTTAATTAATTTTATCTGTTTTATAAGTAAATGTATTTTAACTTTCGCCTTTCAACAAACTTTTCACTCAAGTTGAAGAAACAGGCATTTATTAAGTTTGTAGATCGGTGTTTCACCCAATCATCAACACACATATTCGCCAAACACAGGTGCCCGTGGTGTAATTGTTATCGTCGTAGAAAATGAACTCGGCGACATGAGTTCAAATTCTGGACGAGACTGATTGCATTTCACATAGCTCTAATATCTTTGGGAAAGGTATGAATCCAATTATTCTCCCTCCAACTATGGATAAATAGTAGGACAGACTAGGTTCTTCAGCCTTGGTGAGGCAACTAGTCTAGAAGGAAAACTCTGAATTAAAACCTGTTAAACTCCGCTTAAAAATTGACCTTGTGTCATATCTTGCCCGAGCGGAGGGGTTGGTAAACAGGATATTCACCAAACACATGCACAAGCACACACACACACACATATATATATATATATTGGATTAATTTTATTACTATTCTATAATTCTGATGGTGTGAAAAAAAAAATGATACAATTTGGAAATAAAAAAAGGTATCACACAAATTGATATTCGGGAAAAAGATTCAATAAAAAATAGAAAAGAGTAAAAGTTAACTTGAAAATAATCAACCAGAAACGTGTGCCGAGTCAAAAGTAAAAGCATCGACGGAATTCCTGTAGTTAAACGCAAGAGTTCTTAATACACTAAGTCGAGCAAAATATAAATGTCAACAGAATCAGAAAAAATCTTCCAAGTTTTCACCAGAATGGATCATCAGGACAATTCTGGCCAAACAAGAACTGGACAGAACAACATTTTATTGATTAAAAGACCACCGGAAAGAATAAGACTAGTATGATAAATAAATAAGTAAAATTGATTCGTACGAATTAATTCTATTTATTTCTGGCAAATACCCACTCAGGCCGAATCCCTACTGCATAGTCTGGAACGGGCAGCAGGTTGCATAGGCCTCCATATCAACGTAGACAAAACAGAGTTCATGTGCTTTCATCAAAGAGGTGACAACACCATACTATTTGACAGATCTCTGAAACTTGCGGACAAGCTCACATCCCCCGGAAGCAGCGACTGATCTACCGAAAATGACATCAAAACGTGACTAGAAAAGGTACGGACAGCTATCAGTTGACTATCGGTCATATGGAAGTCAGACCTATCAGATATAATAAAGCGCAATTTTTCCCATGTAGCAGTCCTGTCAATACTCCTGTATGGATGCACAACACCGACGCTGACTAAGCGTGCAGAGAAATAGCTTGATGGCAATTGCACAAGAAAGCTGCGAGCTCTATTGAAAAGTCTTGGAGGCAACATGCAACAAAAGAGCAGCTTTACATACACTTACTACCCATCTCGAAAACCATCCATAGTAGATGAACAAGACATGCGGGACACGGCTGGAGAAGTAGGTACGAACTCATAAGCGATGTAGTCCTGTGGACCTCTCACACGGACGAGCAAAATGTAGGGCGACCAATTAGAACCCATCTACAACAGTTCTATGTAGTTCTATGTAGCATGGAAGACCTGCCGGGAACGATGGATGTTAGAAACGGGTGGCGAGAGAGGGTAATAGATGTCAGTGCTTTTGGCACACCATGATGATGATGATGATGATGCTATATATATATATATATATAAATCTTAGTTAATATAGTGTTGAATAGTCTTCTTTTGTTGAAGAGTTTTATATTTTTGACCGGTTTAATGCAAATCTTGATTTTAAATCGAGAAACCTCTCTCACTAACTTTAATATACTGGTGTGGATTAATCTTAAAATTATCATAGACGAGGGTTGTTCTAAAAGATTCTTACTCTGACCAAAACAGAAGAACCAAAGCTGAAGATTTTTTGTGGCAAAACACTACTCACTTTTTACACATATATATAAAACTAGAAAAACTAATTCAGATTTCTGTCTTAATTTATATGCTGATGAGCCCTATACAATGGTAAGAGGTGTGCGACAAATTTAAAATCTGTGGGATGCTAAGACAATTTTGAACGCTTCACCGTACCATGTAATTAAGTACATTCACATGCTTGTAAAAACTGAAATACTTATACAGTCTTTGTATTCTTATTTACTCCAACTCCTACACATAACAAAAAAAAAAAAATCACAAAGAGGTAAACTGATATGACAACGCCTGTTCCGCAGCCCCACTTCTGATTTAATTACAAACATATTGAAGCCCGATTCTCGGTGTATTTATCACATCATGAAGATCACGAAATAGTAAGTAAAGTTAGCGACCTTAGTCGAGGGTGACCCAAAGGTCCCCTTTTCAATAACTACTACACCGAATGAAGATGCGACTCCATTCCATAGAGTGCTCCACTTTACCCTTGATCCTTACCTCAGGATTCTGAGTGTGAAGCAAGGCGGTATCAAGTACTATTTTTTTAGTCTTTGATATGACTCGACCTGGGATTGAATCCCGGTCTCCCAGACCATTGGCGAACGCTCAACTCATTAGGTCAAGAGAATGTTATTTCAGTACTTGTCTTTTAAAAGGTTAGTGGAAAGTTTGCAGTCTTCGATAAATCCTGTAGTTTTGTGAATATCAAAACAGAAAAGAAGCAGAAATATTCCCACACATAATATTTTGCCCATAAATAAATACACCCCAAACATCTTTTAATAAAAATAAGTTACTTGTATTCATGTGAGGCTACAAATTTGTACTCATGATTATTATTATACCTTTCGAGATTTTCGCACTGACATTGGGTTTTTCACAGGATCATTCCAATTTCACCATTTACAATTAGTATCACCGTCAATTTTATGTTCCATTGCTTTTTTAATTCTCTGGTAAGTACTAACTAATTGAGATTATTTTTCCGTTTTCTTTGAGTTTCACTCTGTGGTCTGCCGATAGGGCGAAGTCTACAATTCGGCAGGTTGTTTTGTTTTGTTACTTATCAATACATTTACTTTTAAATTTTTTGTTATTTGAAGCCATATAACGCTTATCCCCCAGCATTAGGTTAAATTGTACTACTACTGTCCTTCTCCATAGATGACTTGATATTAAATAACTCATGAAGTTCAATATGCCAAAGAAACTAAACAAAAAAAAAAAACAAAAAAAAATAAAACTATTTTATAGGCTTCGAAATTATTTTGGCTACATCGTCATTATCATCATCATCATCATCGTCATGCAGTGCAACTAGCACGGATATCCCTGACCCTCTCTCCCCACTTCTTCCTATCGTTCATCGCCTCTGGCGGGTCTTCAGAGCTACATCCCGTATCCTCACATCGCTGCTGTATGTATGTTCTAGCTGGTCGACCTGCTTTTTCCCGGCCCTATGTGGGGGTTCCATAGGAGTACGTCACTTATGAGCTCGTCCCTGCTTCTCCAGCAGTGTCCTGCATGTCTGGTTCGTCTAACTTGGATAGTTTTCATGATGGGAGGCAGGTGGCCGTATAGTGTCTTGTGGGGTGTTGCCGCCAGAACTTGTTCAATATTGCTCGCAACATTCTTGTGTAATTGCCGTCTAGCTTCTTCTCCAACCGTTTTGTTAGCGTCCAAGTAGTGCATCCATACAGCAGTATCGACACGACCGCTGCCTGGAAGAAACTGCATTTCATTTTATCGGTCAGGTCTGATTTCCATATGATCGATAGCTTATTGATTGCTGTCCATGCCTTCGTTAGCCGCGTTTCGATGTCTTTTTCGGTTGATGAGACACTGCTTCCTAGGTAGGTGAATTTGTCTACCAGTTTCAGAGAGGTTCTCTCTAGTGTTGAAATGTCGCCTGTTTGATTAAAGCACATATCAAACTATATAAAACGATTAAGAAATCATTATTATTAAATCGTTACAGTTGTATATACAAGCGTATCCTGTAACTTTCTAAGACCTAAACTTTAGTTTAATATTAACGAGATTACCTGTGTTGTTGATGAACGATAGGGAGGAGTGGCGAGAGAGGGTCAGGGATATCCGTGCTACCAGCGCGATATGATGATGATGATGATGATGATGACCTGTGTTGTAATGGGTTGAGGCCTCAAAGTAAGTGAGTTCCAACTCCAATAACACTGTTACGTTCACTCACATCGTAATACGCTTGGGAAAGGTTCGACCCTCTCTTATCCCTTCCATTAATGGCTTCAATGTTATCAATACTCTTCTTCAACAATGATGTTGATAGCGTTAAATAATACACGAAGATTGATATACCATTAAACAAAGAAACCAACTAAAAGTAGGATGTCACACTATACGCAAGATACAACATTTTTTTTTTTTTTTGTGTGTAAGTAGTTGGCTAAGGCTAGCGTTAGGGGAACTGCTACGTCGACTATTACCAGCTGCAAAAGATCGCAATTCAAACCTTAGAAAATCAAATGATATGCGCATACATACGATATTTTAAACCATATAATTGTGTATATATCATGAGTGTTAGATCGGAATACTTTATATCACGTAACGGTGTAAAAACAAAATATAGACAATGAGTGCTATTTTAAAGAAAAAATACAACGGAACATCGAAAATAGTTATGATTGCAAGCAAACAAATAGGGATTAGTATACACCGACTTCATCCAACGGGTGTCTTGCATATGTCTTTAAAATACAACCGCGGGTAGGGTCCTAGTTCTGAATATATAGGGAGTATGGATTTACCCCTTCATTATCATTACTCTTAAGTTCACTCTGACGTGGTGTGGTAGTATCTGTTAGGGCCCCAATCATAGTTCAACTAATTTTGCTCTAATATAACTGCTGAGTCATGGTTATGAGAACTGCACAAGAATACAACGAGCTATATTGAACAAATCCTGGAAGCAACACCCCACGAAACAACAGCTGTACGGCTATTTATCTCCCATCTCAAAAACAATCCAAGTTAGACAAACAATACATGTGGGACACTAATGTAGAAGCAAAGACGAACTCAGATGAGACGTTATCTTATGAACCCCTTCACATGGAAGACCTGCCGGGAACGATGGATGATTTTGATGGGTGGAGAGAGAGAGAGAGAGAGAGAGAGAGAGAGAAAGAGATCCCTGACCCTCTCTCGCCACTTCTCCCTATCTTTCATCGCCTCTGGCAGGTCTTCAGGGCTACATTCCGTATCCTCACATAGCTGCTGAATGTATGTTCGAGCTGATCGTTCTGCTTTTGCTCGGCCATATGTGGGGGTCCATAGGAGTAAATCACTTATGAGCTCGTCCCTGCTTCTCTAGCAGTGTCCTGCATGTCTGGTTCGTCATACTTGAATAACTTTCGTGATGGGAGGTAGGTGGCCGTATAGTCGTTGCTTTGTGGGGTGTTGCCTCCAGGACTTGTTCAATATTGCTCGCAGCATTCTTGTGTAATTGCCGTCTAGCTTCTTCTCCAGCCGTTTTGTTAGCGTCCAAGTAGTGCATCCATATTATTTGTATAATTCAATGTTATAACCGTGTATTAAGGAGTATTATTAGTCACTAGAAATTGCATAATTGCATGCAAATTATTGGTGTTAGACAGGAACACTTGAAACCATATAACAGTGTAAAGGATTATTCGTTAGTATTGGTCGTTACAATAAACCATGTAATTGTTTGTAAATTAGGAGTATTGGATAGGACTATCTAGGGAGAAAACTGCAGTGAAACATTAAAGACATGTCAAAATATTTTAAATTGAAGACTAAAACAATATCCAATTCAGTTTTTAACTTAATCGAAATTTTGCAGATTGAGTCCCCTTGACGTAAGGGTTTAAGTGCTGGACTGCGGCTTCGAAGTAAGCGAGTTCTAACTTCGTTTTTGTTATTACTTTCACTTTTGCACAAATACGCGTGAGAAAGGTATGAACACCCTAATCTCTCCAGCTAGGGGTCAAGTAGTATCTCAGACCTTCTTCTACAAGAATAGATTTGGCATTAAATAACCCAAGAAGACTGAGGGGCCATTAAAAAGGATAATCAATAGAAATACTTTATATTATGTAATTGCTTGCAAACAAATAATTTTAGACAAAAAGGTGAAATTCTAAAAGAAATAAAAAACGTAACAGATTATAAGAAACGTGATTACAAATAAATTTACACATCGATCAAAATCTGACATTAATTACTCTATAAGAAAATGAATGCACTCCGCTGGGAGCTGTTGTAGATCGGTTCTAGCTGGTCGACCAATGCAGGCATGCCATGTAAAGGAGCCCAAAGGAGAACGCCACTTATGATTTTGTCCTTGCTTCTCCAGCCGTGCCCTGCATGTCTTGTTTGTTTAACTTGAATGGTTTTAGAAATGGGGACGGTAAATTCCGTTATTCATTCGGGTTTGGAATCGTAGAAATTATCATGATCATATGGATGCACAAATTTAACTGGGCAAGTCATTTGTACTCTGACTCCTTTCTTAAAGCTAACATTGTGTACTAAGTATTATTATTAGCGACTTGAATCTATATAATTACTAGCATATTATCGGTTTTAGATAAGGATACTTGAAACTATATAAAAGTGGCGAGAGAGGGTCAGGGATATCCGTGCTAGCGGCACGACATGATGATGATGATGATATTATATGTATAGAGCCAATGAACCGGTACATATGATATAGTGCGTGTGAAGAAATTATAATTATAAAATAGTAATGATTACTAGAAACCAAACAGTTATGTATAAATTTTTATCTTTAGATATGAATATTTTATACAATGCTACTTTGGGCAAAAATAGTTATAGAGAAAAAACTGAAATCTAAACTTTGAAAAAAATATGCTTTGTAAGATTGAAAATTGTTATGATTACAATCACGCAAAAAGTTAAGAATCAAATTTTGCTATTAATTAACCCATGAGCAGTTGTTATGCCGTTAAATAAATAAAAAGAATACATTTGAAATAGAAAATAATTCAACAGTTCAAAGTATAGTGTTTTAAAACAGCATTTCCACACCTGTCACGGACTTTAGTTTGATAGACTTTAAAAAAAAGGAGTAGTCTGTGTTGGATAAATTCCCCTGAGTGGAGGTTCTATGAAAAATAAAAGGTCGATGAGTATGTTTCAGTGTGAAAAAAAAAATTATTCGCAACGATACACGCTTGGATAAAATGAAAAGAAATCAAGAAAAAAAAATGATTGATCAGTTCACACCTGAGACTTTTTGCAAAACATTTATTTCCCTTCAATACCCACCAACATCCGGTCTTGAATTTGTTAAGACTAGTCCCACTATTCACATGTCTGCAGAGGTGGCACTAGCCAATTCAATGTGGACGGTGTGTGGAGCACGATCAGATAGAGCGAAAATGTCTGCGATAAAAGTTTCTGAACCCTCGACAGTACACCAGGTGCTCTATCGGTAACCTTGTGTCATAAGGACAAATTGATATTGCACTTGTTGAAAATTGAAATTATTGCACCAGACACGATAATAAAACAGGGCTGGGGAGTCTTGTGGGCTGTCCCATTTTCCGGAAAAAACAACTTAACCGTTATTCCTCAGCTTTTTTTTTTATCAGTGACATTGATTTTAAGTTTAGCTATATTATTTATTTAAAATCCGAGACTGGCATTAGAGGTCTTTGTTTGTTCGTTTGTTTGTTTGTTTGTTCTTTCTTTCTTTCTTTCTTTCTTTCTTTCTTTATTTATTTATTTCTTTCTTATATGCTCTACATAGTTTCCTCTGTTTTTATTTGTTCATATTCTTTCTTTTTTCACTTCTGCATCCTTTACTTTCTTTCTTTCTTTCTTTCTTTCTTTTCCCTCTCTTCGTAATGTTATATTTTGACCTTCGACCCGGCCCAAAAATACTATTCCAAGGTAATACACCGGAAGGAAGTGACACATTCCAACGGCCAGTAATCAAAAGAGATCGCGTGGGCGGATTAAGGCTTATGATATGGGACAAGGTGAAGGTCCCATTGTGCCATTACAGTCATGCACCGGAAGAGAGTAACGTCTGAACTGCATGACAGTTATTTCCGCTTGATGACGATTAAACATCCGATTTCAAAGATCCAGTAGGCGATCGTGAGGGCGTTGAATTATTATATAATTGAGTTGAGTTTGGGTCCCAGAGTAGTCGCCAGCAGACTCCCAGAGAGTTAGAGACGAGATGTGGTAGGGAAGGCCACACCCGACCGAGGGGGTCCTCGGAAAAGCCCCGATGGAGTGGACCCCAAGACCTTTGGTTGAGCATCTAAGAGAACAAGAAAGACACAACGTGATGGTCATAACAGTGGGGTCAAAAAATGAAGTTTTTGTTCAGTCTCCAGCACCCTCTCACACGCAAACCTTACAAATAAAGTGAGAGGTAAAATATTGTTAAAGAAGTCTTCCTGTGTCTTCCTTCCTGCTTCCTTTCTTCTTGTGTCTTCCTTCCTGCATTGTGTCTTGTGTCTTCCTTCCTGCATTGTTACTGCGTGCGTCGTTTATTCATGCGTCTGTCTTTGATGTTGTGTCGTTGGGATGCTGAATGAACGTGTAAATGACTATGTAACAGTAACTACGTTCATTTATTCACATTTACTTATTCGTTTTTTTTTTCGTATGGCTTTCATTTTGAATTTTTATTTTTGCTTTTACTATTTTGGCAAGTCGTAATTTTCTAAAAACTTACAGATAAGTGATATTCGACAATCCCATTGTGTTAGCTCGTTACATTATGCCAAGACGACTTCCTTGGTGGAACTAGCTCAAGCTTGTGCAGATCCACCAGCGGGAAGTCCTCGTGGTGTAATGGATAAAGTGCTAGATTGTAGCTTAAAAGTAAGAGTTTCAACCCTAGTCCCACTATTACGTCCACTTAGGGATTAATACCCTTGGGAAATTATTAAAAGTATTAATGATTTTCTTCTATAAAGATGGCTTTGGAGTTTATTAAATTACGGATATTGATATGTCATCAAACAAAACTACTGTCCTTCTACAAGGAAGGGTTTGACATTAAATAATTTATGAAGGCTTTTATGACATTAAAGAAAGAACCAGCACCATTTTTTGATGAGCTGATAACAGCAGAATGGTGCACAAGAGTGCAACAGATGTTCTGATAGATACTCCTCAGAATTTGAACTCACCTTGGTTAGTTGCCCAACAAAATCCAGAGAAATCAGAGTGCGTTCATTTACCCGTAGATTGTAGAGGAAACGGAATTACCGACACGTACGTGTGTGAAACTACAGAGTAAATATGGCAGTTAAAAATAATTTGTCTAGGGCCGACTAATTCGAATATAGTCAATATTTATATGTGCTCTATCAACGGGGTCTAGAATCCATAAGTCTGAAGAATGTCTGATCGAGCTATCTTTGGTTAGTATATATATATATATATATATATATATATATGAAGAAAAGTTGAAAAAAGAAATAATCCAAAATTTGATGAATTTATTATGAAAGTGACGTTGAACATTTCGTTTGTAATTACCTTCTACAGGAATTTAATTTCATGAAAAATGTTTTTAAAATAGCGATAGCTGTTTGATGAAAATATATACAATTATATTGTCATCCACAGACAGACTGTTTCAGTGTATCACAACTCTGCAGAGTGCCTAGACACGTCGGACTTTTGAAGCTGGGATCGAAACCCGTTCAAATTTACGTTAGACTTAGTATCATACCGCTCAGCCCACAGGCGACCTATATAGTAACTTTCGTTTGTTTACATTTTGCCTTACCGGATACCAGTGCTCAATTCATTAGAAGAGCTTTGTATTATGTGAGTGGCAGCCCTTAATTCTTTCGCCGGAGTGCTCAAACCCAGGTGGAGGGAGATATATATATAAGCTATCTTCACGGTTTCGAGTGTGATACCTATTAATTATTGCGATTCATTTGTCTTTTTTTCCCCCAACCCTTTTATGATCCAGCAAATGACGTTCCAAGCCTACCAAATTGTGGCAAATTTTTACCTCAGACGGAGCTTTGTCGGTTGCTTTGGCTCCCATGAGTGTTATGATGCAGACCAGTAGGTTGGATATGTTTGCGCATATGGCTTTTAAGACCAGCAAGTGCGAAACAGAGTTTTCCTCATATTTCACACTTGATGTGGTGACTTTGTGAACCTTCTTCTGGTCTTTGTTCACCCATACGAACTAATCGTTTTTAAACGAAATTAATCAGCGCCTCTGACTTCCAATGCTTTTTTTCCCATTGGTCTACCGATATGTTGAATTGTCTTAGGTAAATTTTTACAGTCCTTAAATCTTTCCTTTGGTTTTGACGCTTTACACTTTCCTTTTGACATTTCACTGTAAAACTCTTGCTTTGGCTGGCGACTGTCATCCATTTGAACGACCTGAACAGCCCAACGAATTTGTTCTACTACGAGAAGGACAACTCTTATAAAAAAGAAAAAAGAAGCATCAGGTGAGGGGTCAACATTTCAGTTCTCGTGGAGCTGCTAAATCATCAAAAGCCAGTGTCTTTATATATATATATATATATATATATATATATATACGAGAAGGACGACTCTTATAAATATACCAGGGGCAGATGGGGCTACTTAACTGTGGTGTAAACAACCCATCTAGGACAGAATGGTGTGATATAAAACCACACAGTGATGTAGACGTGTGTACTCTATTTGGAAGTAGATGTGAACCCGTTAGCCAGAGTAGCTGTAATCAGTCCATGAGTGTGAGAAGTCTGGAGCAAAACTTGAGAGTCTAGTGAGGACGGATTGTCTCATTTTATGCATCATTGGAGATTCGGCGTCTTAGCTCGATCGGTGAATTGCGAGGTAAGCTCGAATCACTATGAATAAATTCGCGCACAGGTACCTCTTTATGTGACCTGTCTTGTACAATCCAACGCATCCCCCAACACAAATATATATATATATATATATATATATGATAGATATGATAAAAATACGTGAAACGTTGTATAAATCAAACACTTGACTTACATTTAGATGTGTGATATTTCGTTCGGCCTTACATTATCTCGAACTTCTTCAGACCGTTCTCTACGTTTTTCCATTTAAAAGCATGTGAAAAAAAAATATAAGATGGTGGAGGTGGGTATACTTGTAGCAAGAAAGCTGGGAGGGATTTAAAGTCAAATGTATCAGATTTCATTAAATATTTTCTGTTTTGAAAGTTGATAGATTTTAGGAGGTTGATAAGAAAATGTAGGAATGGGTTTGGGTTAAGGGTTTGTGGTGTCTAGGTTGTAATTGAGGTGAAGAAGGTCGAAGAGGTAAAGAGACGAGGAAAAGGAAAGGATTGGTTAGTTTGTCTTAAAGTGCTATGTTATGTGTGTTTGTGGGTAGAGAGATCAGTCTATGGGTGATGGGGATTGTAGGGTTGGTTTTCTTTGGTTCATTTGATGAATGCATCGTAAGAGCTTTTTTCTTGCATTTAATATGAAAAAAATTAGGTATTTTAGGCTTTTGAGGGAATGATATATATATTCAAATTCTTCATTAAGGTATTGTAGACTACATATTCTGAGTGCTCTTTTGTAAAAGCCTATTATAAGGCCTGTTTTGATTTTTTTGTTGTGTGGGAGTAGAAATGTATGTAATCATTTCAACATATATATATATATATATATATATATATATATATATATATATATTAATATATATATATATTAAACATCACATGATATAATGAGAGGGTATTTAAACTGGACGGTAGTTCTGCACTGAAAATAATCCCATTTGAAGAGAAAATCATCTCTTAAAAGTGACCTTTCAAGTTTTTACCAAACACCAATGATTAACACTCCAGGGAAAAGAGTAGCGCTCTTCCCTATACCTTGGGGTAGTAGCTATTGAAAAGAGAACCTTCTGGTCGGCCTCAACAAATGGTCACAAACTTTACTTTTATTTAATATCTTCATTGATTTTAACGGTTTGTCTATCCGTTCAGGAATATTTTACACTTATATTTTTATGTTGTTATTTCTCGAGGTTTTTGTTGCACACAGTTCAATCGAATACGAAGAATTTTTAAACAGATCCATTCGACCAATTGAAGGGACCCTCACAAATACAATTATAGTGCGCCAGGAAGTAATGACCATAAATGGTCACTTCACTCTCTTCAGATCTCCATAATTGCAACAACATTATCACATGCAGTTTTATGTCATAACCAGGACATGTCTATCTTTGTAAATGAGGTCTTAACTCTTTTGTTGGGGGATATTTCAGCGTATTTTAAGCCTTAACAGTAGGGCTTTTGGCGTATTATAACTGATTACAAGTCAACGAAAGCATGAAAGATAGATTGGTTTGGTTGGGTTTTATATTATATCAGCCATTGTTGGTAATTTAATGCAAAATGATGTTTATACCTATATCAAACATATGATTTGTAAACAGATTTTTAGATACTCAGTTAAATGATCAAACAGTTCTATTTCTAATAATTCAATTTAGCATAAGTCAACAAATTTAAATGGTTCCAAGTATTGCTGCTTCATTAAGAGTTCAATTCAACATCACTCATTTGTTTTTACCCAGATTAAATGTCAAAAAATTCTATTTGAACCATAAATGAGAATCTATGAGGTACTACCACTCTGGGCCAGAGTTGTTATGGGAGTGATGGCAATGAAGGACTACTCCACATTTCCTAAAGCTCCAGCATTACTGAAGGTTCATTATCAGATTGTTTAGTGTCATATACAGAATATACTTTAGGGCTGATCTTACCCCTTTGCTGAGATGCAATGTATTAAACAGTCCCTGCCAACTGGGTTAATGAAAGATAGGGGAGAACTTGACTTGGTCTACTTAAGAAAATCTGAGATGATAAAAAATGCCATCCTTAGGGACATTGCTTATATATCATAAAATTTGAGTTCTTGAGAATTTCATTATAAACACTTTGTTGATTAAAAAACGAAAATATCTTATAAATAAATAAAGTTTTTATTCTGCATTATCGCAATATAGTAATTGTATTTTTCAAGAATGGCACAGTTTGTATACACTGAATTTTTTCGCAATTTAAATTATCGCTGTCTCGAGACGTAAAAAAAAAATAATGGGAACTGGCTTTTTTAAAATATTTGTTTTAAACGAATTTGGCGTGGAGCCACAAAAGCATCAGTAAACATCGGGTAACGGTCTCTTTTCAGTCGGTGTGGCGCCAACTGATGTCGCACAGCAGAGTGGAAAAGGTGGGGTTTCTGAATGTAAAGTACATTTATAACTCCCTATCCATGTCCGAGGAAAAGCTTGTTGATTAAAAAAAATGTAAATTATAATTAAGGCCTCAAATATTTGGAGTCTTTTTCTTTCTGTTGATCTTGTAAAATACCCGGATGTTTTTAAAAAGAATTTAGCATATTGAATTATTTACTTCTGGAAACATATGCACAAGAGAAAATGACCAAGAAATTCTATATTAGAATAAGCTTTTCAAGCTCGTAAGTGGAACGTTAACGTGAGACAGAAATTTTACAGTGATGTTTGCCACACTCAGAAAACATTTAGTTGGTCTTCGTAAAGTTTACAATAGCGGACCAAATGTCTGCAAGGGCTAGAACAGAAGAAAACCCACTTTTCTATTAGATATTATAAAAGAAACCCATACTTTGGAACAAGTTGTAGTATTGCTTCAAGAATAAGGGTCAAAGTCTATGCCGAAATTTTCAATCTTTAAAGACTGAAAAACCCGAGATATATGCCAAGAGAATTCTAGCCCTTATAAAGAAGGATATTCAGAGACAAACTAGAACGCAAGGGTTATCAGATTAATATTTTTGCCAAAAATATTACTAAAAAGGCAGTTCTATCTTAAATAAACATTGATGAAAAGTTTCTTGATAGAAGAGGATTTAGTTTTGGTTTCTTGCTTTACGGCATTTCGACTTACCCAGTCGGCTGGCACGGTAGAATCACCGACTACATTTCTGCAGTGGGGTAAGACTCCCCTAACGAGTGTCCTGGATATGACACTAAACAATCTGATGGTAAGCTTCCAGTAATGCTGGAGATTTGGGGAATGTGGAATACCCCTTCGTTGCTATCGCTCCCATGTCCACTCTGTCCTATCTATGGCTCAAATAGAACTAAAGTGTGCACTTATGCTAAAATGAATTGTTTGAAATAGAACGGTTTTAACAATGTAACAGTGTTTAAATAAATGGCTAATGTTTAATTGAACTGTTAGTGACACATAGCAATACGTGACACCATTAAACTTAGTTGACATGCTAAACTAAATTGTTTGAAATAGAACTGATTGGTCGTTTAACTGTGTGTAAACCAAAAACTGTTTTTAAACCAATAACTAACAGTGTGTAAACAAAAGACAGTGCCTATGCTAAACTGTATTGTTTGAAATTAAGTGAAACCATTTAACTGTGTGAAAAAAATGAGCTCAGTCATGTTTAAAAATATTAGCTTCAAAATTTGTTTAGAAATCAATATATATTCAGTATATGTATAAAAACGATTTGGCATTAAATGAACTACAATGGTTGATATGCCATATAACCTAACCAAACCAAACCATATATATTCAATACATATGTATAAAGAGGATTTGGCATTAAATGATCTACAAGAGTCGATATACTATAAAACTCATATAAAAGTCGATATACTATAAAACCCAACCAAACCAAATCATGAGGTGTCCTCGTGGTGTAATGGTTAAAGCGATGGACTACGGAATCGTAGTTCGCGAGTTCGTACTCCAGTCGCGCTATTACGTTCACTTTCGGGCAAATACCCTTGGGAAAGGTATGAACCCCCTTATCCTCCCAGCTATGGGTTAAATAGTACCACTACTGTTCTTTTAGGAGAATGGGTTCGGCATTAAATAACCTAAAAAGAGTTGATATGCCATTAAACAAAGAAACCAAACCAAATCATATACATTTGATTTATACGGGCATTAAAAAACCTACCAAGGTTGATATTCCATAAAACCCCCTAATCCACCAAACAAATGGCATTTCAACTCTTAATGGGTTATTTAATGCTAAATTCACTATTTTTTTAAAGCTATGAAAATGATTTATAACCATTTGTGAACAAATACAATTCTTAGTTACAAGTTACAATTCTTAAAATAAATGATTTGCACACCGTTGTGTAGTTTTAAGTGTCTTTAAGCACAAATGATTTTCAAAGAGACCTATATGACACATAGAGAGCACTTTAACAGCATTCACCAATATGTGTCTGATTGAACCTTTGGCAACAAACAAAATAATTACTGAAATGGAACCTCACCACCGGATTCTGACTGGTGTCACACTCAAGATATTCCTGTTTTGGAGGTGGTAGGGATATACACCCCTCCACATACAGTGGATGTAGCCAGCGTATTCCACGCAAAGAATATGACAAGTTTGATTCAGAGTGATCAATCAGTGTTTTGTGAATTGATGAATCAAGGTTTTAGTGGAATCATGTAGCTCCAGAGAAATATCTTCAAAGATCAGTTTAAAGTATTCGAGTGAACCTTTTCTTTTATTGTGAGGTAGAAAAGAAAAAAGAACTAATCGTTTATAAACGGAATTAATCAGCGCCTCTGACTTCCAATGCCTTTTTTCTCATTGGTCTACCGATATGCTGAATTGTTTTAGGTAAATTTTTACAGTCCTTAAATCTTTCCTTTGGTTTTGACGCTTTACACTTTCCTTTTGACATTTCACTGTAAAACTCTTGCTTTGGCTGGCGACTGTCATCCATTTGAACGACCTGAACAGCACAACGAATTTGTTCTACTACGAGAAGGACAACTCTTATAAAGAAGAAAAAAGAAGCATCAGGTGAGGGGTCAACATTTCAGTTCTCGTGGAGCTGCTAAATCATCAAAAGCCAGTGTCTTTATAAATATATATATATATATATATATATATATATATATATATATACACACACACACACACACACACACACACACACACACATATATATATATATATATATATATGATAATTCTCATAACTATTTGAATAAACAGACAATTCCCACCAATTCTCTTGGGTTTTAGAATTGAAAATTTTAGTTCTGTTTGAAAAGTATTTTTCAGAAATTTATCATACAGAACAACAAAATATATAATTTATTATTAGATTGATGGATAAAAATTTTATTCTTCTTGTTTAATATTTGTGTTTTTATTTGATTCTCGATATCAAGCGATAAGAAAGAATCAATGGAACTTGGTTCTGGATCTTGTAAATTATTATTTTCAGAGTGGATAGAATATTTGACGAAAGTTTTGCCCTTATAAGAAAAGAAGGAATCTCTTGGCACGCAAAATGTACAAGTAAGAAGGGAAAAGAAAAGGATAGAGACAAAAAATGGGAGTAGAGAGGGTAAAAAAAGAAAATATCGCGAAATAAATGAGAGTGAAATCTAAGAGAGAGAGAGAGAGAGAGAGATGGGAAGAGGAGAGGAAAGAAAGAGAGAACATGAATTGAAAAAAAAAAAAAGAGAAGTAAAAGAAACAGAAAGGGAAAGAGATGTAAAGTATTTTATTTCATTTATCTCTAAGGGAAAATGATGCAATGTAAGTGTTTAAATGCTTAGTATAGGAGCTTTGGGATATGTAGAGTACGGCTTCATTCCCATTACTCCCAGGTTCACTGATTGGGTCTCATATATGAGTGAAATAGAACAAACAACGTGTGCAAACAAATAACATTAAATTGTGACTATTATATAGCAATACTGGAAACCAATTCACTGTATGCAAAAAGAGAGTTCAGACTCATTTAGGAATGCTCTCAAGAAAAATCATATATACATATTTGATATATATGTATAAATAGGTTTTGACATTAAATGACCTACAATGGTGTATATAACATAAAACCAAACCAAACTAAGCCTATTAATGGCTTAGCATCCTAAACGAATAAGTTAAATAAAAAAATCCACTTGCTAGAAGAAGTCGAACTGACAAAGTTCAAAATCTCTTCCAGTGGGCTAGCTATATGCTTGACGTAGCACCACTGATCAGGCATTGTAAAATGTCACCAGCGTTCGACCATTTAGGTGGTGAAGGGCGTTGGCGGGACGATGTCACTCACATGAAACGGAAGTGGCGGAGCAGTTCTGTGAACATAAGCAGATTATTCCGTAATTCTGCCTGTCTTTTTCTTTAGGAGTTTGGGGTACGAGAAGAGAAACGTTTGTGTTGACAGGAAACGAGAAACGAATCAAGGATACAAGCAGAATCTTGGTCCTAGATGAATAAACAATCTAGTCAGCACGTTGTGTCTGTTATTAATTTTTTTCCTTGATTCTATGGCCTCAATGACAGAATGGAGATTATAAAGCACGAAGATTCTAACGCGTAAGACGACTTGTGTCTTTGTTTTTCCTCTCCCATACGATGGTTAGATATCACTGACATTATTGTCCGTGAATATGCTACATTTTGGTTGATTTTATTTAGTTTGCCAAGGTGTGAATTTATCATGAATAAAATTACGTTTTCTAATTTTGCATCTGTGTCGGTGAAAATAGATATGTAAATCTCAATTGAGCTTGTTCAGTATGAAACAATCTGATTGCACCGAAGTTAATCTGATTCATTTTTAGATTAAAACTGAAGTCACTGGCTTACCAGGGCGTCCAGTCGTCTCCATTCTGTATTCATTCTAATTGTGGTCGTTAAATCAAACACTTTTCACTGAAGTAATGACAAGAAAACGTGTCTAATACCTAGATTAAGTGTTATTGCATAAGTAATTGTTTTATAGCACTGAGAGACCCAAACTATAAAATTAATCTGACTGTTACGGTTGATTTCAAGAAGAAATTTAGCACGTAATTAACGATCACACGGACAATTTTGAGAAGTTGATGAAACAACACGAAGAAGCTAATCTTACTTCTAATGATCAAATAAAATGAGAGAATTACATAGTAAAACAGTACATAAATAAATAAAAAAGAAATAAATGATAAATTTGGTTATCTGGCTCACATGCTAGCCTCTGTATTAAAATCATACATGGGAAGGTATGCGGAGTTTAGGTTTCATTTACTTGACATTATCTATCATTTCTGTTCTCAGCTTAAATTATGCCAAACCCTGAAGATGTGCGACAGTCGGTAGTTACAATAGTAGTAAAATATGGATGAAATAGTTTCTTTTACAAAATACCTAAAGGTTTTGCATTAAATTTTAGCTAGTTAAAGTTTTATTATTATTATTATATATATATATATATATATATATACGTGTGTGTTTGTGTGTGTGTGTGTGTTTAAATTGATAATTTGTGGTCTATCTTTCTATTTTTATCTATCTTGATATCAATATACGTTCCTTTTCTATCTATCTATCTATCTATCTGTCTACTTCAATCAGTCAATTTTCTATCTATCTATCTATCTCTCTCTCTCTCTCTCTATATATATATATATATATATATATACATATCTATATCTATATATCTATATATATATATATATATATATATATATATATTCGTATTTGAAAGAATTTAGACTCTTTGACATTTTCTCTGCATTGCTGATATAATTCTTTCTGTCGGCGAAATGCTAACTTTTAACAGTAACCAGAACAAACAAACAAGCAAACAAACATGCAAGCAAGCAAGGAAAAATAAAAAAAAAAAGGATAGATATACAAAGGTTAGTTTGTGCAAGTCCTTCAAACTCGTGCCCGTGGTAAATTGAGCCCACTTAAATGGATCTATTCTGAATAATTTGGATGCAACAGCAAAAAAAAAAAAAAAAAAAAAAAAATTGAAAAGGGCACGAACACATGAAGTATACAGAGTGTCTCAAATAACCAAAGCAAATGGCAGTGTAGTATTAGGTTGGCGTAAACGTGATCGCTCCTGTGAAAGACGCGTTTTAAGTGATACGCAAAGAATTGTTTGGAAGCTCTGCAAATAAACATGAAGGAGAGGATCTTTCGTACATAGATGGGCGATGTTGCGAAAACATTCTCGAAAGACTGAACTTCGAAATACTTAGCATGAAAAGATTAGCCGTCATATTTCTTCAAAGATGATCGGTTAGGGACATAGATCATAGGTAGGTATCTAGGCTACAGAGACCCTTTCCTAAAAACCCACCTTGATATTCAGGTACCCGTAATGCCAATGATATTAATAACTGAGCATCAAAATTGCAAATTCTACAAACTGATATCGGGGAAAAAATTCAGGAAAAAAAGAAAACACGAAAAACGCACATGCTACTTGAAATAATCAAGTAACAAGTATGTCGAGTCAAAGGAAAATACGCCAATAGAATTACCTAAGCTAAAACGTAATAAAAGGCTCAATACATTATATAGAGCTAATATTAAGAAATTAATATCCACATGGCCAAGAGTGAGTGTTGTATTGTGACCTTCAACCCGTTCAAGCCATTCAAAGTGATGCACCGGAAGGAAGTGACACATTACAATGGCAGTTATGAGAGGAAATCGCGTGGGTTGAAATTGGCTGACGAAATGGGACAAGGTAAAAAATCCCATGATACACTCATAGACTGATACACCGGAAGAGAGTGACCTCTGAACTGCATGACAGTTATTTCCGCTTGATGACGATCAAACATGCCATTCCAAGGATTGAGTGGGCGATTGAGTGGGCGTTGAACTATCATATAACTCTGTCAAGACAGTTAGAGCCCGTTGGAGATTAGACGAGTTAGAAGACAAGATGTGGTAGAGAAAGCCACGCTTGGCCGAAGGGGCCCTCGGGGCCCCCGATGAGTTGGGGTCCAGAGAAGTTGCTGATAAGATGCAGTAAAGAAAGCCATTACCCAGCAGAGTGGGCCTCTGGGCCTCCGGTTGAGCAGCCCTGGAGAACGAGAAAGACACAACGCTGACGGCCATAAGAATGGGGGTCAATATATTGCAGTTCTGTTCGGTCTCCAACTCCCTCTCACAGTAAAACACTGAGTAACCCTTTTCAAACGTTACAATAAGATGAGAGGTACATATATTTATAAAGAAGTCTTCACTCGTCTGTTATCATTGCGTCAGTCTGTATTCCGCATATATATGTATTATGTGTTTGTATAGTTAATCATGGTCATGGTTATTGAGTGGCTATACAACATGAGTCTACCTAGGTTTCATCAAACGGCTCTTCAGGATTGTTCTGGCCAGAGAAATCCTGAACAGCCGTATAGGAATTATTTTCATATATATATATATATATATATATATATATATATATATATATATATATATAAATATATATATATATATATATATATTAAAATAGGAAGGTCCACCAAGAGATTTGTATTTTTTTAATTTATTTATTTTGTTCATAGATACGTGTTATATATATATATATATATGTATGTTTCCAGCTTGCTGCTTTCGTCAGAGAACATATGTGGCACAAGACGTTTTTAATGAGGTTCTCAATGAGACTTGAACTCAAAGTTGTTTCCAGAATAAATCCAGTATATATATATATATATATATATATATATATAAATATATGTTGGTTGTCTTAACGACTTGTCAATAACTCTTGTCTTATTTTATGCTTAGATATTTAGGAATTGTGTTTATTGTACATTTGCATTTGTATTTACGTGTAATTTCTGAAGAATTATCTTAAACAGTGTTATATGATATTAAGTATTCGTTTCTTTTACAAATACGAGGTGCCTACAATAATTTTCCAGATTTTATTTTGTACAGGCATTTAAAATTGTCGTAGACTCTTGAAAATTCAGTATGTTATTGCTATACATCTGATGAGATGACGGACCAATCTTTATGATTTCAGCTCCAAAGGAACAGCTACAGCAGAGATTCGAATACACCCTACTAAAGACTGATTGTCACAGCTGGTGAATTTCAAAAATGCAATCTGTCCCTGAGGACACTTTAGAAGAATGATATGCAATAAAATTCTGTTTTAAACTTGGAAAAAATGCCAGAGAAACGTATGGAATGCTTCAAACTGCTTTTTGACCATCTTGCATGAATGAAGCATCAGTTTTTGAGTGGCATAATATATTCAAGGAAGGCAGGGAATCTGTGAGGGATGGTGAGAGGTGTGGGAGGAGTAAGGAAGTCAATACACCAAAGTTGATTGACCAAATAAATAATTTCATGGATAAGGACCGTTGTGTGTCTATAGAGACAATAGGTGCACTGTTTGATGGGTGGAAACTGTGCACACAATTATTCGCGAGGAACTGAAGATGCGGAAGATTTGCGCAAAGTTTGTTCCAAGGCTGCTCAGAGAAGATCAGAAACAAAGACGTTGTCATGACAGCAGGGAGATTGTCGAGCTGATCAATTCAGATCTCGCAGTTCTTGATGCTCTGGTGATCTGCGATGAAAGGTGGATCTACTGCTAGGACCCAGAGACCAAGAGACAGAGTTTTCAGTGGAAGCATGCTGGCTCTCCCAGACCCAAGAGGGTCAAACAGAGCAAATTCACCCACAAAGTTTTGATTATCCCTATTTTTGACAGCACTGGCATGATCTACATGCTCTGGGTTCCCACTGGACCGACAGTCAACAAGGAATATTACGTTGAGGTTTTAAGGGAGTTCAGGAAGAGATTCAATTCGGGTTAGTAGCATTTCCGCCAGGACAATGCACCAGTTCACAACTCCATCATTGTCACAGACTATTTGACTGTTCCTCATCCTCCCTATAGTCCAGACCTTGCTCTCCGTGACTTTTGGTTATTCCCTAAGCTCATGGATAAACTTAGAGGCTTATCGTTATGAGACAATTGAGGAGATGAAAGAGACCGTGACGTAGGTCATTGACACGGGCACACAAGAAGACGTCCATGAGTCCTTCCAGAAGTTGTTGGAACGGTACAACAAGTGTATTGCTGCCGGAGAAGATTACTTCGAAGGGGACTAGAGTTTCATGTGTGTACTATCAATAAAAGCGCTCATACACAAAAGTCTGGAAACTTATTTAATGAGCCTTGTAATTTGAGCACAGTTGTATGATTTTAAGTATTCATGTCTAATACCAATGATTTTGTGGCACATTTGCCCCTGGCCGAGCTGTCAAAATAAGAAATGTACCTGTGTAAATAGCAGGTGCATCCGGTCGAAGATATCAGGGGATGGCCTTGGCTGTCGATGGGTTGAATGGAGTGCAAATGTGACGCTCGCAAGAAGTAGGTGGATTTCAAATTATTATATAACCCCGGTGACAGGAAGTTCAGATCAGTTGGAGAGAAGATACTGGAATGAGAACCATGTCCCAGCAGAGGCTGGGCCCCCAGGCCCCCGGTTGAGCAGCCCAGGAGAACGCGAAAGAAATGTTGTTATGGCCAGAAGAGTTGGGGTGGTCAATATGATGCAGTTCTGTTCAGTCTCCAACTCACCTCTAACACATAATACCTTTCGTAACCTTTTCGAACCCTTTCGAATAAAGTGAGAGGTATATTTTTCTAAAGAACTGTGTCCACTCGTGTTGAATATGTTTCTGCATGTATATGTATATAGTTGGTCATGGCTATACAACAATTTGTTTTTACAAAGTCATAAAGATTCAAGTAAACTAATTCTAAACAGTTTATAGTTTCAAATAATATTTCGTAATACGAATCATTTATTGTGTACGGCATGAAGTATTCCAGTCGAATGCTAATAATATTCAAATAGATCAATTCGACACAATTAGGATGATAATAGCTAACACAATGCCTTGTCAGAATTGACATTGGAAATGAAGGAGTACTCAAAATCCCCTTAATCTCTATATCTCTAGAACAGGAGTATAACCATCAGATGTAGTTTAGTCTCATAATCTAAGATAAATTGTGAGGTTGTAACCCTCTGTAGAGTATGCTTGATGCATAGATTTTAGCATAATGTTTTACGAGAAATTTCGTGTGAATAATGTTAGGTCAGTATGATTAATATCATCATTGAATAAAGTCGTTGACTGAGAAGGAGCATTTTCTATAATTAATATTTTTTGCATTGATTAATATAATTAAATAGCAAGTTATTCGTGAAACGTTCTCAGCCTGACCAACGAATAAAAATAAAATGTTATAGATTCTTGGTAGAGCCAAGAACAATTGATACTCCAGAGTATCTCTCTCTCTCTCTCTCTCTCTATCTCTCTCTCTCTCTATCTCTCTCTCTCTCTCTCTCTGTATAGATAGATTGATAGATGTATTTACCTTCCCTTCTGCACGTACAGTATGAAATTCAATGTCAATTTTTTTTAGAGAAGTTAAAAGGGAATGAATTCAGTTTTCCTTCTGGATCGTTTACTATATCAAGTTTAAAAAACTCACTCAGTCCAACTGTTTACCTTTAGCTTGATGGAAGATATTTGAATTCAAACATTTATCAGTGTATTATCGGTAAACAGCCAGATCCGAGATTCGAACTAGTTCGTATCCTTTGGAGATGTCGAGAACACCACGATATATATCCGACTTTGTTAGCGCATCTATGTATGTGTGTGTGGGTTACTGAAATGCCCTCACATTCCCAGAAACACATACATATTCAAAGTATCTACTTTATAGCAAGTTATCTATCTTAGCTCTAATCAATCAATCAGTCTCTTAATATACAAGTAAATTGTAAGTAATTTTGCTTTAAAAAACAGAGGAATATAAAGATAAATGAGATAGATAGATCGATAGATAGATGGAAAGACTAAGTGTCTCAACGTATTATTGAATATACTCTTTTCTATTTAAACCTCTCTCGTTTCATATCTTAGTTGAAATCTACACAATGACGTATATCTTCATTTACCACTGTTTATACACACACACACACACACACACACACACACACACACACACACACACATATATATATATATATATATATATATATATATATAAATATGACATATTCATATCTATATATACATCAACATGATATTCCTAAGTATCTCTGTATATCTTATTGTGAGCTAACGATTGGCAAATGTCCCAACATAGACCTAGAAAACTTTACAAAGACGTTATCCGGAATAATCCGATAAACATCGTCAATAAACAGGAGACACGGACAAGTGACCGTTCAGAGTGGCGTAAACACATTCATTAAAGAGGAGGTACAATTTGAACAGTCATGTGGGAACTCAAACGGACCCTTTTAACGAATAATTATCAGACGTTACCAGTTGATTGACAATAAGAACTGCCCTTGATCGTCGGTAATCATTTAGTCGAGTCAAAAGCCCGATTTGTTTTTCATACTTGTATGCAAGGACTTAAAGTGAAATGAGTTGCATAAGAAAAGACTAAAAGGAGAAGAACACCGACCCAGAGTGCAGCAAGGTGTGCAAATCATCAACCAAACTGGCTGAAAAAAACTGTTGGGTATGACCCACCTTTTACCACACAATGAACAAGTCCATCTGCCATATATAGCAGTAGCTACTAATACCAGGGCAGACTAGAAAGGTGAAGAGCAGCTTCTTATAGGAATATTATTAGAGCGTTGGAGATTGGAGATCGCACTAGATCACCAAACTTGCTACCGTAATAACGGAAGCCAATACTATCGTTGGACTATATCTTTATTCTGTATTCACTAATCCTATGTTCTTGTCTACTAATTGTCTCTCTATTGTATATACTTTTTCCTGAGAATATATCTCTATTTCCTCTCATATCGTTGTTTGTCCTATATTTAATATTACAAGTGTTCAGTAACCCGAACGCAACAAAAACGTATTAAATACTACTCTTCAAATGTATCCTCATCATCAAATCATACAAATTGCACTGATTTCCTTGACTCTCTCTCTCTTTCCCTCTCTTTCTCTCCCTCTCTCTCTCTCTCTCTCTCTCTCTCTCTCCATCCATTTCTACTCTCCGTCGCTCTTGGCAGCTCCTTTAGAGAGCATCAAGTTCTCGAAAGCGTTGATGAATGTAAGTTTTTGCTGGCTGGACAATACTAGAGTGAGGAGTTTCAGGAGAACCATGCTTATCAATTATTCCCTGCTTCTCCAGCATGCCTTGCTGGTCATACTTGGATGATTTATTTATGAGATAGGGGGCAAGTGGCTGAACAGTTGCTGCTAGATATGTTGCTACTTCAAGGATTGGTCCAAAACATCATGCTGCATTCTAGCGTATTTCCCACCTAGCTTTATCTCTATCGTAGACCTGTTTATAACAACTTTTCTGTAAACTTGTTGGGTAACAGCAATATCCAATCAAGTGCGTAGAAACCAAGGTGAACGTCAGCAAAACTTTATAAAAGCAAATTTAGCAGTTAGCGTTGAATCGTGGGTGGCAAACCAGGAAGGGATCATCCTGGGTGGTGGAAAGCTGGCAAGTGGTGTATTGCACAGTTGGCTGAGGCTGTAGAATACACTGACTGCATCTCTGCAAAGTGGTTAGACCCAATCAATGAGTGTCCTGGATATGGCGCTAAACAATATGATGGAGAAGTTCCAGTGGGGAATGCGGACCACCCCTTCATTCTCATTGGTCCAAGGTTCACTCTGGCCTGGCGTGGTAGCACCTGATAGGACCCTATCTGTGTGTAAAATAGAACTAACAGCATACTTACGTTAAATTGAATTGTTTGACTAAAGTGAATTGCTTGAAATAGAAATGTTTTTGTCAATTAAACCGTACTTGTATTTAAACTGCGTGCTAATGTTAAACTGAATTGTTTGAAATGTAACAGATCTGACATTGAAAATATAATTACACTAAACTGGTTTGTTTAATATAGAAATGTTTTGACATTTAACTGTGTGCAAACAAAACCTGTACTTATACAAAACTGGATCATTTGAATTTGAACTGTTTGACTAAAAAATATACAGTGTACTTACAGTGAACTGCATGCTTATGCTAAACTGAATTATTTGAAATGGAACAGGTTTTTGACATTTAAACTCTACTTACACAAAACTGAATTGTTTAATGTAGATCTGGTTTGACATTTAACTGTGAGTAAACAAAATCTGTACTTATACTAAACTGAATTAGCTGAATTAAAACTGCTTGACTAAACTGAATAGCTTGAAATTGAAATGTTATTCATAATTAAACTGTACTCGCATTCAAACTGCGTACTTATGCTAAACTGAATTGTCTGAAATAGAACTATTTTCACAAAAAATGGATTAAGCGTTAAATAACCTACAAAGGTTGATATACCATAAACACCAACCAACCAACCAATGATATTCTTTCACACTAGTCTGAGTGACAGCATATCTCCTCAGGTCCTCGGGACTCTTTTAAGTATTTTAGCCGATGAAAATAATCCTGTAATTTGGATGGTTTTGATTCTCATGCAGATTTCCAATTCCTCCTGTCTCTTCTCCAGGCTCCTGTGGCTGATTCTGAGTGAACCAACAACAATTAGTATTACGTTGACGTCTCTTCTCCCGGCTTCTGGGGACCATTCTGAATGTACCAACTACAATTGGTAATACATTGACCCCTATATTTCTCCTGTCCCTTTTCCTGTCTCATAGGGACCATTCTGAACGTACCAACAACAATTAGAATTACAGTGACCGCTACATTCCTCCTGTCTATTATCCAGGTTCCTGGGGACCATTCAGAGCGCACCATCTACAATTGGTATTACATTAGCCCCTATATTCCTCAAATATTTTTGTTTCTCAGACAAGATCGAATTATTTTGTATATTTTCATTCTGTGGTCCGATGGAGCGTCACAATTCAGAAGACGGCAAATTCCTTTTTGTTTTTTTAAGTCACACTTCAAGCCAGGATTACTTGATCCATCTGTTTCTCAAAATCCCAGATAATTTCATGGATCACATTCTCTTGGACTGATTCTAGTTTGTCCAAACTTTAGTCTCTTGCACAATTCCCATTGAATCCTCATTCCCACCCAGTCATGTGTTCTCTTATATTTATGTGGCAGTTTGCTACATTTGTTAATTAAGTGATTAACTGTCTGATCTCTCTCATCACATAACCTGTAATTGTTATTCTTATACGTATTATCAATGGTTTCTGTTTATTATTATTATTATTATTATTATTATTATTATTATTTACTCCCTTAGAGTTTTTCACATCAGTGTTAGCTTATGTTTTTTCACTGGAGTTTGAGTGACAGCAAGTTTCCTCAAGTCTCCAGGACTCGTCTCAGGATTCTGGCCGTTCTCAGCAATACTGTCGTTTGGATAGTCTCTACCCGTCCGCCAAATTCCAAATCCTCCAGGCCTTTTAATAATCCTTTAGTTATTGTGTCTAAGGCACCAATCACAATTGACACAATCGTTACTTTCATGTTCCACAGCTTTTTCAATTCCCTAGCAAGGTCGAGGTACTTATCCTTCTTTTCACTTTCCTTTAGATTTATTCTGTGGTCCGCTATTATTATTATTATTATTATTATTATTATTATTATTATATATTAATACATACACATTTATGTGATCATGTGTGTGAGCGTGTGTGTGTTATCTTACTCCCTCTTCCTCTCTCTCTCTCTCTCTCTCTCACTTTCTCTTTCCCTCTTTCTTTCTTTCATACACGCATACACACACGCACAATCATAAAAGCTTCTAAAGAAACGAAAAGAATTGAAAAATACTATTTGAAACTGAGTGCATTACTTTATTCTGAATAATTTAATAAAACAACATTGTTGTTTTGTAGTTACTTTTACTATTTCCTTTATGAAATATATGAATAGCACAGTGGTTCGTTTCTATCATCAATTTTTTTTTCGAACTACAAAGATAAAAAAATAACTTACATACATTGTTCAATATTATATTTACTTAGTCTCTCTCTCTCTTTCTCTCTTTCTCTTTCTCTTTCTCTTTCTCTCTCTCTTTCACTCTCCACCTACCAATTCTGCAATGCTTTCAATCAATTCAATCTACGTCTCTTTTTATTCTGATCTATTTACTTATTTATTCTTTGTTATTTTTCTTTCTTTATTTTCTTTATTTTTTTGCATAGACATTCTGAAGACATTTAACGTCAAGTATTAATGTATTTATTTCCTTTGTGTTACACTTTCAATAGATTGTATAGTTCACTTTGATTCAGCTTTGGTTTCTTGAATTTATTCGATGGTATCCTTCCGCTTTCCATCAATTTTCGAAGAGAGTTACACGAGTGGTCATTGCCCTTTTTATTTGATATTACCTCAGTCCCATAATTACTAAATTGATGCAGATAAGATCACCGAACTTGGATGGTCAAGAATAATTATCTTGGCTCAAAAATGCGAACAGGTCAGAATCAATACCTGATCCCCGAAGCTCCAAATAAAAGGAAAATACCGACGGAGCCATACGACTTTTGCTACCATCCACCCGTTCGCAAGAGGAAACGCCCGCTAAGGAAAAAAGAAAACCAAAACAAATTAAAAAAAAAAAAAAACGAACAAAAAAACTAAAACGAAACTCTTTATTATGCCCATTTCGTGGGTTGGCAAGATATATTCTATTATATACACATGCAGCTTAAAAATAGATGTACACTTTAAAAAGTCTTCATCAGATGATGGCCCTATGTTTGGCACAGTTTCGGGGCTAAACCATCAGTATAATTTCGTAAAATTACACACACACACACACACACACACACACACACACACACACACACACACACACACATATATATATATATATATATATATATATAAACAGAACTTGAAAGTCTGAAAAACATTTTGCCCTTATAAATAAATATTTACCGAGTAATAATTAAGATAAACCACATGACAAATTATCTCAAGATCTTTTCATATATATATATATATATATATATATGGGTGTGGTAGTATAGCAAATCTGACAACTATTATTGAATAGATGTGGCATTAAGTTGAGTATAAATACCTAATCTTTTTTGCACTCGGTTGATATCTTTCACGTTATTAAGCACGTCATTTTAAATCACTGGGTGCCCGCTTACAACAAACACAAAGAACTGCTGTCATTAGAACCTGCATTTAGTTGACAGGTTACCTAACGTACATAAATAGTTTTAAAAAATAAAAAGTGCCACCAAAAAAACCGAAAAGAGAAAATATTCATCAGATAATGACTCTTAGTGCTTAGTTTCGGGCTCAGGTCATCATTACCATGAATGTTTACTTATTTGAAAACGATGTTTATTAGAGTTTAGTCGTCCAATCAACTCGCACGTTTTACCTGATGTAATTTATTTTCCAAATTCATGAATCTTATCAAAAGACTGATATGAAGAGCTAAGAAAATATTTTTTTTTAAGATTTTATCCTGTTTTAATTCGACGCATATTTTATCACTTTTCAGATTTAAGAAAATGAATTTTAAAACGACTTGCTTATTTCACTGTATATATTGGATGCTTCAAAATTTTAATCCCGTTTGAGATATACTAAGTGATGGATAAAAATTTATATCATTTCGTAATCTAATAACTGATCTAATTCCCGTTTAAATGATGTCTAATACAAACAGTATGTGTTGAAAAATCTCTAAATGTTATGCTTAATGTTATACGTCATTTATTTTCTCGCGAATGACATTTCTATTCCCGAAAAGAAGAAAATAACACATTAAACATAGACTTTTGTCTTGAGTCAATGCATGCTGTTAAAATTTACATTATTTGAATGAGAATTGTTCAAGTTATTAAACTACTAAATGATATCGATTTTTCTGAAACACTCTTTAAATATATATATGTATTTATGTTTCAGTATATGTGTGAGTACGCATATATATATATATATATATATATATATATATATATATATATATATATATGTGTGTGTGTGTGTGTGTGTGTGTGTGTGTGTGTGTGTGTGTGTGTGCTTTTTTGTATTTGTTTGATATTATCCTGCATTTTATTTTTAATCTCTGGTTATTTGAAGCTGATATTTCGTCACATATTTTACGTTAGAGATTGATTATTCTGGTAAAAAAAAATCACAGAAGTTCTTTCAGATATCATTTGATTTAATACGATAAAGAAGTTCTATCTGTTTTTCAAGATGAATAAAAAATGCTCTCATAAATTTGTTGTGACTTTCCTGTCAGCTTCATTTTGCTGTCAAGTAGACAGAGGTTATTAACTGTTCTTTATTTTTCTTTTTTCTTCTCTCTCTCTCTCTCTCTCTCTCAGTCTCTCTCTCTCTCTGATTCTCTGTCTCTCTGTCTCTTTCTCTGTCTCTCTCTGTCTCTACCTGTCTGTCTGTCTCTCTCTCCAAAAAGAGATGAAAGCATTCTGTGTTTTGAATGCCTGAAATGGTTAGACGACTTTTTAAAAAAAATCTTTGATTCTTTTATCCTCTGACCAAGTGAATTGAGGGAAATATTTACGCTTTCTTCACACAGAAAATTTCTCTGTTATACTCTATATTTGAGGAAGGTTTCCAGAAACAATCGCAGAATTATGCAAAATAATCTTGACATCACTGATTAAATATTCATTATGGCTGGTTTTGAACTGTCTTTGATCTTCCTAGATTATTAAGGAGTATTTGCGGTACGGTTATCGTTATACGAAATGGAATCGATTAACCGTGTTTAAATCCTAGACAAGGCTGTTTGTGTTTCACATTGAGCTTAAGCCTTTAAAAATGCATGGGACCATTTGTTTTTCCTTTAAATATGTGTAATATAGTAGGATATACGGGGTTTTTTTAACCTTAGTTTGGACACCGGTCTAGAAGGAACTCTCTGAATTCGAACGAACTATACACTAACCTCATGCCGTATCTTACTCCTAGCTGAGGGCTTGAATGAAAAAAAAAAAAAACAATTCCTTGTGAACGTTTTTTGTGGTACATATTTTGAAGTTGAAATATCAGTCTAAAAACATTTCTATTTTTCATTTCACTATGGTTCAGCCGAAACAAAGGAACAACTTTATGTTTTTGCCTACAATGTAGCCCATTTAGCGTAATGGTTATCATCACAGGAAAAGAAATTGATGTCCGAGTTCCAGTCCTAACGAGATTAATGCCTTTCTCTTCAAGATAATGTTCTTGAGAAAGGTATGAATCTATCTATTCTCTTATTAGCTATGAGTAAACAGTGGGACAGAATGGGCTGTTTAGCCTTGGTTCTGCAAACAGTCTGAGAAGAGGAAAACTTTTAATTCAATCCAGCTAAAAAATTGAACTTTCGTCACATTCTTTCCTCAGTGGAGGATCGCTTGGGTATATACATAGAATGTATCACCGAAATAAGTACACGCTAAATAATCTTTTGAAAAAGAGTTTTTAAAAATCAGTATAATATTATGCAATCAAAAGGAATATTATAAGATATCATTTATTGAGATATTCTATTCCTTTTGAATTGAAAAGGTTGCCACAATTTTTCATCCCCACAAAAATAAGTATATGAATAAATATATTTATTTTTCCAATGCTCGTACACAGGGATACAAACTTACAGGACTGTGATATTTACTACGCAGTAATTCAATTTGCTAATATAAATACCTAATATCAATTTTGTTTGAAAGTTTTTCACTTATAAATGGTGCATACAAAAGTTCAGTTCACCAAAAAAGATTTATTGATTACCACTTTGGTAAAGAATATTGTGTTAAATAAGTGAAATAAATGTATGCAAGAATTAAGGCTGTCATAAAAACTCGACGTAATGCAAATAAATACAAGTGCCTGTGGTGTAATGGTTATCGTCGGAGGAAATGGACAGGGTGACACGTGTTCAAATCCTGGACAGGGCTGATTGCATTTCACATAGCACAAATACCCTTAGGAAAGGTATGAATCTAATTATTCTCCCTCCAGCTATGAGTAAAATGAAGGGCAGACTGGATTCTTCAGTTCTTGGTGAGGCAACTAGTCTAGAAGAAGGAAAACTCTGAATTCAAACTCCCCTTAAAAATTGACCTTGTATCACATCCTACCCGAGCGGAGGGGTTGGTAAATATGAGTAAATACAAATTCAAAGATGGCTTTTTTTTGTGCATGAATCCCATGATTTAGTCCACAACATTCGGTGATTCCAAAAATATTTTCATTTTTATGGCTAGAAAAAAAAAGTTTACCATTAATATAAATACGTTAATCGACTCTTTTAAAGGAGTATTTTGTGAACCCAAACTGTTCAGCTCTTAAATAAAATCATGTTGTGACTTATCTATTATTGTCTTATCTACAGCAAAAGTAAAAACTAAAAATGAAATACTTTAAATATGCTAGTTCCATGGCTTTTGTCAGGGGAGGTATATGTAATCAACCCATATCGAAACATTTCACGTTTGAACTGGAATGTAGATGATATTATATTAGAAATGCACTCAAAGATTGGAAAAAGGGATTTTCAATGGTCAGGAATTTATATATAGGTTTATAACAGGACACGCTTGCATTATATATATATGCAGAATGTGTTTATTTGAGGATCTTTGTATCGCATTTCTCAACCCTCGACTATTCAATGACATCATCATCATCATGTCACGCTGCTGGCACAGATTTCACTGACTCTCTCTTGCCACTCGTCTCTATCGACCATCACTCCCGGCAGGTCCTCCAGTCTACATCCTGTATCATCACAGAGCTGTTGTAGATATGTTGGTTGACCAAACTTTGCTCATCTATGTGAGGGAGTCAACGGGAGTACATCACTTATGAGTTGGTAATAACACAGCTTATGAGTTTAATGACATACTTCAGTTTAATACTGGTGAACTTCGCTTAATTTGTATCATTTGGAATAGCCTCAAAACAAATGCTTTTGAGAGATGAAAAAATAATGTTTTCAATGCAGCAATACCAAACAATACAAAGTTTATATTCATGGGGAAAAATATTTTCTTTTTTCTAAAATAATTTCGCTTATTTATTGAATTACCTTGATATATATATATATAGTTACTTTTTATTGTCTGTTTTCGCAGATTTTTATATCACCAAGTGTATTTTTTATAATTGTTCTTTTTCGGTAAATGTTTTATCAGTTCCCTGACATTTTTCTACAAAGATTTTTTCCCTGCTAATTCAGTTTCTTTTTCTGTGTTCATTGGTTTACGAAGTTTTTCTTAAAGTTCCCTGTTATTTTATATACATTTATATATATATATATGTATATATATATGTGTGTATGTGTGTGTGTGTGTGTGTGTGTGTGTGTTTGTGTGTGTGTGTGTGTTTTGAGTTTAAGTTTTCTTGTTTCGTTTTATCAATATTTTTTTTTACTAGGAAAACCCTCTATTTTATTTTCACGACCAAGATTGTCAATAGTGCAATCTTTTATCTAGCACATTGATAAATATTCTTTTAGTTAATATTCCATTCTTTTTTCCTATTCTTACGATGTTCCTAGCGCGTCAATATCATTTTTGGTTTTTCCTCATTCTCCTTTCCTTTCGTTTCTCAGATATTTCATCTTGTTAATAGAATCTTTATTCCTTTAAAAGTTTTTTCTCTTGTTTTTTTATTCCTTCTCCCTGGATCTTTCGGGAATTCGTTGGCATCTTTAAAATTTACTTCGAAATTTTCCAGTTTTTTGGCAATATATACTGTTGGTTCTAAAGAAATTATTACCATTTCAATACGCTTTTTCTTTATCATGTTTTAGTGATCTTGAATGCGCCATCGATTCCACGAAATTTTATACCTGCTTTAAAATGTTTCTGTGAAAATATGCCTAGTAATATGAATACGAACATGACTTCCGTTGAATTGGCAGATTTTTTTTTCGAAAGAAAGGAAATTTCTTAGAATCAAAGTGTGGTATGTGGGCCAACTTAACCAAAGATTTACTATTAGTCTAACTCTCCTTATTCCTGCTAGACCACCAAATTATGCAGCAATGAGAAAGGTTGGTTTTAAAACTGTTGACCACTCGAACATATATACATACAGCAGCAATGTGAGGATACGGCATGTAACCCTGAGGACCTGCCAGAGGCAATGAACGATTTGGAGAAGTGGCGAGAGAGGATCAAGAAGATCTGTGCTAGCGGCACGACACGATGATGATGATATAATAAAGAAATGAGTGATAGCATAATATATCTAATTGGTGATTTTTCGTATCTCATCTCTGCGATCATAACATGAAGAACCTGTCACAACGCTTATTTAAAATCACACACACACACACACACACACGCATATATATATATATATATATATATATATATCATCATATCCCGCTGGTAGCACGGATATTCCTGACCCTCTCTCGCAGCTCCTCCCTATCGTTCATCGCTCTAGGTAGGTCTTCAGGACAACATCCCGTATCCTCACATAGCTGCTGAATGTATGTTCGTGCTGGTCGTCCTGCTTTTGCACGGCCATGTGTGGGGGTCCATAAGAGTACATCACTTATGAGTTCGTCCCTGCTTCTCCAGCAGTGTCCTGCATGTCTGGCTCGTCTAACTTGAATAGTTTTCGTGATAGGGGGTAGGTGGCCGTACAGTTGGTGTCTTGTGGGGTGTTGCCGCCAGGACTTGTTATATATATATATATATATATATATATATATATATTCAAATTCGTCACAAAACTTGATCTCCCTGTTCAGAATGATGCGAAATTATGTTTACCCGACAGAAAGTGCTGCCTATTCATCTGGGTTTGTAGAATACACCAAGTGCATCTTTGTAAAGGGGTAAAACCTCCCCAACGTGTGTCCTATTATGACATCAAACCCTCTAATGGTGAAGCTTTAGCGCTGGAGCTGATGGCAATATGGAGTATCGCTTCATTAACATTGCTCACAGGTCAAATCTGGCCCGGAGTGGTAGCACCTTATAGGATCCTATCTATGGGTCTAATAGAACTGTTCGACATTTAAACTGAGTGCAAAAAAATAACTTATGTTCAATCGAATTGTTAAAATAAAACTGTGTGTAGATAAATTTTTGATGTTTAATTGAGTTGTTAGTGATGCATAGCAATATTGAAAACGCATTAACTGTGTGCAAATGAATGGGTAATGTTGAAGAGAATTATTAGTACTGATTAGCAGTACTTGAAACTTTGTAAATGCATGCCTAAATCAAATTGTTGGCTTTAAATAGTGATAACTGGAACCGTCACACTAAAAGCGGCACACGATATTTGAAACCATTTAACTATATGCTAATGAAACCATTAATGTTAAATTGCACTGTTTTAAACCAGTTAAATTTGTGCAAACAAATAATCAGTAATTAGTAAAACTAACGTTAGAATCCTTGGAACCGTTTAACTGTGTGCGAATAAATTAGCTCTGACGCATTTAAAAATAAGATTATAAACAAACTATTGACTTGCAGTGATCAAGGTGGCGCTATTGGTGTAATGGTGATCATCGTAGAAAATGGAAAGAGATAACCTAGTTCAATTCCGAGAGGAGGCTATGTAATTTTACATAACATTAATAGGTAAATACTCTCTCCAGCTGTGTACTAATAGAAGTAAAATGGGTACTTTAATTTTGGTAGGATAACTGATCTGCAAGAAGGATAAGTCTTAATTAAAAACAGTTATCATCGCGCTTAAAAATAGACTTTGTGTTGAATCTTACTTATGAGAGGGCGTGTGAAAAAGAAAAAGAATTGGATGTGATAACTTTTAATTCTTATGCAGCTCTGCTCTTCAGCATCGAGCTCTATTATATTTTACTACGAGCACTCATACATGTATGCAAAAACCGGCTCATAGGTCTATTTGTTAGAGTGTTCGCCAATGGTCCGGGAGACCTGTGTTCAATCCCATTTCGCGTCATACCAAAGACTTTAAAAATGGTACTTGATACCTCCTTGCCTAACTCTCAGTAACATAAGGTACGCATCAAGGGTAAAGTGAAGTAATCCAGGAAAAGGAGTAGCGCCCTCCACAGCACCTCAGTGCAGTAGCAATCGAAAGGGGATCCTTTTAGTCACCATCGACTAAACTCGATAGATAGATAGATAGATAGAACGATATATATATAGATAGATTGATAGAACTAAACAGATCTGTCTGTGGATGACAATATATATATATATATATATATATATATATATAATTCGATGGATTGCTTGGAGTTGTTGCGAAAATCTTCGAGGCATTGTTTATTGATTTCTCCAAAGCATTTGATTCCACACACAGATTAAAAATGGAGCAAATACATTTATCTTACGGTCTCTCCAAAGAAATTGTTAAAGCCATAATGATACTTGATAGTAACACGCTAATCAAGGTTCACTTAACAAATAGAAACACTAACTTCATAGACAATACTGCTTCTGTTCAGCAAGGAGATACCTAAGAAACATATCTGTTTATACATATTTATCAAGCCTTCTTCTCGGGTAGGATATGACACACGATCAATTTTTAAGCGGAGTTTAACAGGTTTGAATTCAGAGTTTTCCTTCTCCAAGACTAGTTACCTCACAAAGGCTCAAGAACACAGTCTGTCCTACTATTTACTCGTAGCTGCAGGGAGAATAATTGGATTCATACCTTGCCTATATCTTTTTATAATTGGATTCATACCTTTCCCGTATCTGTTTATAATCTGCCTAGACTATGTAGTTAGAACGTCAATAAAATTAAATCAAGAAAATGGCTTTACTCTAAAAAAATCCAGGAGCAGACGATATCCTGCAGAAACTATAACGGACGCAGATAATACACTTCTTGCTAATACGCTACACAAGCCGAATCCCTGTTGCAGAGCCTGGACCAGTCAGCATGAGGCATTGGTCTCCGTGCGAATACTGACAAAATGGTGTACACGTGTTTTAATCGAGAATGAACCATCTTCATTCTAAATAGCAATTATCTGAAATTAGTTGACAAATTCACGCTCTCGACTGCTGCGTCTCATAAAGTGAAAGTGATATCAATATGCGCTTAATGAAGGCGAGGAGTGTTATCGATAGGCTATCGATCATAAATAAGTATGGTCTATCCGATAAAATAAAACTGGATTTCTCCGAAATAAGGTTGCAGATGCAAGACGTGGACTCTGACAAAACGTATTGAGAAAAAGGTAAACGGAAACTGGAAAAGAATGCATGAAGGTATATTTGACAAATCTTGGAAGCAACACTCTACGAAACAACAGTTGTACAGCCAATTACTTTACATCTCTAAAAACCACCCAAATAAGAGGAACAAGACATGCAGTGAACTGCTATAGAAACAAGCACGAACTCAGAAGTGACGTTCTTCAATGAACACCAACATATGGATTGCCATTTTTGGCCGGCGAACAAAAACTTATTTATAACAGCTCTGTGGACGCAGGACGAAATCTAGAAGGCCTACAGGTAGTGATGGATGGTAAGGACAGATGAAGAGAGAAAGAGAGAGAGAGTTATGGAAATCAAGCAAGCTGCACGAACTATTATATATATATATATATATATATATATATACAACAACATAAATGAACAATTATTTAAAAAAAGGAGAATCATTGTTTAATAAAAGACGTAAAAAAACTTTTCAAAAGCAACCTTTTCAAAGCTTCTTCAAAAGAAACAACTGGTAAAATTTCACTAAAACTGTTCCAACATAGGATGATGAGCACAGGAATTATATATATATATATATATATATGTATGTGTGTGTGTGTGTATGTGTGTGTGCGTACGTGTGTGTGTAGATAGATAGATAGATAGATAGTGTATTCGAAAGACCGGATAAGAAATAAATGAAAGCCCTTTTGTAAAGTGTTTTACAATAATTATAGCTTTTCATTTTTGTAAGCGTTATTAGATAATGTTTGGGATTAAAGTAATAAAATTATTGCAAAATGTTGCAAGTATTTATATGGTAGTCATATTTTCATAGCAACGTAATTATGAAAGTCTACCTTTTATGAAAAAAAAAAAACAACAAAAAAACTAAGAACGGAAAAAACGTTCGAAATTGGGCTTATCATATAAATGACAGCTCTAGGATTTATGTGTAATTTTTCTCTCCATGAATATATATATATATATATATATATATATATATATATATATATATATTCAGTCCTACCCCACTCTATACCGTTAATTGGTTCCCAAATTCTGAACGCAACCTCATTTTTACCGTAAACCTGGCGTAATGCCTTAAAATAAGAACATATATCATAAGATTAGCGTAAATTACTCACAGCAGAAACGCGGTCACGTGGCGCGACGGTGGAACGACGTAATGGCGGAGATTTATTTATGATTTTATGATAGAAATCTTTTATTGATCCATATATCTAATTTGAATATGCTTTTATTGTATTTTAAATTGTTTCATCATCGGTTATTTTATTTATTTTGAAATTCTTTAATCATACCCTAATGTTACGTTGCTCAGTGACATAAGAGAGGATGTAATAATAATTAGTTGTTTGGGTTTTATGTCATATCAACCTTTGCTGGTTATTTAATGCCAAATTCCTTATTATTATATCAGTTCTATTTCAAACAAGTCAGTTTAGCATAAGTATACAGTTCAATTGTCAAAAACATTTCTATTTCAAGATATTCAGTTTATTCGAACAGTTCTTATTCAACTAATTCACTTTAGTATGCGCATAGATTTTGTTTACACACAGTTAAATGTCAAAACAGCTCTGTATTAAACAGTTCAGTTTAGCATAGGTGCAGTTTCAATATCAAAAACAGTTCCATTTCAAACAATTCAGTTTTGTGTAAGTACGCAGCTTAAGTGTAAGTACATAGTTTAGTCAAACCGTTATAATTCAAAGAATTCAATTTAGCATAAGTATGCAGTATAGTTCTTTTTAACCCAAAGATAGGGCCTTATTAGGAGCTACCACTCCGGACCAGAGGGGACTTGAGAGCGATGGCAATAAATGTGTTCCCTGCATTCAACAAGGATCCAGCATTACTGGAACCTCACTATCAGATTGTTTAGTGTCATATACAGGACACTCTTAGCGGGGTCTTACCCCTCAGTAGAGATGCAGTCGGTGTCTTCTACAACCCCAGCCGAGTGGGAGACGTAATAAAGTTTACTGAACTAAAGTTTAACCTAGAAAAGTGGCCTATGTGTGTATTAGATGTAGGCCGAATGTGGTATAGTGGGGTATTTGTAGGTTTTATGCAAACACACACACACACACACACACACACACACACACACACACACACACACACACACACACACACAAGAATATTTAAAATAGTCTAATCACTTGAAGAGATGTAAACGTTTCTGTTTATATAGGTAAAAATAAACCTTGAATATTAAACAATTACAGGAATAACGAGAAGAAAGCGAGTATCGCTTTGCAGAAGAATTTTTATCAAATTATGCAGGGAAACTTTTTCAACACCTACGGACAAAGCTGTTGTTATCTGCTCCCACACAACGTTACATGATGTAAACGATTGCCTACATACGATTGAACGACTGAGCATTAGGAAAATGATACTTTAAATAATGAATAAGGTAATGGGAAATCGAAACACTCTTAGCATACATATTTTCTTCAGACTTACTAGGGCGTAATGTCTAAAGTACTTAAGTGCGGCCAGGAAGTAAGCACTTTTAAACTCTCCGACAAATACCTTTGGGAAAAGTACCAACCCCTTTATCCTCCCAGCTATGGGTCTTACTGCTATTCTTCTACATAGATTGGTTTAAAATTAAATAACCCATCAACATTGATATGCCATTAAACAAGAAGACGAAACAAACAGACTTATCGCTAGATTACATAGATATCTTTGCACAAACATATATAATCGTTTATAAAGCGTTTTGACTACAGTGTGAAGGTGCGAAATGAATTCCAGGAAAGCAAGGTACACTTTTGATAAAATATATACGAGTATTTATCAGAAGAGGGATTATTGCTGGTAATAAACAACACCAGTAGATAGACAAGTCGATATAAACAGAAAGAAGATATGTTAGCTTTTTAGAAGACCTTGGGCAGAACCTATTAATATTCAGAGGAGTAAAAATAGTAAAATCGTAATCTTTGAAATGCAACATACAAGTCTAATAGGAAACTGCGTCAACGATTGTATTTACGTAGATGCATCAGGCAATTCCCCAATGGTGGTAGAAGACGTTTTTACATCGACACAAAGCAAATTCTCAGCAAATTCTTCCCATGATAAAATATTCAAAAGCTCCCAGAAAGATTACGAAATAGTAAAATCTTGATCTTGGAAATGCAAAATACAAGTCTAATAGAAAACTCAATCTACGATTGTATTTACGTAGATGGTGGATAGGACGATTTTCAGATGGTTGTAGAACACATTTTCGAATCGACTAAAAGCCGAATCTCAGCAAAACCTTCCTACGATAAAATATTCAAAAGCTCCCAGAAAGATTACGAGAAAACCCAGAAAAAAAATGGTTTACACAAACGATTGCAATTCAAAGTGGCAAAAATAAAAGAACTACTCAAAACTGAAAATAATTTGGTTTTCCTTTTAAAAATACAGAAAGAACAAATATAGGAAAGAAGTTTTTTAAATTGATAAAAAAGCAAACAAACAAGAAAGGACACTTCAGTTGATTAGTGTTATTCAGCAAACTCTTTGATAGAAATGCGTTAAAATAAATAATTTTTGCATAAGAACATGCAAGGCTCATTGGCGGCCATAATTGAAAACTGTTTAGGAGGCAGTATGAAAGAGGTGATCAAAGGCTGTGGATTTGTTGAAGGAGTCAGAAATGCCCGTTAGGGAAGTTGTTTTGAAGAGAGTGTAGTACACAAAACTGCTGTGAATCCTAAAAAGCATTTTCTTAAAAACTATATTGCCATGACTACTATAATTCAACTTGTTATGTTATGCGTCCATTGACAAAAAAGTCAACTTCGAATTGTGGAACGGAAAGAAAAAGCTTTAGAATTATAGAAGAAAGAAATATTTCGCATTAGGAATTATGTGTCTTGAAGAGAATGTAATTTCCAAAGCTAGAGAGAACTCTCGAGACCAACAGGTAAAAATGAACATCGGAGCGACTCCGGAAAATCTGCACGAATAATCATGAAAAAACCAATTTTAAACAGGAAATATTAGAAAAGAAAAACAATGAATCCGCATGGACAACTAAATGAGAGTTGAGGAAAAAGATATTAAGTGAATCGTAGGGAGCAAAATTAATGGGTTTTAGGGAGAGTTCTCGTGAAATATGGCTAGCTTACTGGACAAAGACAGAAGAATATGCGAGTTGAAATTCCAGTCACGTTATTACGTTAAATTTCAAACTAATACCTTTGGAAAAATATCGCCCTCTTTATCCACGCAGTTGTGAGTTGAATAATACGACTACTGTTCTACAAGGATGGTTTTAGCATAACATAATCCATGAAGGTAGACATGCTAAAAAAACCTACTTACTTTTCAGTTATGGAATACGACAACACGAATACTTTCTTCCTTATCAATACCATCATCGAGTCTTGGTGATTGTGTAACGACACAGCAGCCATCCTTATCTAATGCTGAAGAGATTCTGTTTCCAATATACTATTTGCCCCCTTGTGCTTTTTTCATCCAGAGAACAGATCAAAGGCTAATCGGAGTCACCGGTCTGAGAAGACGGATGAGACTGCACCATCAGTGAGAAAAATGAAAAAAAAAAGTTGACGCTAAGAAACCGAGAACAAAACACGGCTTACAGTCTGGTACAATGTCAAAAAACTCAAAGCTTCGGGGAAACTACTCACCGACACACATGCTACTCTTTCCTTGTGTCTCTCTGCAATATCATACCACCTCGATTTCGCTTCGCTTCTTTATCTCAGTGCGTCTGATACAGGGCTATCTCTAAGCGTCATATTATCTTAGTCTCTCTTCACTTCTTTATAAGATAGTCTATCGGTAAGACTACATCACATCCAAACAACGTGTAATATGGCTTTCTTTGCCTCTCCCCTCTGATTAGTCTAACGCGAGTTCTGAGCCCAGAGTGTTTTGAACTCTAGTTGCTGGTTTCTGTTCGTCTTCCGCTGGTCTATTTTTGAGAGGGACAAAACCTGTCATTTTATGTATTAATTAATAATTTGGTTATTCCTATTTTAGATTTTCATACTGAGTCACCTTTGATGAGTGATTGTTGGGACTTTTGATCTGAATTTTCTTTTTTTATTTCAAACCGTCCGGAACATATCAATCATTCAAAACAATTCACCTATCTTTTCACTGCTTTAGTCTAAACGATAACAATATATTTATTTTTCTGTTCTCATCAAACCATTCGTTTTTGTCAAATTCCTTCTAGAAAATTACCCAAGTTTTACATACACTTCATTTCAAAAATCCATTCAGCCATGACACATTTGTAAATTCGAAGTCTTTTCTTTCCAATAGCCGAATCAGTTTCTTTTTCCTCTGGTTAATGCAATTTCTCTGAGTGGTCACCGATCTTATAGGGTTACAATTGCACAGGTTCCCTTTACTCTTTCTCGCTATCCGTCCCTATCGCTCATTTTTCTCAGTACGTCCTCAACACTGTCTACATAAATCTTTGCTTGTCGGTAAACACTAGTATTTAGGAGTTCACACAAAGTTTTTTCAGATGAGTTTGTCCCTTCTTCACTTGCTGTGTCCAGCGTATCTTGTTTGTCTAACTTGAATGGTTTATAAGATGGTAGGCAATGAGATGTCCCTAACTAGTAATGACCTCAACGTCTTGCAATGGCACACATGACTATCAAGTAAAGATTAAAAGGTCTCTGGTTGATGTAGAAAACAGTTAATTGCTAGGAACAATGGCGCGAGTATTATATACCGAACATTGATGGGTAGGTCCCATTCCTCCTAAATACGTTGGACACTATTGTGAGGTGGGGGGGTTAATATGCTTATTAAGTAGTACACCACTTAAAGTGGTTTACCTTCTTCACTTACGCTTATTTTTCATTTAGTAACTTTTTGCAAGGTTACAACAGCGAGACTTGGGAGATTCGAAAAGCGATAATTGGTAACGAAACAAGGAAGCGTCTAGGAGACTGGTTTGTGCAACGTATCCCTCATAGTCAAACACATTCTTATAAACTGTGACAGGTTTAGATAAATTCGCTGAAAATATTATTCGACAAGCAATCGAAAGAACTTCTTCAAAAGTACCAAACCAGAGGAAATCTTAAGCAGAGGTCCCCGCGGACATTCTCGAAACCTATGTATGGCACAAGACCTTGCTGTCTAGTTCAAGCCATAACGCGGCATATGTGCCCGGACCCACATTTGGGTTCGTGAAACTGCTTGTCTCATCAGGCTCACATTGCACCAATTGAACCGATGAGCAGCATAGACCAGTCTCGGTCCGTTCTCGACCTTCCCCTCCCCTTCATCCCTACTTTAATCGGCATTCGGGCTTTTGACCTTGTGTCAAGTCCTGTCTGGAGGGAGGCAGCGACAAATAAACAGAGGAAATTTTGAGCTATCTAACAGAAACCAACCTGTTCATCAAAATCTCACCAACTATAACAATAACCTATTTCTTAATCCCCAAAACATACACAAAAGTCAAAAACAGTCAAATGCTTGTGTCATTATATAACCCACGGAGGTTTATATGCTGTTAAGCAAAAGTCAAACTCAGACTGATTTGAGCCTAAAGAAAAACTGCCTCTCTTTTGGGGTAAAGCACAATTACAATTTATAAAGGAGAGCAATACTTTCAACAAATGACTACGAAAATTCCTCTACGTTTTTCTTCTTACATGTTTAAAATGAGACATCCAAAAGAAAAGGTGAATAGGTTTTTGTAACAACGTATCTGCCTGTCTGTTCGTTTGTCACTCAGAACTTCTTCGTTTCGCCAACTTTTCTTCAATAACCTTCGAGACACTCACGACGCAACACCTAACCCTATCTCCGACGAAGAATTTATTCTTTTTTTTTTGTCAAAAAACATTCTGGGATCTATAAAGATTGAGACTTTCAGAAAAAAAATCGATATCATTTTGTAATCCAATAACTTGATCGATTCTCGTTTAAATGATCTCAAACATTTTGTTTTATATTTTTTCTTTATAAATATAGAACTTTCTGGAAAAGAAAAGAAGCTAAAAAAAAAACATAGAATTTCGAGTTGTTTCCACACAGATTGTTTCAATATTTGATCATTTAAATTAGAATTGGTCAAGTGAATGATATAAATTTTTCTGAAACACTCTTACAATATGAAATATTGTAAAATAGTTGGTTGGTTGTTTGGGTTTTATGGCATAACAACCTTTGTAGGCTATTTAATGTCAAATACATTTTTATGAAAATAGTTCTATTTCAAACAATTCAGTTTAGCATAAGTACGCAGTTTAAATGAAAGTACAGTTTAATTGTAAATGAAAATTCTATTCTAAGCAATTCAGTTTAATGAACCTGTCCTAATTCAGCTAATTCCGTTTAGTATAAGTACAGATTTTGTTCACACACAGTTAAATGTCAAAAAGGTTTTATATTAAAAAAATCAGTTTAGTGTAAGTACAGTTTCAATGTCAAAAATAGTTCCATTTTAAACAATTCAGTTTTGTGTAAGTATGCAGCTTAAATGTAAATACATATTTTAATTGTCAAAAAAACATTTCTATTCAGTTTAGTCAAACAGTTCTATTTCAAACAATTCAGTTTAGGATAAGTATGCAGTTTAAATGTAATACGATTTAATTGTGAAAAACATTTCTATTTCAAGCTATTCAGGTTAGTCAAACAATTCAGTTTAGCATAAGCATGCCGTTAGTTCTATTTAACCCATAGATAGGGCCCTATCAGGTGCTACCACACCGGCTCAGAGTGGACCTGGGAGCGATGGCAATGAAGCGGTACTCCGCGTTCCTCAAAGCTCCAGCATCATTGGAACCTCACCATAAGATGTCCTCGTGGTGTAATGGTTAAAGCGATGAACTGCGGAATCGTAGTACGCGAGTTCGTACTCCAGTCGCGCTATTACGTTCACTTTCGGGCAAATACCCTTGGGAAAGGTATGAACCCCCTTATTCTCCCTCCAGCTATGGGTAAATAGTAGGACGGACTAAGTTCTTCAGCCTTGGTGAGGCAACTAGTCTAGGAGAAGAAAAACTCTGAATTCAAACCTGTTAAACTCCGCTTAAAAATTGACATTGTGTCATATCCTGCCCGAGCGGAGGGGTTGGTAAATAGTACCATAAGATTGTTTAGTGTCATATCAGGACACTCGTTGGGTGTCTGACCTCTCTGCAGAGGAACAGTCTGTATATTCTACAGCTCGAACCGAATGGGCGATATTGTAAAATAATTTGAAATATCCTCTATTTTATTAAGAAGAAAATAAGCATGGCCCACGATTACTGGAAATTAAAAAGAAAATGTGGAAAGCATTTCAAATAAACCATTTCTTCTCATACCTTTTCAGTGAAAAATTGAAAATACATTTTTCAGTTCGTTCAATTAGCACAGTTGTTATTCTTCTAAACACAATTGTTACTTTTCTAAATTTAATTGATAACTTTTCACTATCTCTTTTATAAAATAATTTGTAATGCAGAGGCTACCTCCTACTGCTCCAGGGTTTGGTGCGAGAAACAGTCACACGTATGATTTGGGGATTTTTTTACAGGTAGTGAATTACTCACCTCCTGAGGACAATTAATGAGCTAAATTTTGGGGCAAACAAAACTGCCCCCTTATTTAGTGTGGTAAGCTACGATTCGTTAAACAATAGATAGCATTAATAAACAACATATTTCACTTACCTGAAAAGATTGACTGATCTCTTTCTTTTGGTTTGGTTTGGTTTGTTTGGTTTTATGACATATAAACCTTTGTAGGTTATTTAACGCCAAATCCATTTTTATGTAAATGATCTGTTCTATTGAAAACAGTTCAGTTTAGCATAAGTACACAGTTTTATTGTCAAAAGCATTTCCATTTCAAACTATTCAAGCAGTTATATGTAACAATTTAGTTAAGTGTAAATACAGTTTTAATGTCGAAAAACAGATCTATTTCAAATAATTCAGTTAGGCATGGGCACGCAGTTTATGTGTAATTACGGTTTAATTGTCAAAAACGTTTCTATTTCAAGCTATTCAGTTTACTCAATTCATTTTAGCATAAGTATTCTGTTCTATTTAACCCATAGATATGGCCCTATCAGATGCTACCACTCCGGGCCAGAGTGGACCTGGGAGCGATGGCAATGAAGGGGTACTCCGCATTCCCCAAAACTCCAGCACTGCTGGAACCTTACCATCAGATTGTTTAGTGTCACATACAGGACACTCGTTAGGGGGGGTCTTACCCCTCTGCAGAGGTGCAATCAGTGTATTCTACAGCCCCAGCTGACTGGGCAATCTCTTTCTTTTAGATTAGTAATCATTTGATAACTGTTTATAGCTAAAGTAAGAAAAAAAAAAGAAAGAAAAGAAAACTATATCAATTACATTTTCTATGAAATTCTAATTAACTTATTCAGAATATTAAGTATTGAAAATAGGCAGAGGTAAAGAATGGACTGCTGTTGATAGGTTATCGACAATACGTAAATCTGATGTCTCTAATGAAATGAACTGAGGACTTTTCCAAGTTGTAGCTCTGTCAGTACTACTGCAAGACTCTACCATTTTGGACTCTTACGAAATGCAGCCAGAAAAATCTTCATAGGAACTACACAAGAATGCTGCACACGATTTTCATTAAATCCCGAAAACAGAACCCTACAAAACAGCGGCTGTACAGCCACTTTCCCTGTATTACCATATTTACCAACCCCTCCGATCGGGCAAGGTATGACACAAGGTCAATTTTTAAGCGGAGTTTAACATGTTTGAATTCAGAGTTCTCCTTCTCCTAGACTAGTTACCTCACCAAGGCTGAAGAACCCAAGTCTGCCCAGGGAGAATAATTAGATTCATACCTTTCCCAAGGGTATTAGTGCTATGTGAAATGCAATCAGTCTCGTCCAGTATTTGAACTCACATCGCCGTGTCCATTTCCTACAACGATAACTATTACACCACGGGCACCTCCTTTCCCTGTATTACACAAACCATGCAAGAAAGATGAACAAAACATTAAGAGGACTGTTCGAGAAGTAAGAATGTTTTCCAGTGGACTCCTACACATGGACACATGGACTTGAGAATTCAACATCACGTCTCCCCATTTTTGAGACCGGCCCAGAGTAAGGAGTCGGGGGTTTACAACTCCACAATTAAAGTGGGGGGGGGCGTTTTTCTGTAATCAAGTGACTGAATTCGTCTCTTCGTGGAATGAACTTGTCGCCATCTCTACATCTTGTTTTGGTGTTCGCCAACTTTCGTCGATGCTCCGCAACGTCAAACGTTGTTCATAAATTTGTTTTCTTTCTTGCTTTAGAAAATGTTTGCCTATAAACCTGCCATTGGTCTCATCAAAGCTAAAAATCTGGATTTCAAGAGAGAAATTAGCAGTCCTTTCCCTCTGGCAACGTTTTCGATACACAATTTCTTTTCTTTATGTAATCAGTGCCTTAGCGTGCTAAAATGAACCTTAGCAAAGCTGAGAGATGCATTGTCGTAGTCATGCAAAACAAATGTCAACATTTTTATTGCTTTCTTTCTTATTCACTGTCATCATCATCATCATCATCATCATCATCATCATCTCTGTCTGTCTCTCTCTGTCTCTCTCGCTCTATCTATCTATCTATCTATCTATCTCTCAATCTTTTGAGCACTTTTCCAACTTACATGTACAGAAATTTGGAGAGAAGAATATAGAAAGAATTACATCAATGAGCCCAGAGCAAGAGATTGACAAATTGGAGAATATTACAAAAAG
>OY757910.1:42096077-42153577 GCA_963585895.1 Sepioteuthis lessoniana
ATGCCAGATACTGTTTTTACATATTTATCAAATACGTAAATAATCTTTGAAATTTGCTGTTTAGTTTAAGAAATGTTCACTTATTTACTTATTCGAACTTTCTTTTTAAATGACACCAAATCAAATTATTCGGAAGTGCATTTTTTTTCGTTTAAAAAAAATCGGAGTTGGGTGTTTTGTTATCATCTCATATCGAATAAGACATTTTCCATCTCTTGATTTTAATTAGATTTATTCTAGGTCGCTCGATCTTTTTAATTAGCTGTGAAAAATCTATCACTCTGTGTATGCTCATGTGAGTATTCGTATGTGTGTGTGTGTGTGTGTGTGTGTGTGTGTGTGGTGTTATGATTATCGTCGTAAGAAATGGATACGGTGACTTGAATTCGAATCCAGAGTGAGGCTAATTGCATTTCCCATTGTTCTAATACCCTTGGGAAAATGTATGAGTCCAACTATTCTCCCTCCTGCTATTGGTAAATAGTTGGACAGATTGGGTTCATTAGTTTTGGGTAGTTAACCAGTCTAAGAGAAGGAGAACTCCGGATTCAAACCTATTAAACTCCACTTAACAAATTGACCTTGTGTCATATTTTAGACGTGCGGAGGGCTTGGTAAGTTCATGATTTATATTTTTGAAATATAAAATATGATATTCATAAAAACACTGTAAATCTCACGACACAGAAATTCACCTAGTTGATTCAAATGTAACGTCTTTTAGATACAACTGAATGATTATCTTCTCTTCTGGTTGCCCAGTCAGCAGGGCTGTAGAATACACCGGCTGGTTCTCTGCAGATGGATAAGACCACGCCCCTAACGAATGTCCTGGATATGATACTAAACAATCTGATGGTGTGGTTCCAGCAGTGCTGGAGCTTTCGGGAATGCGGAGTACCCCTTCATTGCCATTGCTCCCAGGTCCACTCAGGCCCGGAGTGGTAGCACCTGATAAGGGTCCTATCTATGGGTTAAATAGAACTAACAGCATACTTATGCTAAACTTAATTGTTTGAGTAAACTGAATAGCTTGAAATGGAAATGTTTTTGACAATTAAACCGTACTTACATTATACTGCGAGCTTATGCTTAACTGAATTATTTAAAATAGAACTGTTTTTCGACATTAAAACTGTATTTACACTTAACTGAATTGTTACATATAACTGCTTGAATAGTTTGAAATAGAAATGTTTTTGACAATTAAACTGTGTACTTATGCTAAACTGAATTGTTTTAAATAGAACAGATTATTTACATAAAACTGAATTTGGCGTTAAATAACCTACAAAGGTTATTATGCGATAAAACCCAACAAACCAAACCTACTCTTCTGGGTCACCTGACTATCACTATTATGCTGGCATCTTGCTACCAATTCTTATCTTTTATTTAACTATTTAAATCCGGAAAACTTATTTTATGATATGGTTCTTCCGAGCGGAATTTGCAATTTATCAAATCTCATTCCAACTCCCAAAATTCAGCCATGAATATGTATATATATATATATATATAAGTGGGTGTATATGTGTTAGTTTAGTAATTCAGTTATGACAGTTAATCTCCCGAATCTATTCAAGATAGCATTCTATTATTAGGGGGCTAAGTTCTAACTGGGTTTCCCATGCTTTTAGTCTTCTGTTAAACAAAATAAAGTTTAGTAAATGCCTATGATTAAAAGACCATCATTTCTATCTTTTTAGAGAAAAAATTTTCAAAATATTCAAATCATTATATATAGATATATATATATACTTACTAATTTACTATCTACCAGCATTCACGGTGACAAAGAAAACGAAAAAAAACCCGCCAGAATTCAGGGATAACAAATCTCGAATCACTTCCTGGGGGAAAAAGAAAAAGACTATCGGGAGAAAAAAAAAAAAGAAAAGGCCAACTTCGTCACACCAGTTGAAAAAAAATCAAGAGGTATGCAGTCAGTTGGTCAAAAGAACAAAAACCCGCTGCAAAATGCTGCAATGCTAAAATTACAAAAAGTGCTCAATACTAAATAGAGCAAAGTCGGTGTTAGGTACCCTGAGGAGCCGTTTTAGGCGATACTGTAGTAGGATAGTCTCGACTCGCAATTTAATTTTTGGTATATATATATATATATATATATATATATATATATATGTGTGTGTGTGTGTGTGTGTGTGTGTGTGTGTGTGTATGTCTTGTGTTTACCTGTCTGCCAACACTGTCGCGTCCATATGTAGCATTACATAAGACAACGTCGCTTATGAGTTCGACCTTTCATCTCAAGCATTGCGCCGCATTTCTTGTTCGTCTTACGTGAATGGTTTGTGAAATGGAAGGTAGGTGGCCGTGCAGCCACAGTTTTTGTGGTGTTTTTTTTTCCAGATTTTCGTTGGAGACTGTTCCTAACCTTTTTATATACTTACCATCTATCTTTTTCTCAAAGTGTTTTGTCGGCGTCCATGTAGTGTATCTATTCAGTGGTATGAAAACAGCCACAATTTGGAAGAAATCTCTTTTCATTTTATTCGATTGATCAGATTTCTCTCAGTGTGGACACTGGTTGAGATCTGGACGTTCTGACAGGAATGATGGAAGATAGTAATGGATTGAGAGAGAGAGAGAGAGAGAGAGAGAGAGAGAGAGAGAGAGAGAGAGAGAGAGAGAGAGAGAGACAGAGAACACAGTGTCTTCAGCGAAATTTCATATGTATCTATCTATTGAATCCAAAAGTAGACGTATATTGAATAATTTATATAAAGTATATATGAGAAGTTCCAATATATTCCAACAGAGTGTGCAATATAGGGCTATTAATATCTAAGATATATAGAAAAAACTCACATACAACAGAAGTATATCAGTAATATAAAAAAAATACAATGATTATTATGCTATTATAAATCTATTTCGAGAAATCGTTCAGTACAAAATGTCTCCTTAGATCGTGAACAATTTCAATGGAGATAATAAACACATCTATTTTGGGGAAAGAATCGTTATCATTAATCAAACTTAAAGATTTATACTTAAAAATGCATACTTGAAGAGAAATTATCATAAACTCAATTTTACCCAATAAATCCAGTTGTAATCCCGTTATAAAAACCAGCGATACATAAAAATAAAAACCTGATGACAAATAGTCTGCGTTATTAAATCTTAATCTCCAACTTTTTATTTCTCAAAACTTCCTATTTTATTATAATCTGACTTTTCAAATGTTTCCCAATTTATTAAGTTAAAACATAATTATTCAATCTTATATATTTTTCAAATTCATATATAACGACTATAAGCAGTGGAATTCTAACTTTAAAAGCGATGTCTTACATTACAGTATTTATATGTACATTTTTATATTATTCTTTTAATGAGGAAGCTGCATACGTTGATAAATCCATTTGTTTTCTAATCTATCAGTTGGTATCATAAGAATTTAGTCCAATATATTCACATTTAATATATCTTATGACTATATATAGTTTAATTATTATAATGAATCAAGGTAAAGTAAAGTAAAGTTGGTGACCTTAGTCGCGGGTGACCCAAAGGCTCCCTTTTTGATATCTACTACACCAAGGCATAGGGGAGGGCCCTACTTCTTTCCCAGGATTGACCCAATTTACCCCTGATTCGTACCTCTTAATGCTGAGTGTTAAGCAAGAAGGCATCAAGTACCATTTTTATGTTTTTGGTATGAGTTGATCTGGGATTGAACCCAGGTCTCCCGGGCTATTGGCGAACTCTCTAACTATCATGCCAATGTCCAGTATTATTATGAATGGGGTGTTCTAATTTCCCTTGTTAGCATTTTAATCGATTAAGGTGATATTAATTAATTTAGCTCCCTTTCTTTGGTGATTAAATCTGTTTTATATATTATTAATTACATATTTAATTAACTTCTTGCATTAAATTTTTACAAGGTTGTTAAATCTCTAAGAAAAAAAGTTCACCATCATTATTCAGCCTGATATTCGAATTTTTAATTTCATATTTATCATTAGATTATTTTATATCTTGTAATAATAATATTATTTTAATCTCCTCTTAAAACTAATCCGTTACACATTAAAAATTGGAATTTTAACAACTATTCACCCGAATTATATATCAAGGTTAATATTGTGAACTTCATAACATTTCTTCATCATATTTTAATTCAAACTTATTTCTATGTCGATGTTTAAAAATTAATTCATTTCTTTTATTTATTTGTTCTCTAGAGTCTTTGTATTTCAATATGCTAATTTTTTCCTCTAGGCATATATTACATCTACCATTTAAACTATTTGCCTCCGAGTTTTTTTTAATTAATTTCCATTATATTTGTGCGGTTAATCCACGGTCATTTAGCGTCCAATTATACTTAGAACTGTTTCATTGTTAAGCAGCAGATTTGAAAACAATTGCCAATGATTATACCATTTATGCTTGCAGTTAAGGGCGGATATTCCAATATATACCTTATCTTTAAAATTAACTTCCTTGGGGAAAATGTCAGCTTGGTAGATTACATTTTTCGAATTACTTTTTCCACCCATGGGGCTTTCTTGATTAACTTTACAATTACAAAGTAAATTATGCGTTCCCTTATTTCTCAAAAGTGATTCATCTATAATTTTCCCGTCATAGTTATATATAATTTTGGAAATAATGTTAGTGCTGGAGTATGGTATTTCTATTGAAAATTTTGCTTAACGGGTTTTCCCTATGGAAATGCTTATTAATTAAATCAAAGGATAGATAGATAGATAGATAGATAGATAGATAGATAGATCCTACAGATGTACTAAAACGGAAATATCCAAATTGAGTGCTCAATGTAAAATTTATAATATATGTAAACACAAATAAATAAGTTTCTGCAGATCAAAATGTCATTAAGAGTCAAGGAAATCAATAAGCTATTATCATTATAAATTTATTTTACCCGTTCAATCACATCTGACGATCCCATCGAACGGGTGAAACAAATTTATAATGGAATATAGTAATTGATTTTCTTTCTTCCCAACAATATATATATATATATATATATATAAGTTCATAAATATATATATATATAAACACACACACATACACACACACACACACACACACACATATATATATATATATATATACGAGGATCATTCTATGATTGAGGTATATTTTGCCTAAAGAGTTCAAGGGAATCAATAGTGATGGGTTCTTTTATATTCCAGCACAACAGTCAGTATGGCCTTCTTTACAGACCACTGTGCCTTGAATATTTTATTCACTGGAGAGTCGGTGTGTTTTCACTCCATTAATGCCAGCATTGGTCTGTAAAATTTTATATTGTTTGCACTTCTCAACCATCAAATATTTAATGACAGACCTCTGTTCAAGCGTTGAGCAATCTGTTTTAATTGTCACTATTCAGAATGGCTTCGAAACAAATATGTTTGAAGAGAGTAGGATACTTTATGCCATAAACCAATTCCAAACAATAAAGAGTTTTCATTTATGGAAAAGAATTCGAATGTTTTTTAAAGAATATCTCTTCGTTTGTTGTATGGCCTTCGTATATAGATAGATACATTAAAGAAAGAAAGAAAGAAAGAAAGAATGATTGATAGGGAGGAATAAATAAATAAAGATTGAGTGATATGAAATAATTTTAGATTTAGTCCCTTATGTAAATAGCGATATTCGATATAAGAAAAATTCTCGCTATTTGATATATATACATATATATATATATATATATATATATATATATAATGTTTTTTAATAGTATAAGGTCTTAGCATTTAGTTCTCTGCAGACAGTGAGATAATAACATACTGAAATGCCAGCATAGATAATAAGGAATGTTTCTGGTGATTTTTTTTAATTTCTCATTTGCAAATAATCTTGCCCCGACCTTTCAATCCGCTCGGGGCAATCTTCTTTTTTCTTTGAACTTTTCTAGCAAAACTAATTCCTCATCATCTTTTGAAGAATAAGCATGAATCACTACTTCCAATATATAAGTATGTTTGCACCCGATGAACTGAAAGATGAATAATATTGATAGATTTTAATACTATGGACCTGAAAGTAATATTTCATTTTTATGGAATAGCGATTTATAATGATTAGAATAAGTCATTTTTGGTATTGCAATATTGTATTGCGCTCGGGATATCGGTTGGCAAATGTATATTAGCATATTAGAAGGGTTCTATATTTTTGTACAATTTCCCCACCTGACCAACTGTTTTACTGTCCAAATTTTCATTTACTCACGGTCAACCCAAGAAATAAATAATTGATAAGTTTCACGTTATAAGTTGTTTAGTAATTGTTCCTGGGATAAACTTTCCAAATATAAACAGGTCCAGGAATGAACTTCCACTGCCAAGACCCAACCCCATATAGAATTTGAGGCCCTTCCTTAAGCATATAAGTCGGGTTCTATATTTTTGAACAATTTCTTCTGTCTCATCCATAGTTTTGCTGTCCAAGTTTTCGTTTACATGCGGTCAACACCAGAAATAAATCATTCATAAATTTTACTTGATAAATTGTTGTTAAGTGCTCAGGAAGGTCCTCCATCTGAAATCCTAAAGTATTTGAAAGGTGAGGCTCTTCTCTGAATAAATTGGACAAACATCTAAGATAATTACAATAAATTGATACAATGCTGTGCAAACAGCTGTGTTGCTTCCAACAAACCATTCACTAATTGATCACTCTAGGTTCAGGATTGATTTCGGGCCGAAACATCAAAAATCCAGAGCACCGCAGTTGTACCTCTCAAAATCTTCAGGCTTTGTTGGTTTGTCATCATTCTACATGAATGCCAGATCCATATTTATGTATTAAGGACCTTATTTTGAATCACACACACACACACACACACACACACACACACACACACACACATATATATATATATATATATGTGTGTGTGTGTGTGTGTGTGTGTGTGCTTTTTTCAGATGGTGAGCGTTCAAGATTCGTCAGGTATGCAGAGTTTGAGTTCATATTTTTCCAACTTATGTTGTTGCAGACAGTGGATATTTTCCTCAAATAGAGCTGTTAATTTGACTACGAAAACTTTCCTTTAATTAAAAAAAAATGACGATATCTGGATATTGGGCAGTTAGTATCATTTCAGTTGAAAAGCAGAGTTGATGTTTGATGTCAGTCCGTGCAATCAGCAAACAATTATCTTTACTTCAAGTTGAATTCTATTCATCATTGATAAGTTGGATTAACAAAGTGACTGTGTAATATGGTAGTTCTCCTGGTACTGGTTCCCTTCAAGCGATTTATTCATCTCAGACTGAGATTTACTCTGTTGTTGAATTAGGCATTGAATTTAAGTGAGATGAATTCACATTGCCTGAATGCTTGCAAAACTCATTCAACAGCGGCATTGTATGTTAGTAAATGGTCCAAATTTGTAGCAAACTTAGAAGAGTTGTGGTTTCAAAATCTCCTTTCTTTTCAGGGCAACTTAGATGTGGGTAATGTTTCTTTATTTAGTGACGTATTAATTGATTTGGTGTGTAGCAGAACAATCAAGATATTGGATTAATAGTAAGACAGGCTGGATTCTCAAGCCTTGTCTAAGAGAAAAAAAAACATTATATAGAAATCAACTGAACTCGGCTAAAAAATTGACCTTTTGTTGCACCCTACTCGGAACGGAAAAGTTGGAAAAAATTCTTACTGGTCCTATTATATTTTGGAAGCAACAAATGTGGAAATACCGTTTTAAAATAGTACATATATGTCTATTCAATATAGTAATCAATTCTAAAATCATTTATTTTCTGGTCAAGGCCCGGGCAAAATCTTGAATTGTGTTTATGCCAGATTATTAGTAAGTTAGTTATTTTCAAATGGCATATTAACTATTTTAAGCTATTGCTGCCAAATCCTGTAGTTTTCAATAAGTATTTTTCTCGGCGAGGTTGAACTTCAGCCACCGCCTCCAAGCACCCGTTAGACAAAAAGCGTTGGATATTTGTCGTAAGAGCAATTTTTAAAATACAGTCATAACTTCCTTATATAGGTGCAAGGATTCGATATGACCAGCCGATTGATCCGATAGGGCCTCTTCGGCCATTCGTCAAGCCCAAATAAGAGACGAAGTGGAATTTTTCAAGTCATGTGACCACTAGATATCTGGGCAACGGATCATCCAGGATCCCAAGCTTCGATAATATTGGTTTGTTGGTTGGTTGTTTGGTTGAGTTTATGGCATATCAATCTTTGTTGGTTATTTCATGCCAAATCAATTTTTATACAAATAATCAGTTCTATTTGAAACAATTCAATTTAGCATGAGTACACATTTTAATTGTCAACAAGATTTCTATTTCAAGCTGTTTATTCAAACTGTTCTAATTCAACCAATTCAGTTTAGTAAGTATAGATTTTGTTTAAAAACGATTAAATGTCAAAACAGTTCTATATTAAACAATTCGGTTTAGCGTAAGTACAGTTTCAATGTCAAAAACGCTTCCATTTAAAACAATTCAGTTTAGTTTATGTATGCAGTTTGAATATAAGTACACTGTTTAATTGATAAAAAACATTTCTATTTCAAGCCATTCAGTTTAGTCAAACTGCTGTTATTCAAACAATTCGGTTTAGCATGTTAGACAGTTTAGTTCTTTTAACCCGTAGATAGGGCCCTATCAGGTGCTACCATTCCGGGCAAAGTGGACATGGGAGCAATGGCAATGTAAGGGTGCTCCGCATACCCCAAAGCCCCAGCATCACTGGAACCTTACCATCATATTGTTTAGTTTCATAATCAGGACACTCGTTAGGTGAGGGTCTTACTCCTCTGAAGAGGTGCAGTTGGTGTGTTCTACCGCCCAAGCCGACTGGGCAAGATAATATTGGTCACCATTACGACTAACATGAGCAGAGGTGCAGTCGGAGTATTCAACAGTCCCAGCCGATATCTTGTGCCAATAACCAGCATTTATTTGTCCAGCAAAATATTTCTTCTTTAGATAATGATACATCTAGTTATTCTAGAACGAACCTTTACAGTTTATTATATTTTAATTTATCTTTTTATTTGGAATGCAGATTTAAAAACATTAAAAAAAATTAGAATGTGTCTTATTTTGTAAAATGATATAAAGAAACATTTATATAGCTAAAGTAAAACGCTTGGGTAACACAACCACTTTTCCCAGACCATATATCTTTTTTCTTTCTGTCTCTATCTCTATCTTATTCCACGCAATTATCCAAAATATCAAGAAATCGTAAAACATGGTTTGACAGGAGCTTAAGAAAAATGAAAGTCGCGAGTCAAACGATACTTGTTTTCTTCTACCATTAGATCAGCAGAGAAACTTAATCTTTGTGCTGAATTAGGAAAAAGGACTTGACAAATAAAGCGTTTAGAGGCTTCTTTGTATTTTGAAAGTAGAAAATGTAGAAATAATGTGTGAAATCATTACTTTCATATTAAGATTTTAGGAATCTCTCTAAAGACCACTTACTTTTCTATACAGAAAACGTTGAGTGATAATCAAGTTGGAACACGGCAATACCTCATAAAGTAGAAATAGAAAAACGTAAATACCTCATAAAGTGGAAATAAAAAAACGTAAATACCTCAGAAAGTGGAAATAGAAAAATAGGAATACCTCATGTATTAAAAATAAGAAAACGTAGATAACTCGTAAATCAGAAAGATAGAAACTTAAATGAATACTTGTGACTTTTTTCCTAGGAACCTGACAAAAAACGACGATTGATGACTTTCGGGTTCTGCCCTACATCCAGCCACAAATTGATACACCCAACAATGTAGAACTTATTTAGACGCTTCTTTTGCTTTAATATCTCCAACACCATATCTTCTTCCTAAAGTCAATAGTCAGTGCAGTACTTTTGCCGTCATACTTTTGGAAAAAAATCAAAAGCAAAAAAAAAAAAACAATTTATTTTTTTATCAGTATGCATATTTGTATATCAATAGATGGCATTAATGAATCGGGTGTAGTGCTAAAATAGCTTAGTATACAGCTCGACAAATAGTGACTATTCTTGAACACAGCTTATGAATACTATTTCGAGCATAGTACATATTTCGTATTTTGTATGTTGGCATTTACTAAGCCTACAATAAGGAGGCTTAAGAAGCGTTACGGTCTTCATTGTATGAATTGAAATTGACGAAGTGAGTTAAAATTCTGGACGAGTATGTTGGCATTTCACTTCGATCTGATTCCCTTGGGAAAGTCATGAAACCGTATTTCTTCCCCTAGATATTGCTAAATAGTCAAACAGACTGCATTGCATCAAGATCATGTCAGAGGGGTTGGATAAATACATACTAAGCTTACTCCCAAGGATATACCCAAGATAAGCTTAGTTAGGCACAAGGAAAGTAGAAAAAGTAAAGCTGGCAACAGTCGTCGAGGGCGACCAGAAGGCTTCCTTTTCAATAGTTACTAAACCGAGGTGCTCCACTTCACCCTTGATATGTACCTTATATTGCTGAGGGTTAAGCAAGGAGGTATCAAGTACCATTTTTAAAGTCTTTGGTATGACGCAACCTGGGATTGAACCCAGGTCTCCCGGACCTATGCGTACACTCTACCCTCTAGGCCAAAGAAGTGGACACCAGACAGGATCGAACGCCCTCATATTAACTTGATGCATTAGTTTGCTAAATCATAACGCCGCAACAGAGCGAACTATTTCTTGATGGCAAACAGTTCTTTAACGTTCTTCATTTACGTTACAGTAAGCAAAGCATATTAAGCATATAAGTTATCTTCGAGGGAAAAATATAATTCTTCGTTGGGGATTATAGTTCTATACTTCGTAAGAGGATTCCAGTGAAAAATTGTCAGGTATAATCTAAGGCCGAAACTGTTGAAAAGATCTATTTATGTGCGTAGATGAGACAAGCTATTCGAGGAGGGAGTTAGTTGCGTAAATCTGCATAATGGTTGTCACATGAGATCAGATTGAAAACCCAGAGCTTGAAAGATGATAACAAATGTAGGTAGATTCTAAAAACTTGAAAATATTTGGCGTAACACACTTTTATTACACTGGTTTTACTTAGGTGTGAATAAATTAAGATTGGCACACACACACACACACACACACACACACACACACAACACACACACACACACACACACACACACACACACACACACACACACACACACACACACACAAGCCTGTACACATGTACACATAGAATTATGACTTAAATTTAACGTTAAAAGATAACAAGACTGATTGCTTTTCAAATAACGGTAATATCCATGGGAAAGCTACGCATAAAACCAGTCTCTAACCAGTTATAAGTAAGCAGTAGCGAAGACTGAGTTCTTTGACCTTGATATGGCAATCGGTCAAAGGGAAGTACATCTCTAAATTCAAAAGTCTGAAACACCGCCTAGAATAATCTCTAGAATAATCTGAATTCACATCCTACTCGAGCGGAGGGGGTATATATATATATATATATATATATATATATATATATATATATATATATATATATATATATATAAGTAAACAAGACAGTAAAGAGTATAAGATCAATAAGTTTAATCATCTTATAAAGAAGCATAAAATTACTCACAGTAAAAATAAAGTATCCGGAAATCCTTTTGTAAAATGTTAGACGACGTTGAATACAGAAATAATTTAATGCAGAACATGATATTTCGGCAAATCTGCTATATTACACACTAGAATTTAAAATTGTGTGTTTATATATATATATATATATATATATATATATATATATATATATAACCCAATCCATGAATTATTATAAAAAAAGCCATTCCGAATAAATAAAAAGCTCACAATTTTCCTAACAAAACTCAATGTAATATTACCCCCGAAAATGACTAACGAATGGTCGAAAGCGCTTGGTCTTATATAGGTTTTTTTTCTCCACCATCTCGACCCAAAAATACGAAGAATAGTAAGCAGACTTGAATGTCTTCACTTGAAGATCATAAAAATGTTTGCAGCCCGTGGTATTTAACAGAACTTCTCTCCCCACCTCTCTCTCTCTCTCTCTCTCTATATATATATATATATATATATATATATATATGTGTGTGTGTGTGTGTGTGTGTGTGTGTGTGTGTGTGTGTAAAATTAACGCAACATAGATCTTTCTATGATTTTCTATTATGTTAGGGCAGATGTAAAAGTTAAAAGAAATATCAAAATGATAAATTATGGAAGTCTTTTACTTGAAGCTTCATGTGTAGAGCACAGTCATCAAAATGTGTCGTATATATATATATATATATATATATATATATATATATATATATATATATATATATGTTTATATATGCGAGGATCATTGAAAAAGTTTCCAGACTTTTTTCGTATGGGCACTTTTATTGATAGTATACACATGAAACTCTAGTCCCCTTCGAAGTAATCTCCTCTGGCTGCAATTCACTTGTTGTACCGTTCCAACAACTTCTGGAAGGCCCCACGGAAGGTCTCTTGTATTAGCGTGTCAATAACCTTCGTCACGGCCTCTTTCATCTCCTCAATTGTCTCATAACGACACCCTCTGAGCTTAGGGAATAACCAAAAGTCACAAGCAGCTAGGTCTGAACTATAGGGAGGCTGAGGAACTGTCTTGATGCCCACCTTGGTCAAATAGTCTGTGACAAGGATGGAGTTGTGGACTGGTGCACTGTTCTGGTGGAAATGCCACTGACCCGATTTGAAGAGTGCTGGTCTCTTCCGACAGAATCTCTTCCTGAACTCCCTTAAAACCTCAACACAGTAACCCTAACCCTAATCCTTTGGCCAATCAACTCTGGTTTATTGACTATCTTACTCCTTCCACACCTCTCATCATCCCTCACAGACTTCCTGGCTTCCTTGAATCTCTTATGCTACTCAAAAACTGATGTTCGATTCATGCAAGATGGTCCAAAAGCAGTCTGAAGCATTCCATACGTTTCTGTGGCATTTTTCCCAAGTTTAAAACAATATTAATGCATATTCTTCTTCTAAATTGTCCTCACGTCCAGATTGCATTTCTGAAATTTACCAGCTCTGACAATTAGGCTTTCGTAGGGTGTATTCCAATTCCTGTTGTAGCTGTTCATTAAAACCTCAAATCATAAAAATTCGTCAGTCATCTTATAAGATGAATAGCAATAACATACTGAATTTTAAGGAGTCTACACGGAGTCTACAACAAATCTGAATGCCCTTCAAAAAAGTCTGAAAACTTATTGAATGTACCACGTATATATATATATATATAATATAAAGTACAAAGATTTTCCTATAGACATATATAAGAAGATCTATCTATCTATCTATCTATGTCGATCCTGCTCACCTTTGCTGTCATGCGGATTATTTTTGAAGCAAACTATCTTATCTATAATTACCATGTCAATCTTAGTACAGCATAAGACTAGAGTTATATGCTATGTGATAAAAGTTGGTCACACTACAATAAGCATTGATAATCAGGCTGGCTAATAATTGTTGGCCTAAAACTGCCACAACTGGCAGGAAATGGCACAAGGTCAACTTTTTATCGGATTTCATCTTGTGAGAATTCAGAGTTTATCTTCTCTCCGACTAGATACCATTCAATATATTTGTGAAGATATCTTCACTTTCACTTTTACTTTCTCTTTCTGAGTCGGTCTCTCTTAATATTTTAGTATATAAATTTCATATTATTCATAACGTACTTTTCTCCCGTCTAGCTATTAGCAGATAATCAGTCAATCAATTTTAGTGTCCTTTGTACAAAATAAGCATTCTATTTCTTCACCTCTTGATATCATTGCTCACTCATTCGTTTTTAAGATTTGCCTCACCGTCTTCGAGCTGCAGATTTACCTTTTCTTTTTTCTTTCTTTTACTTTGCTAGCAGACTCAGCCAGTTGTTATGAGTCTTATATTTTGCAAAAGAAAAAGAAACTTCGCGAAATGGCCAAGTCGATAAAATTTCCATCTCTGTTGAGTCCGCTTTTTCCTGATTTCTTTTCACATAAATATGTCAATTTCATCTCAGGAGTGATTATTTCTATCATTCCCACAATCCATATTCATAACAGTTGTCTTTGAGTTACCACCGGTCATCAAGTGAGAGCAGCTCAACTCTTTCCTAAGTGATCTTGCCAACACAAAGCGCCTTCACTGTCTTCTCAGTTTAAACTTTTTTACTGAATATCTAATTTCTCACGCGTCCCTTTTTTGTGGAAAGGTTTCAAATACGTCTCTTATTTTAAGATTGGAACTGCAGTATCACCCATAAATGATTAGGAGAATAAAACTGGATTAAATTCGGATTTTTTTCTTTTTCGAGACTTGTTAAACCAAGATGAAAGAATACAGACAGCCTTGAAATAGGGTGAGAAGAGCTGATGGATTTATACTTTTTGCAAGAGAATTAGCACAAAGGGAATCGCAAACAAGATCACTCAGGATTTTTAATCGACTTGCTGATTCCATTTCCTCCGACGATAAACGTTATGCTACGTTGACTATATTGTATACTAGAAACAGAGTGGATCCTTATTTATTTCGCAAAAGGGTGACTGGCTCTACATTAGCTTTTACTATAATAAGCAAATCCCCTACGAAGATTATTCGGAAAGTGCTAAGCCTCACGCTGAAAGAGGAACTGAATATTTTATTCTTATAGAGCTTTAGAAACTAACTGAGATTTCTATCTTAATATCTGTGCAGATTAGAAATTTGTAATAAATCTGAATTTTTTGATCGACCCACTCATATAGCTTATTTGTTGAGATCTGATTTTGTTAATGTTCGTCATCGATCGCGATTGACAAACATTATATGAACGTATGTATATACTAAACCCTCTACCATGTGACACATGGTCAATTTTTGATTGCAGTACAGCTGGTTTAAATTAGCAGTCTCCCTTCTGCTTGACTGGTAGTCTAACTAAGGTTAAAGAACAGATTCTGTCTTACTAATTAACGATAGCCAGTGGGAAAAATATAGGAATTCATGCCATTCCTAACTGATGTAAGAAAGATCTGATAGCGTCAGGAAACGCTTGTGTATGTACTATTCACGTTGTGACACTATATGGGTGGCTCACCAAGCAGACGATCCCTTTGTCTGTGTTGGCGCGAAACCAAACAAAGGGTTTTTGGACCTGAAATCTCGACGTATCCAGAAGTGGTAAGGGGACGCGAAAGAGAGTTGGTTGGAGAAAGGAGCTGACAGGCAGTTGGCGTGGAACCACGGGGGGCAGTTGACACCGGACACCGGAGCAGTGAGACAGTAGCAGAGAAGATAGGGTCCAGCGAAGAAGATCGAGTTAAGAGATGTCTGCATTCCAGTTGCTTTGAGGAATTTTCGTTAGTAACCCACGCTAGCGTTAGTCTGCACATGCATGTAGTTTTGCATACTCTCCTTCTGCTCTGAGTTAACCCCAAGCATTGTTCGTGTTTGTTCGTTTGTTTTATTTTCTCCTGCCCCCCCCCCGATCGTATTCTTGTAGTGGAAGAAATGTGCGTTGTCCCCCTTCGACCACTAGTTGATTACCGGCCGAGAAGTGGAATGGTTAGAAGACTGATGTAAAGCGTGTGGGGGCGAGGGCGGTAACGTTACAACGTAATCACCATATCATTGTCTACACTTCTTCCTTTTTAGTTGATTGTGCTTTACAGTATATCAACCGATGTAGGTCATTTACAGCTAAATACTTTTTATACATATATATCAAATATATATGATTTGTAAAAGAAGAGTTCATAGGTACTATTTACCAACCCCTCCGCTCGGGCAGGATATGACACAAGGTCAATCTTTAAGCTGAGTTTAACAGGTTTGAATTCAGAGTTTTCCTTCTCCTAGACTAGTTGCCTCACCAAGGCTGAAGAACCTAGTCTGTCCTACTATTTACCCATAGCTGGAGGGAGAATAATTGGATTCATACCTTTCCCAAGGGTATTAGTGCTATGTGAAATGCAATCAGTCTCGTCCAGGATTTGAACTCGTGTCGCCGTGTCCATTTCCTACGACGATAACGACTACACCACGGGCACCTCCATATGGTAACGGCAGTAGCAATAATCCTATTTACCCAACCCCTCCGTTCGAGCAGGATATGACACAAGGTCAATTTTTAAGCCGATTTTACAGGTTTGAATTGTGATTTTTTTCTCCTAGACTAGTGGGCTCACCAAGGCTGAAGAACCTAGTCTGTCCTACTATTTACCCATAGCTGGAGGGAGTTTATAGGTAAAGCTCATTTGCTTGCTCACAAGTAAATAGTTTCAAGCATTACTGTATTACACCAATAATATTTTCTGTACACAGTTAAATGGTTTCTCTCTAATATTAATCATTCAGTTTAATATTGCTTATTTGGTTGGTCGCTGTCAAAAGATTTCAGGTACATGAAATGGTTGAACTGGTCTGTTTGATTCAAAGATGAACCAGAGAGTAATGGCAATATAAAGGTACACCATATTTCCTAAATCTTAAGTAGTGGAGCCTCACCATCTGATGCAGTTTAGTATCACATAAGATGACTTGAAGAAGGCATACCCCTTCTTCCATGGCACAGTCAGCGTTATCTAATGCCTCAGCCGACTGGGCTCTTTTTTGGAAAGCCCTGATGTAGAAAAGATTAAGACTTCTCAATGGATGAGTAGAAAAGATGTAGAAAAGATGTAGAAAAGATTAAGACTTCTCATAAGATGACTTGAAGAAGGCATACCCCTTCTTCCATGGCACAGTCAGCGTTATCTAATGCCTCAGCCGACTGGGCTCTTTTTTGGAAAGTCCTGATGTAGAAAAGATTAAGACTTCTCATTGGATGAGTAGAAAAGATGTAGAAAAGATGTAGAAAAGATTAAGACTTCTCATAAGATGACTTGAAGAAGGCATACCCCTTCTTCCATGGCACAGTCAGCGTTATCTAATGCCTCAGCCGACTGGGCTCTTTTTTGGAAAGCCCTGATGTAGAAAAGATTAAGACTTCTCATTGGAAACATAAGGGTCCAATGTCTTTATGTTCCCTATTTGCTGCGTAAATTGCATCTCAGCTTTCTCTCGTCACTTCCTGGCATCCGTAAATTGTTTTGTTGGCTTGACACGCACAAGAAAATTCTCTTCTTTGAGATATCCCTGCATGTCACTTGCCGACAATTACCACGAATCCTGTTCTTCTTCTTTCTTTTATATTAGCAAAGCCATTTTTATCAATAAGTAGTTGCTCTTTCGATATTCGGACTGCCTTCAGCTTCTTTGCTTCTTTTCTAATTAACCGCGTCGAAATTGTTCCTTAGAAGTGGACATATATCCTCGTGGATATGTTTGTAGTCAGTAGCTTAAAAATTATGTGTCAGTTTTTACAGTCATTTGGATTCCGACATTTTAATCTGATTAGTTCAACGGTAAATAGATTAGTTGAGACATTGATAAGATCATGTAAACTTTCATTACTGTAATTTACCTTTGAAACCAAAAGATTCGATATTTCCCACCGCTGTCGATTCCACAATTACAATAATTTGGTAATCAAGATGTTACTGTATCCTCGTAAAATGTCAAGCGTCTAAATTTACTATACAACTTCATCCCCGAACCAGACATGCAGGACACTGCTGGAGAAGTAAGGACAAACTCATAAGCAATGTATTCCCGTTGACCCCTTCAAATAGACGAGCAAAGACAGGACGACCAGCTAGAACACATATACAACACCTCTATGCCGATACAGGGTGTAGCCTGGAAGACCTCCCGGAAGCGATGAAGGATAGAGACGGGTAGCGAGATAGGGTCAGGGAGATCCGTGCTGGCAGTGCAAATTCCTCGTTTCTATTTTCTTAATCAAAATAATCAAAATATTTTTTAATATGTTTATTCATATTTCTTAATCAAGACAAAACCTTTTAACGATAGAGATATTATATCTATTATTATTTTTCATTTATACAATGTTCATACTATCCTATAAAAAATGGAGCAAAAAAAACCGTTACCACAATATTTTTTTCATTTTATTTCTTATTTTATTATCGAATAAAAACATATTTATACTTTATCCATTAAATTTAATTGTATTTTTTATTAGTAAAAACTATTATTAATTAGTTAATAATTATTTCGTCTATTTTCTAAAAAAATATGCATTAATATTCTAATATATAGAATTAAAATGTATAAATCTCTAAATTAATGGTCATCATCATCATGTCGTGCCGCTAGCACGGATATCCCTGACCCTCTCTAGCCACTTCTTCCCATCGTTCATCGCCTCTGGCAGGTCTTCAGGGCTACATCCCGTATCTTCACATAGCTGCTGTATATACGTTCGAGCTGGTCTTCCTGCTTTTGCTCCGTCATATGTGGGGGTCCATTGGAGTACATCACTTACGAGCTCGTCGCTGCTTCTCCGGCAGTGTCTTGCATGTCTGATTTGTCTAACTTGTATAGTCTTCGTGATGGGAGGCAGGTGGCCGTTTAGTTAGTGCTTTTCGGGGTGATGCCGCCAGGACTTGTTCAATATTGCTCGAAACGTTCTTGTGTAGTTGCCGTCTAGCTTCTTCTCCGGCTGTTTTGTGGCGTCCGAGTAGTGCATCCATACAGATGTATCGACACGACCACAGCCTGGAAGAAACTGCGTTTCATTTTATCGGTCTGGTCTGATATCCATATGATCGATAGCTTATCGATAGCTGTCCATGCCTTCATTAACCGCGTGTCGATGTCTTTTTCGGTTGATGAGACACTGCTTCCTAGGTAGATGAATTTGTATACCAGTTTAAGAGAGGTCCCATCTTGTGTGGAAATGTTGCCTGTTTTATTAAAGCACATATATTCAGTTTTGTGTGCATTGACATGGAGGCCAATGCCTGCGGCAGCTCGTTCCAAACTATGCAGTAGTGTTTTGGCTTGGTTGGGTGTATTTGACAGTATCGCTATGTCATCGGCGTAGTCGGCGTCGGTAATTGTTTTTGCAGGCTACCTTCTGCTTCTTTTCTTTGTCAGCTTGAAGCCATTGTATCTGATTTTATCAATCGATGTTCTAAGCACGTAGTCTAGACAGAGGATAAAGAGGTATGGGGCTAGCGTGTCCCCTTGTAGTAATCCTGCGACAATGTCGAAGTATTCTTTGTCTCCATCCGGTACTTTCACTTGGGTGTTTCTTTAGAGGATCGTTATTGCTGCAATGGTTTCTTTTGGTATGCGTATGCTAGCAGGATTAGTTCCATCTTCCCTCTGTGAATGGAATCGAAGGCCTTGGTAAAGTCGACAAATAGTAATGTCACCTGCAGTTTTTTGGCCCGTACGCCTTCAATGATTCTACGGACGGTCAATATTTGCGAGGTCGTGGATCTATTTCTTCGGAAGCCATTTTTGTTTTTCCTAAGGACGTTGTCGATTTTGGGTTCTATGCTGTTTCGTAGTAGGACATTGTAAATTTTGGCTGCTATGGATTTAAGTGCTATACCTCGGTAGTTCATGGATAATCTGAGGTCACCCTTTTTAGGGAAGGGAAGGATGCATCCCTTCATCCATCTGTCTATCGGATTTTGGTTATAGACTGCGTTGCAGTGTCGGAGCAGTATGTCGTCGAATTGTGTGGTCTTCCATACTTTGGGGGGAATCTCGTCAAGTCCTGCAGCTTTCCTATTTTTAATTTTTCTAAGAACCGAGTCGAGTTCTTCTTGTGTGAATGGTCCTAGTTTAATGTCCAATTGCTTACTAATAATTCTGGTGATTGGTTCATGCGTAACTTTCGATGGGTTTCCAAGTAGATTTTCGAAATGCTGTTTTCACAGTTTTATTATTTCTTGTTGGTTTGCAGCTTTCAATTTTGCTGTGGTTGTGCTCTTCCTTTTACTATCAAATCAAAATATAATAATAAATTATTTCTATATCTACATGCCAAAAAAGGAAAATAATAATAAATAATAAAAACAAGATTAATAGACTTATTACAAGTAGAAATTATCCCGGCACTACACCGTTTTTTTTTGTAGGTAAACAAAAATTTAGAAAACGAATATTTAATTTACTTTCATGAGGAATTATTAGTTACATTAATGAAATATCTGTATAATATAATAAAATATCTATTACATATTAATTCTTTACTTATACGTATTTACCAACACCTCCGCTCGGGCAAGATATGACACAAGGTAAGTTTTTAAGCGGAGTTTAACGGGTTTGAATTCAGAGTTTTCCTTCTCCTAGACTAGTTGCCTCACCAAGGCTGAAGATTTTAGTCTGCCCTACTATTTACCCATAGCTGGAGAGAAATTAATAGGATTAATTCTTTACTTATTAAGATTACTTAACATTCAATATGAATTCTTTGCTTATTACTATTGACTTAACATTTGATGCGTTAATTTCTTAATATAAATAACATGAACTTTTACGATGATTTTAATAGTTTGGATTAGTTTTTTGTAAATTAAGATCAGCATTGAATTATTATTTCTTATAACACGAATTATATTATTCAATATTGATAAAACATAATAGTTTCTACAACAGTATGAATGCATATCTTATCTATAAAAATTTAAATAAATTTACTTTTTCCGGAATTACTTTTTTAATTTTCTGTTGTATTTAAATTAAGGGTAACAGTTTTTTTCATAGGATCTTATAAACATTGTATAAATGAAAAATAGTAATACATATAATATCTACACCGTTTAAAATTTTTTTTCTTGATCAAAAAAAAAAAAAAAATGAAAAATATATATGAAAAACTACTTTAATTATTTTGATAAAAAAAACAAAGATTTTATTTTTCAAATCCCATTCTCTTCGGAAGTAATATAAGAACGCCCAAATAAAAACTTTCTTTTGTGTACATGTGATGATGATTTCACAACCAGAAATAAATATATAATGACACCAAGGAAGTGAATTTTTTATTTTTATTTTCATATATATATATATATATATATATATATGTGTGTGTGTGTGTGTGTGTATGTGTGTGTGTGTGTGTGTGTGTGTGTGTGTGTGAGCGCTTAGGAGTTGGTATATATTTGTTGTTCAGACTTTAACCGAAACCTCATAATATTTTTTGTCATCAATATCCAATCAACATGACAAGTTGTTTACATCGATGTTGAAACTCTAATTTGCATAAAAGTTTTAAAAATAAATAAACATTATTGATAAAATGATGTTTATAAAAAAAACCTTTTGTTCCTTAGCTTTTGAATTCCAATAAATATTTTCATCTAAGTAAATTTGGCGACCTTAATCAAAGGTGACACAAAGGCTCCCTTTTCCATAGCTACTACGCCTAGCTGTAGGAGAGGACGCTTTTCCATTCCCTGGATTGGTCCACTTTACCCTTGATCCTTATCTTATAACTGACTGCTAAGGAGGGGGAATCAAGCACTATTTTTGAGTCTTTGGTATGAACTCGACCAGAGATTGAACCCCGGTCTCCCGGACCATTGGCGAACACTCTTCTCATTAGGCCAATATCCGAGTAATTTTTATTTACCTTTCCTATATTTAGGAAATTATTTGATCGACATAACTTTTTCTGAATAGCATTCATTTATTTATAATACTCAAAGATATAAATCTCTGACATTTGACTTATATACATCTTTTCTTGTATTTTTCGTGTGTATGATCCATTAACCAATATTTATCATACACAAGCCAACATTGTCGATGTAATTCCTCTTTTTTCCGTTGTTATGTTTTTTTCTTTTTTTTTATCGTCACACTCTTGTATTCAGATGTCAGATGTTTTTCTCCTGACCAAAGTTGATCTTTGTTTGTCCTTGTCCGTATGGCCGCGCTTTAAAAATTCATAGAATGCCACAATCGTGACGATTGACGATTCCGACCGATTATGTATGCATTGGGTGTTACGCCTTTAAGCCGGCGTTTGACTCAGGAGGCATCAAGAAATGACATCTGTCCGCTAGGAGCAAAAGCAGTCAAGACGAATGGAAATAAAGAACAAGTAGGAGACAAACTGTTGTAGATGTTTTTTTTTATTTCTTCTCTGATGTCTTTTCCATCAACATAAATATCGATGAGGTGAATAAAAAATAGAAGAGGAAGACATGGCTGGGTAGAAAAAAATAAAGGAAAGAGAATAAAGAAGACGCCAGAAAAGATAAGAAAGAAGTAAAAAAAAGAAAAAAAAAGGGGGAGGAAGAGAGAAAACTGGAGAGTATATTCGAAAGAGAAGGCATGTGACTAGTTTTAGGAAAAAAATGAAGGTAGAAAGAAAGAAAGAAAGAAAGAAAGAAAGAAAGAAAGAAAGAATGAATGAAAGAAAGAAAGTTAAAAAGAAAAGGAAAAAGAAAAAAATCGAAAAGGAAAAGGAAAACACGAAGGAAATGACTGAAATAGAAAAGTGAAAAATGAATAAAAAATGAATAAAAAAATAAAGTAAATAAATACATAAAAAAGACAATGACAGAGACTGAATAGAAAGTAAAGAAAAAAAAAAAAAAGAAAATTCAGTCTCTTAAAACGATAGAATTAGATAGTTGGAAAAGAGACATAGAAAGAAAAAGGAATGTAGAAAATCAATCGCAAAAAAAAAAAGAAAGAAAAAAGCGATGAATGAAAAAGGAAGGAAGGAAGGAGGTATAAGAAATGAAAGTAGGAAATATGAAAAGGAAAAAAATAGGCAAGAAAATAAAGAACAAAAAAAAGTTAAGAAGCGAAAAATCATAAAGATGTGATGAAGGTTGTATGAAAAAACAAAAGGAAGGAAAAAATGAAAAAAAAAAATTAGAAAAAGTAAGAAATGAAAAAATGACGCATGAAAAAAATAAAATAAAATACAAAAACAATGAAAAGGAAGAACCAAAACGGAAAAAAAATTAGAAAATAAAATGCAATAAAATATGAAAAAAAGTAAATTAAGAACGAAAAAAAGAAAAAAAAAAGACTAAAAGAGAAAAATTGGAAAAAAATATAAAAAAAGGTGCCTGAAAATGCAAAGAGAGAGAGAGAGAGAGAGAGAGAGAGAGAGAGAGAGAGAGAGAGAGAGATTAGAAAAAAAAAGAGGCTAGAGTATGATGCCTGAATAAGAAAAGGAACGAAAGAAAGAAAAGGCGTAAGAGGCGGAAGATTATTAAAGTAAAAAAAATTAACAAATGAACATAAGAAAAAAAAGGTTATAAAGAAATATGAAAAAGATCGTTAATTGGAAGAAAAGGAAAAAATGCAAGAGGAGAGCATTTTAAAGCAAAAAAAAAAAATGTTTGAAAAAAAGAGGAAGGTAAAAAGCGGGAAGGAAACCAAGAAAAAAAAAACACATGTGGTGTACAAAAGAAAAAAAAACATGAGGTGTACAAAAGAAAAAAAAAAGAAAGATATAGAAAAATTCAAGAAATAAATAAAAAAAGGAATAGAAAGAAAGAAAGAAAGAAAGAAAGAAAGAAAGAATGTACACGAGAATGAAAGAAAGAAAAAAGAAAAGAAAGAAAAGAAAAAGGATGAAATAACGAAAGAATGAAAGAAAGAAAAAGAAAGACTAAAAGAAAACACAAAAGAATGAAAGAAATTACTTAATCTTAAAGAGAAACCTTCCAAAATGTATCATTAAACCTGAAATTCAATGTGAAAACTGGAAGAACGGCATGTAGAAAAAATATGGAAAAAATGATCCTAGTTAAGACAAACGGTATTGTATGGATATAAAAGAAGAGAAATAGAGTAAGAAAAGAATGTAAATAAATAAAAAATTGAGTACGGAAGATCATAAAAGAATGGGATCTGATAACAGACTGCAAATAAAGAAAAACACTTTAAAAAAAAAGGCATCTTTGTGAAAGATTAAAAAAAGAATGTTAATAAAAGATATAAGAGAAACGATACCAATAAATAAACAAATAAAGAAAAGAAAAGAAATATGAGCGGTATAAGGAGTCTTGAAAACGAAGAAGCCAAATATGGCTCGAGAAGCTGATGGAAAATTAAGACGCAGAAAGTCGCGGGGAGGGCTTTATGCTCTCTAATGTTAAGATTGTTTAATAGCGCTGGTGGCCTCGGCGAAGAGCCCCAGAGGGAAATCTAATATAACAGACTATTAATATTGAATTGAACACCGTCCACACAGGCTGTTAAACATTTGAATCCTTCCACTATATTATCTCTAAAGATAAGAAAACGTCACTGAGTGCCTCTATATTATGCAGTGTTCGAGAAACTTCTCACATTTAAATTTATAGTATTTTCTGTAATCCAGCACTGTTTTCAGTATCATGCAAGTTTTAGTTATGCTATCTTCTATCAATCATTTAGTTTCCAATTCCGCTTATTTTTTTATGGAGCTTTCCAGTACTATTTAAATCGTTCATATAGCTATAACTTAAGAGGCGTTCGTCGGGTAACGGTTATGTAGTTACCAAACTCTCTAGACGCTCATTATTCGACACAAGGTGAATTTTTAAGTGGAGTTTAACAAGTTTGAAGTCAGAGTTTTCCTTCTCCTAGAACGGTTGTCATACCAAATCCCAGATCCAAGTCTGTCCTACTATTTTACCCAGAGTTAGGGTGTTAATACTTAGATTCATACCCTTCCCAGGGGTGTTAGCGCTATGTGAAATGCAAACTGCCTAATCCAGGATTTGAACTCGGGTCGCCGTGTACATTTCCTACGACGATATCCATTAGACTGCGAGTGCCTCAAGTGACAGTTATTATCGTAGGGAGTGAATTCGGTAACTCGTGTTCAAAATCCTAAACAAGACTGTTTGCTTTTTTGGAAAAGGTATAAATCTATCTATGAAAAAATTGCGTGTTAGACTGGGTTCTTTAACCTTGGTTCGAATCGAAAGTCTCAACCTGACTTTGGAAGGATGGGCTCACCAAGTCTATGGAAGAAGTGGCTCCGCTAGGCTATGGAAGGACGAGCTCTGGCAGACTAAGGAAGGATTGACTTTGCCGGTAATGGAAGGATGGGCTTTGCCAGACTGTTCCTGCTTAAGACATGCAACATGAATTGTGCCCCCATGACTAGACCAGGTTACGGGACAAGTGATGATAATAATGATGGCCACGTATTTCTCTTTCATATAATTTTTTCTAATTTCTCACGAAAAGTTTGGCTAATTAAAGATAAATCTTTTCAGGGTTTTTTTTACCATGCCCATATCAGGGTTTCGTGGCTTATCTCTTTCTGAATTTGTCTTCCACCGACCAATGAAAACAGGTTAACAGCGATAAAATGTGTCTCAGAAATATAAAGAGATTACTGTCCCGAATATCTTAATGCAATGGCTAATGAACTCAAAGATTTCTGCCCAGTCGGTGAGTCATAGAATATCCATTCTACACCTTCAGCAGATAAGGTCACCTCGCTCTCAAAAGAGGGGTATCCCGAATATGACACTAAACTGCATCCGGTGGTGAGGTTAAAAATCGGGTTTACTTCTTTGTTACTATTACATTCAGAGGCACTGTGACCTTGATTGGTAATACTTATCGGCCAAACAGATCTTGGAGAGATAATTAAATTTTTACTCGTTTAAAATTATTTTTACTCCATATATATTTAATGATCATGATTATACATCTTAAATATTATTTCACCATATACTTATACTGTAATATATTTGTTTAGCTGGCGATGATGAACTTAGCAGATTCAATGCGCTCGCAAGATAACGTCAACAAAGTGATTTCACAGGAAAAAGAAAAAATGTAATTTATTGCCTGTGGATAGAATGACAGATATTTCCGTTCGCAGGTAAGATCAACAAATTACCGGAAACAAAAAAATAGACGGAAATATGTAAGTTTCCTCCGTGAACATCACGTAATCTTTTGTAAATTTCACATAACCCAACAAGAGTTGATATGCCGTAAAAAAAACAACCAACCTTTATGGCTTTTTTCAATTTCCAAACTCTAATAATCAATTATTAAAAAAAGTATTCATATATATCATATTCGTATGTTTTCTGACTAAATACAGCATAATATTTCACACATAAATTTATTCATATACTTCGGCCGGTAAACTATATTGGTATTATGGCTTCATCAGATGCAACAAAATAGTAGAAGATATCTTAAATATTATTTCACCATATACTTATACTGTAATATATTAGTTTAGCCGGCAACGATGAACTTAGCAGATTCAATGCGCTCGCAAGATAACATCAACAAAGTGGTTTCAGAGGAAAAAGAAAAAAATGTTATTTATTGCCTGTAGATTGAATGACAGATATTTCCATTCGCAGGTAAGATCAACATCTTACCGGACACACACAAAAAAAAAAAATAAACGGAAGTATGTAAGTTCTGATAACCAGCCATAAACAGAAAATACGTGGGACTTGAAAGACAATATAAGGTCAGTAATTTTGAACTGAAGGCAGAGATCTGCTGGTCGCTCGGGTGAGCCTGTCAGTTCCTCCAGTGTGTGTTCTCCGGCCATCGCACAACTTCACAAAAAGGGTCCCCGCCACGGAAGAAAGATATGTGCGAACTCTCTCTGAGTATATTCCTTCTTCATACAAATGTCGGTGTTGAAGAATAAAGAGGTAAATTATATTTTTATATATCTACGGGTTTTTCGTTGTTTGTCCAGCGGTGCAATATACGACAATTCTCCGTTCTAATCACTAAGAATTATAATATCATTATACTTCGTAATTTTCTGTTTGGCTGCATTACTATGGCAATATCAGAATAACAATGACCTTACACTTAATTTACAAATATGTACGTGGGTCATTGACAAAAAAAGATAAATTTTGCCTTCGAAGTTGGCTACGGGAGAGACTGTTTGCAGTTTAGCCTTTTTCATAGAAATCAATAGTTTCAGAAAATTGTCAGCCCAATGTTATTTCTTGGCTGCTACGCCTAGAAAATTTTTATTTATTGGTGAGTCAGTTGTGTTTCCACTTAATGGCCCGTCTTTTAGACTATGTCTCGTAGTTGCAAACCAATGTTTAGCCAATTTGTAAACATTTTTCTACTAAAACATTTTCCTCCGTGAACATCACGCAATCTTCTGTAAATTTCACATTGTTTGCATTTTTAAGCCACTGAAAATCTGATGACTGTCTGGAGCACTCTGTTTGATTTTCCGCAATTTTCAATATGGTCATAACAAATATTTTTGCTAGATTAAAATAGTTTTAGCAATGAATCAATAATAATGCAGTTTTCATTTATCGAAAATAAATCTAAAATATATATATATATATATATATATATATATATTGTATATCTTTCAATAGATTTCTACCTTATTTATTGAAAGTCTCCCGTATAATGTTTCACCTAGAAAACACAGCCTTTAAATCAACATTTATATTTAGTATTTACTCTAGACATATCGATGATGTTTTTATCTTAGTAGACTTGACAAAATAAAAAATATGATACCTTAGAAAATGAATTTGATTTTTTTTTTAGTATTTCTAGGAAAAGTTCTGGTTATTTATCTAACTTTTCCTTTTTTTATTATAGCCATCTCATGGTTTTGCGGCCGTTTTCTTCCTAAAATAATTTGACAGCAAATAAAGATTCCCTTTTAAAAGATTGGTTGAAAAATATCCCCCGGGTCTTATGTGTCAGAGTGTGCTATCTGGTTGGCTAGTATTTACTCCGACGTGTTTGTAAATTACACTAATAGTCTTATTAAAAATAGTTTCCTTGTATTCTAATGGAATCTTTTCTACGCATTTTTTTCTTAAGTATATCATGTAGCACTTCCCGAGGAGTAATCTAAAATTATCAAGACAGAATGTTTAATCTTTTTTCTTTTCTTTTTTTTTTTTTAGTTTTGTTTTGTAGTATTAAACTTATAATGAATACGTATTGGAAGATGTGCAATTTAGACAAGTAGAGATATCCAGATGTTTAGACTGCTGTCGGGACGTCTAGACTTTATCGAGACAAGTGTTTTATCAAAGTGGGTTACGCAGATCTCAAGAATTATTTTTTTTAAATCAGTATTTCTCCAAAGGGTGCATTTTGATTAAAAAGATTTTTTTAAATAATTCAAAAGACAGCAATCACAATTTTTAAAACCATAACTTTTTCGAAAAAATGAATCAATCATGTCTCTCTTGGCAAGGGTTGATTTTTGGGTTGATTTTGTTTTCTCTTGAGAAAAAAATCGATCTGAGGATAAAATCTTCTTGTTTTAATATGCTTTTGATATGTTCTCACAAGAATTGACTCCAACGGGCGTCCTGGATGTGATACCAAACGGTGTAATGGTGAGGTTCAAGGAATGCAGGAGGTTTGGGGAATGCGGAGTACCCATTCATTGCCATCGCTCCCAGGTCCACTCAGTCGTAGAGTGGTAGCACCTGATAGGGTTCTATCCATGGTTCAAATAAAACTAAACTGTGTACTTACATTAAACTGCATTGCTTGAAATAGGACTGTTTTGACATTTAAACAGCGCCCTTATACAAAACTGAATTATTTTAAATGGAGCTGTTTTTGTTCATGGACTGAATTATTTGAAAAACAACTGTTTTGACATATAACTGTGTGTTAACAAAACAATCATCATCATCATCATCATCATGGCGTGCCATTAGCACGGATATCCCTGACCCTCTTTCGCCACTTCTCCCGATCATTCATCGCCTCTGGCAGGTCTTCAGGGCTACATCCCGTATCCTCACACAGCTGCTGTATGTATATTCGAGCCAGGATTGTTTGAAATATAACTTTTTATTCTTATGAAAATGGAGTTGCCATTAAACAACTTACAAAGGTTATATGCCATATAACCCAAACAAACAAGAATTGAAACTTTATTTTGATTTTTATCTACAGTTTTTATTTTTGACGTAAAAAAATTCTTGTATTCCGAAATATTTTCGAGTAATTTTTGTTTCATTGAAAAACTTTGAAGTTATCTGAAAAAAAAAAAATTCGTGATTGTGGAAAATGGTACAAGGCTCCTTTGTCGAAATGAGTTAGGTAAACCCTTAGCCAATTGCCAATGAATTTCCGATGGGAACCTTCAGTATGTTTGATATTTATCCAACTTCCAACTAGGTCGGATTTGGTACGAGATCATTTTATAATGGGGGATACACATGATTCGGGACTCGTGAGGCGTCACAAAAAATACCTTGATCCATTTGGCGTAACCCATTTTTGGGACACCTCAGGCACCGAGAGATTAACTCAGCCAGGCCAAGTAGGTGTTGCCGGCGGGGAAGACCACCTGGGACCAGGTGTTTTGCACAATAACATCAACCTGGCACCAACACCTGATGGACACTGGAAAACCAAGGATTAAATATGTTTAATGGCACAAAGACAATTCTGTAGAAAATTAACGTTTCATTTTCTATTGGTAAATGTTGCTTAAACCCTGATACTACTTTTATTCACAAATCCTTGGTTATATATAGCTCGCATGTCTCAGATACGTTATAGCACCTGCTGTTGCTTCAATGGTAATTCATCTAAATATTGAATTGATTATTACTGCTTGACTTTGGTGATCTCGCAGGAACTGGCGATTTTAACGTGACTTGACCAATAGTCTCGTGGCACTATTGAATACATCACGAATTTTGCTAACCTTACATGCCTACTTGTAAATGAACTATTTTTTCTATATATTTCTTGGTAAAATGAGGGTCCTAATATGGCCAGTCATGACTAACGGCGTTACAGCCACAATCAAGTTAACAATGTTTAAAAATGAACAAACATAAAAATGGAATAGAAAGAAAAGACACCGAAATACAGGCGAAACGGAAAGTCGGTTAGAATACTTTAATTGGTCACTCCGTTGAAGCCACCAATGTTGCTTAATTACACAACAGAAAACTTTTATTCATCTATCACCTATCAATAGAACATGAGTGAAAACATAATTTTATCCGAAACCTCCAAATTGAAAAATAGATGCTCCGTAGTAATACAAGTATAGAAACTAAAAGCATGACAAACATGACATATATATATATATATAGAGAGATATTTATATATCATCATCATCATCATCATCATCATCATCATGTCGAGCCGCTAGCACGGATATCCCTGAACCTCTCTCGCCACTTCTCCCTGTCGTTCATCGCCTCTGGTAGGTCTTCTGGGCTACATCCCGTATCCTCACATAGCAGCTGAATGTACGTTCGAGCTGTTCGTCCTGCTTTTGGCTGGCCATATATGGGGGTCCATAGGAGTGCATCACTTATGAACTCGTCCCTGCTTCTCCAGCAGTGTCCTGCATATCTGGTTCGTCTAACTTGGATAGTTTTCGTGATGGGAGGCAGGTGGCCGTATAGTTGGTGCCTTGTTGGGTGTGGCCGCCCGGACTTGTTCAAATATATATATATATATGTATGTATGTGTGTGTGTGTGTGTGTTTTATTTAGCAAGTTTTATTAAAAAAAAACTCATTCAACATTCTTTTGCATATCATTTCATCCAACATTCTATCTATCCATCTACCTATCAATCTAACTATCCATCTATAGAGAGAGGGATGGAGGGAGAAAGAGAGAGGGGAGAAATAGAGAGAAAGAAAGAATACAAAAAGAAAAGTAATATGAAAAATAATGTTGTGTGTTTAATGAAATTTGCTTAAGATATATAATTGTTTAATCAATTTCCCTTTTCTCTCTCTGTCACTGTCTCCGCCTCGGTCTCTTTCTCTCCATATATACATATTATGTGAAAAATTATTTAAAAAAAGACCTATTTTTAAAGAAACTTGCAATATATATATATATATATATATATATATATATGTGTGTGTCTGGCGGGGAATATATATATATAAAGGAATTTTCACACACGCACACACATATATACACACACACACATATATATGCATTTACATATACCCCCCATATATATATATATATATATATATATATATGTATATATATTAAACAATTTGCATTAAAACACACATGCGACGATTTTTTCTTGTCTTATGAGATTTCTTAAATTTCTTACAATTTTATATACCATTGAACGAAAATGTTAAAATTTTGTTAGACGACGTGAAAAAAGAGATTTCCTTCTCCTAGTCTAGTTGCCTCACCAAGGCTGAAGAACCTTGTCTGCCCTACTATTTACCCATAGCTGGGGGGAGAATAATTTGATTCATACCTTTCCCAAGGGTATTAGTGCTATGTGAAATGCTCATCCAGGATTTGAACTCATGTCACCGTGTCCATTTGCTATATATATATATATATATATATATATATATATATTGTTTCATTGTATCACAAACTTTTTAGTGTGGCTAGACATGTGAGACACTTCAAGATGGGATCTAAATCCACCTAACTTTACGTTACACCAATAACTTACCTCTCAGCTAGCATTAGACCCAAACAAGCGAATGAATTTAACAAATATGTGTTAACTTTTATCTATCTACTTTTTACCTTATTCGATACTGGAGTGCTCAATACGTCAGAAGAATTTTGTATTACGTGAGTTGCAACCGTTACTTCATTCAGCAAAGTGCTCAATCACCTGGTGGGGAGCAAATTCGATAAAATATTTCAGACAATTCGTGTTTGCCTATTCTGTCTTTGACCCGTTCAAATCTCCGTATAAGTCATTTGCCTAAAGCACATTTCCCGCCAATTCATTCTCTTCCCTCTAGGAAAATTTTTTCCTTTTGGAAAATTCCACGCATATCTTTTATTCCTCCTTCTTCGTTTCTAGATATATATGGTTTATCATCGTGTTTAATATTTCATTATTCTCTCCCCGTCGCAAACATATCTCCAGTTATGGGCCAAAAGCTTGGAAAAAAATATGGTGCCTTCTTAAATCAGAGTCAAAAAAAGTCACACGGAAACTTAAATGGATCAAAGACGTGTGTCCTATTTGAATAAAATTTTTCAAAAGAGAAATTGCTGCCTTTGTAATTGTGTAATATTAATCGTCGTAAGAAATGAACACGGTGACACGAGTTCAAACCTAGAGGAGGCTCCTTATATTTCACTACTCTTTTTCAAGCAGATAGAACTTGGCTGAAGGTCAATGACCCTAAAGTTGGCTTAAAGTGGCGATTTGAGGAGGGGAAGTTCGAGCACGAGCCTAGCTGGACTTGGACCTAAATCTGGGTTCAGGCACGTATGCTTGATTATAACTTGAACTGAACCACAAAGTCCAGTGCTATATAAGGGTGTCAAAGGTGTCGGTGATGTAGCTCGCCCACTCGAAGGTGGCCCAGCCGTAGCCGGGGGCCGTTCGACCTCGAGTCTGCCTTTGATATTTGATATCCATCCGGCACGAATGCCAGACGGCCCACCTAATACCAGGTAAGTATGGGTAAATAGTAGGTCAGACTGTCTTTAACCTTAATATAACAATTGGTCGAGGAGAAGACAAACTCTGAAGGTAAACCATTTAAATTTCGCTTAAAATTGATCTTGTATCAAATCCTGCTTGTACTGAGTTGTTGGTAAAGATATATATATATGTATGTTAGGCCTATAATTACCAATCAAAATCGACCTTCATAATCGGACTAATCTCATAAGATGAATGCACATTCTACCAACCTGCAAAAATAGGTTAACAGAGTAAATGGAAATTGAATTACTATGACCAGAAAATCCAGTAAACACTCGCGCGCGACATATGAAACCACTGGACAGTTGTTTCGACCTTATTAGGCCTCATCAGCAGGTGTATACCGTGATCTCCCCCTATGGAAATCAAACCAGCAACCACAGAATGCAGAGCCGAAACTCTACCACTGAGCCACAGGTCAACATTGCAAACAAACGATGCGAAATTAATTAGTTATGAGGGTGGTCAGTGGTAGAGTTTTGGCTCTGCATTCTGTGGCCACTGGTTCGATTTCCAGCGGTATACACTTCTGATGAGTTCTTGAAACAGCTGTCCAGAGGTTCCATATGTCACGCGAGAGTGTTTGCTGGATTTTCTGGTCATGGTAAATCAATTTACAATGTAATTGCTCAAGTTAAACAAGAAAATGTACCTCAAAGTGCCTTAGAAAATTATTAAAAATTATCTTTTCAGATATCGTAATGTGTCGACCCGTTAACCCTCTGGTATTTTAAGACTTCCACTTTGTAGGAGCTGTCTAAAAACATCGACGGCATCCCTTGCATGTGGTTAAGATGTCATCGGAAAAAGATTATCCTGGATATCACAACAAACTATATATAGTAATGAAGCTAATCAAACGATTTGAGTTCTCGGTAGCCGTTAAGCGTATATGTAAACAAAAGAAAATTAATACATATACGTTAAACCCCTTTGTTTAACGTGTGGTTGTTGATATTCTGCAAGGTATCTGACTGGCGTAAAGTCAGCCGGTTTTCGATCTCAGCTTGAAGCATTTCACGTCTCACCACACTGATGAATTGTGATTCTACGATACAGTCTGTCTGTGGATGACAATGTATATATATATATATATATATATATCATGCCGCGCTGGCAGCACGGATTTCCCTATTCCACTCTCGCCACCTGTCTCTATTTTCCAATGATCCCAGGAGGGCTTACAATCTACATCCTGTATCGGCACAGAGCTGTTTTATATAGGTTTTAGCTGGTCGTCCTACCTTTGCATGTCAACATGAAGAGGTCCACAAGAGTATATCGCTTATGAGCAAGTTCATACTTCTTCAGCAGTTTTCTACATGTCTAGTTCGTCTAATTTGGATAGTTTTCGTAATGGTTGGCGTACAGCTGCCGTTTTGTGCGATGTTGCCTCAAAGACTTGTTCAATATTGCTCGCGGCATTCTTGTGTAATGGCTGTCAAGTTTTTCTTAGTTAGTGTCCATGTAGTGCATTCATAAAGCTGTATTGACATGACTGCTGCTTGGTAAAAATTGCGCTTTATTTTATCGGTCATGTCTAACTACCATATGACCGAGAGACCATCGATAGCTATCCATGCCTTTCCTTGTCGTGTGAACTTGTCTACTAGTTTCAAAGCCCATCCCTTTGTGTGGAGATGTCACCTCTTTGATTAAAGCATATGTTTTCCGACTTGTCTGCGTTGACATGGAAGCCTACGCTTGCAGCTGCTCATTCCAGACTATGTAGCAGGGTTTCGGCTTGGGTTGGTGTATTTGCCAGAAGCGCTATGTCATCGGCGCAGTACATGTTAGTAATTGTTTGTGCAGGGTATCTTTGCTTCTTTCCTTTGCCAGCTTGAAACCGCTTTCTTTCATTAAATCAATAGACGTTCCAAACATGTAGTCTAGACAGATGATAAACAAGTATGGGGCTAATGCGTCTCTTTGTAGTTCGTGTCTGCATCATGTGAGCAAACGTTTACTTTCGTGTTTTTATATAGCATCATTATATGCGACCGTTTCTTTGGGGAGGTCGTAGGTGAAAAGTATTTGCTCCATCTTCCTTCTGTGTATGGAGACAAAGGCCTTTGAGAAATTGACGAATTATATTGCTCTCTCAAGGTTTTTTTTGCCCGTACACCTTCGAGAATTCAACGAATTGTCCAAATTTGTGATATCGTGGATCGATTTCTCCCAAAGCCACTTTGGTTCTTCCTAATTATTTTCTCAATTTTGGGTTCTCTGCAGTTGCGTAGGAGAGCATTGTAGATCTTGGCCACTTGGGATATTAGGGTTATACCTCGGTAGTTCTTGTCTTTTCTAAGGTCATCCTTCTTAGGGAAAGGGAGGATGCATCTCTTTGTCAATCTGTCAATTGTGTTTTGATTATATACGGCATTACAGTGTCGGAGCAGTATGTCGTTGAATTCCCTGGTCTTCCATACTTCTGGTTGTATTTCATCTAGCGCTGCTGTTTTCCTATTTTAAATTTTTCTAAGTACTGACTCGAGTTCTTGCATAAACTATCTTAGATTGACGTCTAGTTGATTACTATTAATTTTCATGATTGGTTCATGCGTAACTTTCGGAGGGTTTCCGAGTAAATACTCAAAATGTTGTTTCCACCGGTGTATTCGTTCTTCTTGGCTGGTAGCTTTCAGTTTAACTTTCGGAGTACTCTTCCTTCTGCTCACTTCGTTTACCGTCTGTCATGCTATCATAGATTGTCTATCTTCAACCGACTCTCTAATCTTATTGATTTGGTTTTGTATGTATTCCGTTTGTTCTTTTAGGTATATATTAGTTAATTCATTTTGTGCCTTCTTAAGGTTATATATATGTATATATATATTAAAATGAGTCGGCCCACGAAGAGGTTTGTATTTCTTAGGATTTGTTTATTTATCTTTAAGTATTTAAGTAGAGTTTACTTAGCTTGAATTCATAGTTTTTTCTTCTTTTAGACCGATTACCATAGCAGAGTAAACCCGGCTCATTGTCCTGGTGGGTAGAGTGTTCGCCAATGGTCCGGGAGACCTGGATTCAATCCCAGGTCACGTCACAACAAAGACTTTAAAAATGGTACTTGATACCTCCTTGCTTAACACTCAGCAATATAAGGTACGTATGAAAGGTAAAGTGGAGCAACCCAGGGGAAAAAGTGGTGCCCTACACCTCGGTGTAGTAGCTATGGAAAAGGGAGCCTTTGGATTGCCCTTGACAACGGTCACCAACTTTACTTTTACCATACCAAGGTTAATGGATCTGTCTATTGGAGCTGGAGAATACTCCGACTACATCTCTGTTGAGGGGTAAGATTCCCCCAGTGTGTGTCCTGCATATGACGTTAAATAATCTGTTGGTGACGCTCTTGTGATGTTATGGCTTTGGGAAATGCGGGGTACCCCTTTATTGCCATCGCTCCTTGGTCCACTCTGGCCTGGAGTCGTAGCACCTGATAGGGTCTTATCTATGGGTCAAATGGAATTTTTTAACATTTAAACTGTGTCTCATGCTAAAATGATTTTTTTACAGAACTGTTTTACATTCAACTGTGTGTAAACAAAAACTGTACAAATCCTAAACTGAACTGTTTAAAATAGAGGTGTTTGATTATTGAACAGCATGTAAATAAATGGCTAATATTTTGTTAAATTGATCGTGATTCATAGCATTACTTGGAACTATTTGAATTTGTTGACATGCGAAACTAAATTGTTAGAAATAGAACTGTTTGATCAATTAACTGTGTATCAATAAAAAACTGAACTCATGCTAAACGGAATTGTATAAAATAGAACTATTTTAACATTTAACTGTGTGTAAACAAAAACTGTATTTAAACAAATGACTATGTGTATACAAGAAATTGTGTACTTATGCTGAATTGAATAGTTTGAAGTAGAACTGTTTGATCATTAAACTGTGTATTCGTATTGGATAGAAATAAGTGAAACCATTTAACTGTGCGAAAGAAAATGAGCTCAAGCTCATTTTGAAATATTAATCATATTTAATATATATGTATAAATGGATTTGGCAGTAAATAACCTCCAATGTTTGATATGCCATAAAACCAAACCAAACTAAAACAATGTGGTCCAGTTAGCTGCAGCAGTAGAAATTACCTATTACTTTGCAGACAGGTAAGACCCCACTCAACGAATGTCCTGAATTGACACTAAAAAATCTGATGGTGTGTTTCCAGTAATGTTGAGGCTTTGGGGAATGCGGAGTAACTCTTCATTGCCATTGCTTCCAGGTCCACTCTGGCCCGGAATGGTAGCACCTGATAGGATCCTATCTATTGGTCAAATAGAACTAAACTGTGTACTTATGCTAAACTAAAATGTTTGAAATAGAATCGTTTTTAAATAGAACTAACACGTGTACTTATGCTAAACTGAATGGCATGAAATAAAACTATTATGATATTTAACCGTTTTCAACCAAAAAAAATGTACTCATGATGAACTGAATTGTTTGGAATTTAATTCGGCATTAAAAGAGCCGAAAAGGGTGGACGCGTCGTAAAACAAAACAACCACCCAAGCAAACCAAACTAAGGTTAAAGAGCCCAGTCTGTCCTAATATTAACTCATAGCTGCTGGGTGAATAGTTAGACCCATACCTTTTCCAAGGGTATAAGGGCTATGGGAAATTCATTTGAGGTCGGGTTACCTTATTCATTTGCTACGATGATAACACGAGCATCTCAAATTTAACTCTAAATACACCTTGAACCCGTAAAATCTTTACTGTACCTTAATGGCATAAAAATGTATAGGAATATCACAATGTTTTTCAAGCATAGAAAGAACTATCAAAACTGGATAAAAATTCATTAGCTTTACGTAGTCGATCCACACGGAAGCTTCTGTTCAACAATTTTTTTTTGTCAGACATTATTTTTTACTTGAAATATATTGGGTATAATCATTAAATATATATCTTTGAAATATCTAATTTGTGTCTTTGAGTGCGACAAATTCTGTGCATCTTTTACTTCTATGTGTTCTGAGTGCATCTACAAATAGACGTCCGTTAATGTGTATATAATTATGGCAAAATATTTTATCCAGTGCGCATATCTGCACACATATCCGTATAACAATTCATATTCAATGATTTCTGCTTCGTTTGCCCATGTACGTTTGTATTTTCATTTTATTATGGCATGTGAAATCTGTTTGGCCCTCACAACTTTAAAGGTCAATGCTCAAATCATTTGCAATGCAATTTTCCTCTTAGTTGCTTCATTTCTAACAGCTGACATGGCGCGTGAAGTATATTTTCCTCTTCGCAGGTTTTAGTTACGAACGCCCGGAGAGGACAACACGCTGGGCATGTCAACATGACATATTGAACAAAATAAACTCCATAAAAATCTACGTAATGATGTCACAGAAAAACAAGAAAATGAATTTTTCGATGGTTGTAAGGAATTAAGAATTTTTTTTTTTTTTTTTTTTTTTTGCTGTTACTCGAATTCAATTTTCGACGGTTTCTGCCAGCAAATCGGCAAACATCAACATTCGAGTGTCTTTTTTATTTATTTATTTTTTTTCAAATTCTTTTCTATCAGATGTTGACAATAAATTGACTCCGTTCATCGGGATTAATTTGCTTCCTGTTTGGGTTCACTGCTACAGGGTATTTCCTTCTTTTTTGTTTGTCAGTGTTAAAAAATATATGTTTATCAAAATCATCGAAATAAAATAGCCTAAAACGGGTATGACTGCTTATCTCGACCCTGTAGAGAAGAAAATCAACTGTTTTAAAGGATTTGGTATTCACCTGATGACCATTGAACATGTCCTACTCTCTTTCTCGCAGTGGTCTCTAATGATATCCCTGCTTCAGTTACATGGCCCTTATTCGGTTGTTCTACTGCCAGCTCCCATCTCCTCACCTCACTTCAGTCCTTTCTTTATTTTAGTTCTCCGGTCGTTCCTTTGTCACTTTCGTGTCACGCTGGTGTTCCTTTCATGTCGAAATATTTATTCTTATTCGTTGATAAGGAATGATAACGCGTTTACAACTTCAAATGAACATTTTACTTTTATTTGTTGCCGGCTTTTCAATTATTACCCGTTTGGTATAAACGAGGAATAAGTAAGAGCAAGGTGGAGCGTTCGAACACTGCAATTTTAAAACCGTTTTAGTCACTTGAAAGCAGACAATCAGAGCTGCGGTTTCAGATTGACCTCGAGTTCAATGGCTATTAATCATACTTGTTGATTGTTGCATTTTCCATCTAGTTTAACGGTTGAAAACCTTATTTGAATTCTGCGCTACATGTCAAAAATAGATTTCATTGATCAATTATGTAAAACTTCCATCTAGAAAGAGGTGAAAGATTCTAATTTGCATTTCATATTCATCTAATTTATCGAAGAATCGATTGATTGATTGATTTTAACGGGTTATTTCAGGCTTAGATGTTAGGGAATCACGTTGAATGTAGGTTTATATTTACTTTTTGGGGGTATTTCTTTCTTAAATTTTTAAAGCACATTGTCCAATCGAATTCAAATCATTTTTAAAGCACAATGTCCAATCGAATACGAATCCCTTTTTAAAGCACATTGTTCAACTAAATACAAATAAATCTTAAAGCTAATTGTCCAATCGAATAAAATTACTTTTTAAAGCACATTGTTCAAGTAAATACAAATAAATCTTAAAGCTAATTTTCCAATCGCATACAAATCACTTTTTAAAGCACATTGTCCAATCGAATATAAATAATTTTTAAGCACAATTTCCAATCGAATACAAATAATTTTTTAATAAACCTATTTAACTCATACACGGGACCCTTAAAGGTAATTAGGGTCAGAGTTGACTTGTGAGAAATAATAATGAAGGAGTTATCTGCACTTACGAGATATCGAGATACTGAGCCTTGCTATCAGATGTAAGTCAGTGTCTTACGCAGGTCACCACTTTTTCGATAGTTAGTGTATTCTACAGTTTACTGTCAGGGCTATACTTGGACATTGGATGATCTGTTCAAAGAAAATTTTCAGCATCAATGCCGACACTAAGAAATTATCACTCAGTTGAGAATTCTGATGAAAAATATTGATTTATTTAATTTAGGAAATATGTTGTCCATTTGTTACCCAAACGGTTTCTGTGAATGAGCTGATTGTCTTTACCTTTGGCCCTGTCGGTTGGGGCTACAGAATACACTGACTGGATCTCTACAGAGAAGTAAACTCCTCTCTTGAGTGTCCTTGATATGATACTTAACACTCCGATCGGGACAGTTCAGTAATGCCACAACTTTGGGAAATGTGGAGTACCCCTTCATTGCTATCACTCTTAGGTCCACTCTGGCCCTGAGTGGAAGCACCTGATAGGGTCCTATCTCTGGGTCAAATAGAACTGTTTGACATTTAAACCGTGTACTTATACTAAAATGAATTGTTTGAAATAGAATTGTTTTTGTATTTAACTGTGTGTAAACAAATGACTGATTTTTAATTGAATTGTTTGAGATGCATAGGTATATTTGCACCATTTAACTTTATTGACATATCAAACTGAATTGTTATAAATAGAACTGTTGACATTTAAACTCTACCTATGCTAAATTGAATTGTTTGAAATAGAAGTGTTTTTAAATGCAATTGTGAGTAAAAAAAAACTGTACTTTTGCATGACTTGTTACTGTTGACACGTGCAAGTTGTGATCAATCTGAGCGGATGCATTTTTTCTTTTTTCGCCATGTAGATGAATGTATTGCGTGTGGAATTTAATAAAGTCTGTCACTGAATTTCAGTATAATATGAAGCCAAGGAAAATTATGCCTGATTTGTTGGTTTTCAAGGGTAGTTAAATCTTATATAACTAGAAAATACAATGTATTTGGTAAAATATGAATACTGCCTTTGTATCGTCATCAAAATCTAGATTGGACTGATACGAGGAAGAAGTTATCGCTCGCAGTGCTTGTCAAATAAAAAATATCAGTCTCGGTTCATATAGTATACATGTGTCTGGTGGATAAGGTTTCGCCAAGCTTAGTATACCTATCTCTTTACCATTGAATTGAAGCGACCGAAATCCCGAGAAAAAGTTTGATTGGTTGTGAGAATAAATATCGAGAATGAAGTTGTATTTACAAAGGCAGTACGAAAACGTTTATTTTCTTAAAAATTTTCTCTTTGACATTCGATGAATTTATTCAAAAAGACTTTCTCTGGATCGAATTACATAGGCAGATATAGCTTCAAAAAGAAAAAGCCTAAAATATAGGGTTTTATTGAAGCTTCAGATCTTACATCAGAGTATCCTAGATCCGGGCTTTTAAAAATTTTTTACTTGATGCTCCCCTGGTAACCAAATCTAATTTCCATTTACCCGCAAATAAATTAATTGAGTATTGGCAATTTTTTTCTGGGTCTTACTTAATGTCATGCAGTAACCAAATTTAATTTCCATTTAGCTGCAAATAAATTAACTGAGTATCGGTGACATTTTCTTTTGAGTCTCACTGAATATCATGATGAGAACGGTTGATTTAAAAAATGTTTTCGGCATCAAAATTAATACTTTTTACAAAATATTGAAAAGTTATAATAATAATAATAATAATCGTGCCATCAAAAGTTTACCCATTCTTTCATTCACAAAGCCATGCACACAAAGACATACATTATATATATATATATATATATATATATATATATATATATATATATATATATATATATATTGTCACGAAGAAGGAGAGGGACTAAGAGAGGAACGATGCAAAGGGTTACATTAACAGAGATAGAGAGAGAAAGTCTATAAGAACAATTAGGGAAAAGCGAAAAGGACGAACGAAAGGTAATACCAATATCAAAGCCATATAAGGAGCAGCAATACGGCCTGACGGACAGTGATTGGCTGAAACAAACTTAAACTGAATGCTGTAAAAGTGGGTATGGAATAGAAAACACGGAAGAAAGTCAGTTTCAGACCGACTGCAATGAAGTGGAGACGTTCTGAAATAGCAAGCCTATAACAGGACATGCTTAGAAGTGCTGTCGTGGGAAGCCTTAGTAAAGAGAATGAATGTACCTCAGGCGTTCAATTTTTGAAGATACAAGAAAGGAAAGACATCGAGAACAAATAAAATAAAGAGAGCTGAACTGCTTTGCTGAAACAGATGTTCCACGTGAAGAATATCTCTCTCATGAATTGCCCAGTCAGCTGGGGCTGTAGAATACACCGACTGCTTTTCTGCGGAGGAGTAAGACCCCCTCCCAAACGAGTGTCCTGGTTATGACACTAAACAATCTGATGGTCAGGTTCCAGCAGTGCTGAAGCTTTGGGAAATGCGGAGTATCCCTTTATTGCCATTGCCCCCAGGTCCACTCTGGCCCGGTGTGGTAGCACCTGATAGGGCCCTATCTATGGGTTAAATAGAACTAACAGCATACTAATGCTAAACTGAATTGTTTGAATAAACTGAATAGCTTGAAATAAAAATGTTTTTGACAAATAAACCGTACTTACACTTAAACTGCGTGCTTATGCTTAACTGAATTATTTCAAATAGAACTGTTTTTCGACATTAAAACTGTATTTACGCTTAACTGAATTGTTACATATAACTACTTGAATAGTTTGAAATGGAAATGTTTTTGATTGATTTCTCTTATTTAATGGCATATCAACCTTTGTAGGTTATTTAATGCCAAAGATATTCTCCTTGAAGAACAGTAGTTGTACTATTTAACCCATAGTCGGGAGGATAAGGGGGTTCATACCTTTCCCAAGGGTATTTGCCCGAAAGTGAACGTAATAGCGCGACTGGAGTACGAACTCGCGTACTACGATTCCGCAGTCCATCGCTTTAACCATTACACCACGAGGACACCCCTCAAATGTTTTACACACACCATTTCGACTGTTTGATACACTTGTCCATAAATTGTTGCAAATAACATTCCATATGAAAGAAACCTTTGAGTCGATAAGACATTCCGGCTTTTAAGCTGTTATTAGTAATTGTTTCCTTTTTGTAATGCACGTTCTGGTTCCTATTATAACTCTGAGTCGTGTTCTTCTTTAATCCACGAAGAACGGCGCTTAGCAGAATGGATATCTGCTTTCTTTATATCTTTTTCTTTCTTAAGTATGTGCGATTGGATCCCTAGCAATATGTTAGATATTTAAGGGCTCGAACGTGGAAGTCCCAAAATGGTATTTGTTTGCTCTACGCCTAAAGATCTCTCTAATTTCGCAACATATATATATATATATATAAAGTAAAGTTGGCAACCGTAGTCGAGGGTGACCCGAAGGCTCCCTTTTCAATAGCTACAACACCAAGGTGTAGTGAAGGGCGCTACACCTTTCCCTGGATTGCCCCACTTTACCCTTGATCCTTACCTTATAAGGCTGAGTGTTAAGCAAGGTAGCATCAAGTACCATTTTTGAGTCTTTGGTATGACTCGACCTGGGATTGAAGCCAGGTCTCCCGGGCCATTGGTGAACACTCTAACCATTATGCCAATAACGGCTGAGTTAAAAAAGGATAATTAAAAGAATAACAAAACAAAAAACAAACAAACACTGTTTTAAGAACGATGGATAGAATAATGAGCTCGGGTGTTGATGAGTAGAGCAGTATAAAAGCTAAAATTATAACTACCTTACTTTTCTTAGTTCCTCGGTTACCATAAGTGTTGTGGACCTGTAAAGGGTCAGGAAGAATAACACAACTCGGGTTTGCGTGAAACAAAGTATATTAACGAAGTATAATATAACATATGTACAAAGTGTTTGAAGTCAGTCCGACTGCCAAGTGTGTAGTAATTTACGATGCTCTTTGCTTCGATGTGGCACAAGGCCGAATGAATGGGGCACCCAATGAGATTCGAACTCATTCTTGTCGGTTGGCTAGTCAAGAGAAGGTGCCCTTGACTGCCAAGTGTTTGCCGGGAATAAGTACACTACCGTCCGCAAGTTGAGTACCATAACAATAAGTTGCTTGCGTTTTTCTAAAACTAAACCCAATCAAGAGACAGGAGTATTTCTGTGAAACAATATTATTTTGAAAACTTGTTGCGTCAACGAAAAACACTTTACTGATAATTGTTTTTAAACAAATGAATTTAATAGCAACCGATGAATTCAAAGAAAAGTCTTGCGGGACACATGATAGAGTCGTTTGGCTAAAGAGCCTCAGAGTGAGATCATTTGGAAATTGCTGGTTCAGTCCTCACAACGGTAAAATAATTAGAAATACTTATTATAGCATAACAATTTTACCCTAACACTTTTTAAGGAGGTGCACGTGGTGTAACGGTTATCGTCTTAGGAAATGGACACGAGTTCAAATCCTGGACAGGATGATTGCATTCCACATAGCACTAATACCCTTGGGAAAGGTATGAACCCAATTATTCTCCCTCCAGCTATGGGTAAATAGTAAGGCAGACTAGGTTTTTCAGCTTTGGTGTGGCAACTAGTCTAGGAGAAGGAAAACTCTGAATTCAAACCTGTTAAACTTCACTTGAAAATTGACCTTGTGCCATATCCTACCCAAGGGGAGGGGTTTGGTAATATGCATAGCACTTTTACGCAGTTATGGTTAACGGAATTAAAACAATCTACCGGCGTGGATTAAATAAAGAGTTCGCTCAGAGGGCTTCCTAGTTCAATATGAAAGCACAGAAGAAGGCCAAAGGACGCATCGACCGAAACGTTAGATATATAACAAATATGCGATGGCAGTATTCCGAATACTCTAATGGATAAGGTAAACAAGAGACTAAATTATTATTATATCAGTTTTTATAATGTTCTACTTGCCGTCATCCAAGCAATTTATTTCATCCACATTTCTAAACCGATTGTTCTTTTGGCATATCGTTTTTCTCGCACACATTATATATATATATATATATAATCATATAAATGAATTTTAAAAAACAAAATAAAATATTTTTGGGAGGAAATGAAGACAACCTGCCGTTGTCCAGAATATTTTTCTAGACGTACAACTTTTAATTCCAACAGTTGAATCATACATTTCGTGAATCATTGAAAACATCGAGACAAAAAAAAAATTCAATAATTTCATGAAAAACAAATTCAAAGCGCGAAACACATAAAAAATACTGAAAAAGAGTCTAAACTAATCTTGTCTATTGTTCCAACGAATAGAGTCTATATTTCTGTATATTTGTTGTTTTTTTATGTAACCATCTGGACACATTCTCAAAGAGAAATCGTCTAAGAGATCTTTTTTCGATTGTAGAAGATAAAAAAAAGAATACAAAAGAAAACCATATTCACGTTGGTCAAAACTGAATATAAAAGCAAAAATATTAGCTTTTTTGAAAAAAAATGTTTAAATAAATCGCTGAAGATACAATATAAAACTAAGAGAAAATATCTAAATTTTAAGATTAGTAGAGTTTTCTACTTAGTAGAAAAAAAAAGAACTTTGATCTTCGAGTTATATACATTTACAATACACTTCTGCAGTTCCTCACCAAATACATACTTTTTCGATTCTAATCTTTTTTTTTATAAAAATGCATAACCTATTCCTTTCTATCGATGATCATTTTGAGAAAAATGTTTGCTAAAACATTTTTTATCTGCACACAAACGGAAACTATAAATGTGCACGAGAAAAAAAAACTTTTGACAAGATTTGAAATCATATCCTGCCATCGAGTAAATATCGAAATTAAATAATGAAATTATATGATATAAGTTAAACTATGCTTTATGATTATCTTTCTAAGGTTAATGGGTTGGATAGGCTCCAGACTACTATATTTAAATGTCGAAATAATCATCGCTCATGCAACGAGGAATGGAACAATACATCTTAAAAAGAAGTGAAAAGGTGAAACTTTCACGGGGAGCTATCATGATATCTACTGGAGTTGTTAAAAGACCTCAGAAGCAAGGATTTTTTTTAATCACATCCAAAAATGTAACACCAAAAATACAATGGTATTTAAGTATGCAAGGGAGTTGAATGATTCAAACCGCACGCAACTCTAGGTTGGGTAAAAAGTTCTAAAAACTATACATGTATATAACGAGCCGTCAAAATATTGCAGACTATATTCAGAAGAAAAATAAGTATTATTGATCTTAAGAGGCCGCTTGATAAGCGCTCAGAATTAATGTTCAGGTACCGACTTAGAAGTAAATATTTTCTTGGCTTTCTAGCAACAGACTAGGTTAAGTCAGGTGATATAACATTTATAACATATATTTGTGAAAAATAAATTGTGCCTTCAGATGAATATCGTATAAACAGGATTAAAAAAACCCAATCATTTAAAAAAACACATTCAATAGAGAAATCAAAAACTGTTCAAATGTTAGCATCTAGCGCAGTACAGAAACTAAAAGTAATTTAGATCTCACATTTTTATTATCGTTTCATTATCATAGGTTTTATGTATCATCTTTGGAATAGAAGAAACAATAATCAGATAAAACTTTAGTTATTAAATCAAAATAAAAAAGTGTTTAAAGAAAAACAAGCCAGGTAAGAGGAAATAAATACGGAAATTTTACTATTTTCATCACTTAAAATATTCAGACTATTGTATTTATCTTCATCGTTATGCTCACAACGTTTTGGCCGATACGTCCTTCAACGTTCTTCAAGTGTATTATGTCGAACTTAAGAATCTACACAGAACACTGTGGACATATGGTACAGCCGATAGGGCACCTCGGGTAGTGTAATGCTTAGCAAGCTTGACTAGCAAACCTGCAAGAGTGAGTTCGAGTCTCATTGGGTGCCCCATTCATTCGGCCTTGTGCCACATCGAAGCAAAAAGCTTCGTAAATTACAACATATGGTACAGCCGATAAATTATTGGACTAAAAGTGCTTCTGAGTGAAAATATCTGGAGGCTTCAAGTTCAATCCCACCTACAGGAAAGAGAACAACAAATACTGATTATGTTTTAACATTTGTACCCGGTCATGATTAAAGGAAATAGAACAATCTAACCTTGTGGATTAAATAAAGGGTTCCCTGCAAGGTTCTGTGTAGGCTTACGAGTTCCTCATAGTGCACCTGAAAAAGCCGAAAAGTTGCCAGTATAACAATGAAGATGTATAACAATAATCCGAGTATTCTAAGTGATAAAAATTATCAGGCTTCATAAAAGAAATTTAGGCAAGGAAATTTACAAGTCAATACCTTGATAAATATGTATTTACCAAACCCACCCCGCAGGCAGAATCTGATACAAGGTCAATTTTAAAGCGGAGTTTAACAGGTTTGAATTCAGAATTTTTATTCCCCTAGACTGGTTGCCAAACAAAGGCTAAAAAAACCAGTCTTCCCTACTATTTACAGTAGCTAGAGGGAGAATAATTGGATTCATACCTTTCCCGGGGGTATTAGTAAAATGGGAAATGCTCTCAGCTTCATCGATGATTTGGACTCTTCTTACTCTTTCCATTACCTACGATGATTAACATTACACAACAAGCACCTTCAAAATACCTTGATAAATAAGTGAAGTAAAAACAAACTCATAAACTTATATAAATTGTATTAATAGAAAGGACAATGTCGGTAAAACTTCTGAAAGTTCGTAAAAGTAGCTGGGGAAAGTCAAAATTGTTCGAGTGACTAATCTGGAAAAAATTGTCAACGTTTTTTTAACAAAGCAGAAGATAAAAGCTGTCACGTCTGTAAAAAAAAGTGAAAATGCCGAAAAGAGCAACTAAAATAACAGAAAAAAAAAAAGATATAAGGAAATGACATATAATCGGTGTCTTACGTGATGTGGACTACTGACCACGGCATACAGTGAGTTCAGTCAAGCACATGTCGGTTTAGAAAGAAAGGTCGCATTTGATCAAAGCAACGCTTATTAATTCTTTGAAGTTCTGCAATTAACTGTCCAACAGAATTGGAATTGATTTGTTCATAAGACGCCATGAAGCTGTCAGTTCCAACAAGTCTGTTTGACAAAAAAAAAAAAAAAAAATTAAAAATAAAATAAAAATAAATAAATAGATAGAATTAAATAAATAAATAAATAAATAATATAAAAAATAAAAAATTACAAAAATAAATAGAAATGAAAATAAAATAAAATAAGAAAAATGAATGATGAAATGCATTTTTAGAATCGATTTACCTTTGAAAAGCAATGCAGTAGGAGAGTTCCTTCACGGTTTTACGTGTTTAGAAAATTATTAGAGATATTTTTCATTTCAACACGGTAAATACTTAAATGGAAACTATTGAATGATTATTACCGAGTAAATAAGAGTGCTAAATACGATATGTAGCCAAGTAAGTCCATATCTCTCTTAATAACCGAAAAAAAGTGTCTTTGTCTGCGGTTTGACGAAGAACAAAATTAAAGGGAAAACTTATTATTTATGTCCCCTTTGAAATCTCCCATTTTTACGCTTTTCTCACAACAACATTGTAAAGAAAAGGGAATCTTTGCATACTACTTATTCATCATTAATACGATATCTGTATACATATCAAATTCTGTTTAGTAATTCACCCAACAATTCCCACAAAATCACCTCTTATATTCTCATTCTTAAAAAGTTTTCATCAAATTTAGTATTAAAATTTTCTCACCTCTGGCTGATTTGGAAATTTGACCAAAAAATATATTACTTTATTAGCAATGTAAAAAAATTTCAATTGTTTAGTAGACTTGGTTTTTAAAATCTACCCTGATTGTTAAGTCTGGTTTGTGGACAAAACTTTAAAAAATGAAATCGATAATGAGAAATTTCATCAATCATTTTGATAGTTTCTGTTAAATAACCTCTCATGCTTATTTCTAATTAGTAAATGCTTATTCTAAATAGAAATAGTCACTTTAAAGCATGTAAGTGTACATAAGCCTTATTTGATAGGAATACTTGATAATATATAACTGTGCAAATATTTTATTATAATAATAAAATATGAAAGCTGATTTAAAATAAGATTTTAATTGAACGTTGAAAATATGAATATTTATGAATTAGATTCCCGCATTAAATAACCCATTACGAATTGAGATACTATTAAATAGATAAATGAGCCAACCAATCAATAACTGCGAAATATTATAATCAACTAATTTGTCATGAAGGGTTTTTGGACTATTGTCTTCATCTTTATTGTTATTTCTATAACGTCCTCCGGCCTTCTTCAGTTGTCTTTCGAACTCGGGAACCTTCACGGAACTTCGAACTTCGTCCTTTATTGAATCAACGGGGGTCACCTGTTCTGATTCTGTTAACCATAACCGGGTAAAAGTGTTAAGTATTCCTATATTGTTAATCGCCAGCAGTCAGGATTCAATAATGGACGTAGGTTCCCGAGTTCGACAAACACCTGGAGAAGGCCGGAGGACATATCGACTGAAACCTTGCGGAAATAACAATAAAAATGAAGACAATAGTCCGAAACCCCTTAATGATAAAAATCATTAAGCTTCGTCTCAGAAAGTTAGACAACTAACTAATTTGTCTTACTGAATGGATTATTCCCAGCTAATAATAATAATAATAATAATAATAATAATAATAATAATAATAATAATAATAATCAACAAAAAAGAGAACTTGTCATATAGTTTATTTTGCCGTCCTGGAGAACCACGGACGGAAAATAAAAGCAAATGAAAAGAGGGATAAATATTTGGTCCTTGTTAGAGAGCGAAAAAACTATGAAACACTAGGTTGACGGTGATACTAGTCGTAGTTGGTGCACTTGGAATAATGCCCAAAAGAATGATAAAGGGACTGAAAGACTTGGAAATAAGAGGACAAGTGGAGATCTTCGTGACTACAGTATTATTAAGATCGGTAAGAATACTGAGAAGAGTCCAAGAGACTTTCAGATTTGCTGGCTGCCATTTAAAATCAGGTGAGAAACAAACCATCAGCTAACGCTGGTGGGGAAAAGTCTCAAAGGAGTAAAATAATAATGACAACAAAAAGGAAAACCTGCTGAATAGTGGACTTTGCCGTCCCGGCAGACTGGACCATGAAAGTGACGTTGATACCAATTTTAAGTGTTACAATCGGTTGTGTTACCAAGGGATTGGTAAAGTGACAGGAAGTCTTTCAAATAAGAGGAAAAGTGGAGACCATCCAAACTAGAGCATTATAAGATCGGTCAGAATGCTGAGAAGAGTCAGGGACACTTGAGGAGACTTGCTGGCATTCAAACCCCTGTGGAAGACAATCATCTTAGCCAGATGTAAAAAAATTATGAAAGGAGTATAATAAAAATAATGATAATAATGTTATTGTTGAACTGGTTTGATTCCTTTGTTCAATGGTGCATGAACCTTTGTTCAATGGTGCATGAACCTTGATGGGTTATTTAAAGTCAAAACCATTCATGTTGGTAAACGGTCATGTTATCTAACTCAGAGATTGCAGATAAAGGAGGTTTATATCTTTTCAATGAATATTAGTCCGAAAGTGAACGACTGGGATTCGAACCAGCCTACTACGACTTCACAATCAAGCACGTTAGCTACCACAACACGGGGAATACTCCTTCGTTTTACTGGATATCGTAAAAGGCAAGGACTATTTAAAAAAGGAATAGTTTTGAATTAAAAAAGGGAAATTATTTTTGTTTTAATAACATTTATTTTGGATCAAGTGAATTACTTTAAAGCACGTGTGAAATATAAAGTAAAGTTGGCGACCGTAGTCAAGAGTGACCAGAAGGCTCCCTTTCAATAGCTACTACACCGAGGTAATGGGGAGGGCGCTGCTCCTTTCTCTAGATTGCTCCACTTTAGCCTTGAGACGTATCTTATATTGCTGAGTGTAAGAAAGGAGGTATCAAGTACCATTTTAAAAGTATATAGTATGACTCAACCTGGAATTGAACCCCGGTCTCTCAGATCATTGGCGAATACTCTACCCACTGGGCCAATGAGCCGGTTTAAACACGTGTGAAATATAATACCCCTTAACTGTGGAACACGAAAGCGATGGTTATACCAATTGTTATTGGTGCCCATGGTCCAGTCACCAGAGGATTAATACAGAGGGTAGAGGACATGGAAATAAGATGACAAGTAGAGACCATGAAAAGTTCAACATTGTTGAGATCGGACAGAATACTGAGAAGAGTCCTGGAGACTTCAGGAGACTTGCTGTCACTCAAACTCCAGAGTGAAACCATCGGCTAACGCTACTGTGAAAAACTCGAAAAGGAGTTATAATAGAATGAAAAGAGAGACATATACTTAGACGTTATAGGAGAACTAAAAAAGCTGTTGAACATGAGGGCGACGGTGATACTAAATGTAATTGGCGCACTTGAAATAGTCCCCAAAGTTTGCAAAGAAGACTGGAAGAGTTGGAAATCGGAGGACGAACCGGGATAATCCAAACTGCAGCATTGTTGAGATTCATCAGAATATTGTGAAGAGTCCTGTAGACCTGAGAAGACTTGCAGTCACGGAGACCCCAGTAAAAGACAATCAGCTTACGGTGGCACGAAAAACTCACAAGGACGAATATCTCTCATATTCCGTCTTTTTTAAAATCTTCACGTTCTTTATTTTTTGAAATGGTGATTGACCTTTTCACCTCATTAAATGTATGGTCATTTCTCTCTCTCTCTCTCTCTCTCTCTCTCTCTCTCTATATATATATATATATATATATATATATATATATATATATATATATATATAAATGTGTGTGTGTGTGTGTGTGTGGATAAAAAAAGTATTAAAATTTCTATGATTTGAAACAGTCTCATCATGATATGTATCAACATATTCTGGAAACCACCCCATATATTCTATATAAAATACCTTTTTCTATAATCCAATAGAAATGTTATCACTTTTTGAATAACCTATGTAAGATTCCAAGAGTGTACTGACTGAACGGTGGAGACTATTGAAAATCGTAATATCATTAAGGTAACCTCACAGAAGGCTTAAGATTTTTTGAAGAACATTGTATACATAAACATACGCCCCCCCCCGAAATATTGCACACACACACACACACACACACACAGAGCGAGAGAGAGAGAGAGAGAGAGACACACACACACACACACACACACACACACACACACATATATATAGGTAGACGGTATGGAAAATCAGAAGAAAAAATACATGCGATTTTCATACCTTCTGATTTCATTCCAAACCGTATCCACACACACACACACACACACACACACACATATATATATATATATATATATATATATATATAGTGGGCGTAGGTGTGTACATTTTATGGCTTCTGGGGGTCATGCATAATTACGTCGGTGCAATCTCAATCCAATTTACATCTGCCTTTTTGTCCGACAATGCACCGAAGGACTTAACATAAAATAGACACCTTATTTAACAAAAACCTCTTCCATGTTCTCCTAACATCACTTCAATTAACTTTTATCAGCACCTGTGTATTACATCTTACTTAACGATGCTTTATGAGACTAATGCCTGCGTACACAAATAATAATAATAATAATAATAATAATAATAATAATAAGAAGAAGAAGAAGAAGAAGAAGAAGCAATGACGCGTTCCAGCTTCTTTGATATAGAGCAGAAAGCATCGGGTTTTGAGATCAGAACCAAATCTATAGGATACCAATTCCGCTGTTACGAGCATAAGTAGGCACCCCAGGGGCATTTCCGCTTTCTGTCATCCCTTCACCCACAGGTTCAAAGTTATAATGTCACAGATCGAAAGAAATGAAGCAAACGATGAAGCATCGTAATGATTTATGTCTGATTTCGCGACTAATAAATCCACAGTGCTGATATGAAAAATATGTTTGATGCGACGTGTCTTTGGCCCGGACTCTGCCATTAATTAAGGAAAGGTTCCTCTCTCAAAAGTTGTCTGCATTGCTGTTTGTTCTTGTTTTTTTTTCCTTCTTTTTTTTCCCTCACATTTCCGTTTGCTTCGTACAGCCTTTTAGGTTCATTCTTTATATTTTAGTGAAGTTTACAGGGTTGGAAATTAACAGTAAATTATTATGACGTTTATTATTAAGAGAGTTGGAAAACTCTTTTTTCCTTGCCTCGTTCTGGAGAAGCAAGAATGAGAGACAGAGTCTGAGAGGATTGATTGGTTTTGACGGCATGTCAAACAGTTTAGGTTTATTTAATGCCTATATGTTAGGGGAACTCTCTCATTTTAGGTATTAACCTCTACCTTAGGGTAGAGGGTTCGCCAATGATCCTGGAGACCTGGGTTCAATCCCAGGTCGTGTCATGCCAAATACTTTAAAATTGGTACTTGATACTTCCTGGCTTTACACTCAGCAATATGAGGTACGTATCAAGGGTAAAGTGGAGCTATCCAGGGAAAGGAGTAGCGCTCTCACCTACACCTCAGTGTAGTAGTTATTGAAAAGGGAGCCTTTTGGTCACCCTCGACTACGGCTGCCAACTTTACTTATTAAGTAGTGTTTTTTCTTTGTAGAATTTTATTTTGCACATTGTCTTATCGAATTCGAATCGTTCTTAAACAGACATTTGATCCATTAATGGGCCTTATCAAGTACTACCAGATAAAGTCAGGGTAGGCCTTGGGGTAATTGCAAAGAAGGAGTTTTCCGCTTCCAACGATCGCCAGAAATAGAAATTCACCATCAGACGCAGTTCCTTATTATAACAAAAACTTCCCCACCCGTTAAGATGGGTGGATGAAAAATAAAATGCGAAATACAAATGCGAATGATATAGTCCTCGTATCATAAAAGTCAATAAACAAAGGTCTACAACGATAGCAAAACAAAAAGCTGAACATTGTGTCATTGCTTATCTCGACTGTTCATGTGTTATATATACATATATATATAGTCATCCACTGACAAATTGTTTCGTTGAGTCGTAACACATCGCTGTGGCTTGACATGTGAGACGCTTCAAGCTAAGATGGAAACCCAGCTGACTTTACGTGAGTCGGAATCTTACCCCAGAAGCATCGTCATTCTCAACAGAAGTTAAGTGTTGTTTTTTTTTACCTATATCTTTCTACATGTCTATTATCGGCTACCCGGAGTGCTCAATTCTTTAGAGGAGCTATTGCCTTTCAGTGTATGTAGCCAGAGAGCTCAACCCACGAGGGGGACAATATATATATATATATATATATATATATATATACTAACCTTCTATCTACCAGCATTCACGGTTACCAGGAAAAAAGAAAAAAATCGCCATGAACGAGAGATAATAATATCTCGAATTACCGCCCGGGGGGAAAATAAAAAAACAAAGAAGTCTTGCAGTCAATCAGATCCCAGTAAAAACCATCAGCTAACGTTGGTGCGAAAAACTCTCAAGTTCCAGTGATTGTGATGAAAATTAAACTTTGCAATTTGTTGTATAGTCTTCTATGGATTCAACCAAGAACATAATCAAAGATAATGAACCAACTTCCATGAACAAACGAAACACACTTCTTTATAAAAATATATATCTCATTTTATTCTCGAAAGGAGCACAAAGGTTGTTGTAAGGTTTGAGAGATAGATGGAGAGACATGTACTCAGAGAGGGGACTTCTTCTTGCCCCAAATCTTCTTCCTGGAGCAAGGGGGTGCTAACGCTTGAACCCCCTTGCAAGCCGGTTTGTCACAGACGACCTTCAGTGTCTAAATCTGACCGCGGAGTTCTCATATCACGTGATCCCCTTCCGGTTACATACACGCTCGACTGGCCTACCCCGAGCACTGCCATCCCCCTGTTTTCGAATCACAACGTGACAGCTTATCAAAGCACACGGGGTCACCAGAAACGAACCCAACATCCATGTCAACAGTCATTATATAACAGATTGAGTGGGAAAGGTGATCAACTGTTAATTGTTCAAGAGACTAAACCTTGAATATGCTATCAAATATTATATGCACACACTAGAATCCGACCTACAAAATCAGACTCATAAAATTCTCTGGGATTTTAAGAGGCGAACGAATCAGGTAACTCCAGGCCCAGTCGGATAGAGCTGCTGAACAGACCGACTGCATATTTGCAGAAGGGTAAGACTTCCCCAGCGAGTATCCTGATGACCAAGTTAAGATAAAGGAAAATCGAATAACTCGAGAAATATATACAGATGGCCAGAGAACAAACCTGGTGTGATTGGTTGAAATGCTTTGTAGAGTCACGAACCAGACATGCAGAACACTGCTGGAGAAGCAGGGACGAACTCATAAGTGATTTACCCTTGTGGACCCCCACACATGGCCATGCAAAAGCAGGACGATCAGCACGAACATACATTCAGCAACTATGTGAGGATACGGGATGTTGTCCAGAAGACCTGCCTGAGGCGTCAGGGATATCTGTGCTACCAGCACGACATGATGATGATGATGATGAAGACTTCCCCAGTGAGTATCCTGATGACCAAGTTGAGATAAAGGAAAATCGAATAACTCGAGAAATATATACAGATGGCCAGAGAACAAAAAGAAAAATGTGTCGAATTTGAAGGTAATTGTAATACCAATCATTCACGCAATCACAGAACAATGCCAAAAGAAATGGAAAAAACACTCTGGAAGCTTGAAAGCGCAGGTAGAACTGCGTTGATCTAGACACCAAACCTGGTGAGATTGGTTGAAATGTTTTGTAGAGTCCTACGGTAGTGACATCGGTGAAATCCTATAAGGATTAGTAGTGTGATAGACTCACAAATGGTAATAAAATAATGATAATTATCTCATTCTTAGTGTGTTTTTTCTCACCAGTGTTAGCCGTTGGTCTCTCCCTGGTGTCTGGGTGACAGCAAATCACGTCAGATCCCCAGGACTTTTCAATTTATTTAAGACGATTCCAAAAATGCTGCAATCTGGACGGTCTCATATCTTTACTCTGATTTCGAATTCTTTCTGTCTTTTTTTGCAAGGCGTTTGGGACCGTTCAAAGTGCTCCACATATAATTGGTATCACCGTCACCCATATGTTTCACAGCTTTTTTATCTCTTGGTCAAGATCCAAGTCTTTTTATTTTAATTTTTGCTCTTTCTTTCATTTTCTATTTGTGGTCATTTGGAACAGTAAAATCTACAAGATGGCTAGTTAATTTTTATTATTAACACCTGGTTTGACTTTGTGGTCGGCATTACTGGGTTGGTTTCGTTTAGTTTTATGGCATATCAACCATTGTAGGTTATTTATTACCGAATCTATTTTCATTCATATAAACAGTTCTATTTCAAACAATTCAGTTTAGCATAAGTATACAGTTTGAATGTCGAAACAGTTCTATTCCTAACAATTCAGTTTACCATAAGTACATAGTTTAGTTCTATTTCATCCATAGATAGGACCCTATCAGGTGCTACGACTCCAGGCCAGAGTGAAGTTGGGAGTAATGGCAATAAAGGGTACTCCGCATTCCCCAAATCTCCAGCATTACTGGAACCTCACGATCAGATGTTTTAGTGTCAAATCGTAGACACTCGTTGGTGGGGAGTCTTACACCTTTGCAGAGATTCAGTCTGTGTACTGTACGGCCCTAGCCGACTGGGCAACTTGATTCATGTTGATTCTAGCTTTTGAATAGATATCATGAAAATATTTTTTGCAGCTACGGATAGTGATCCACTTTCTCTCATTAGGTTTCCATGTCGACGTCATCTAGTTCATGATTTCCTCAAGTTATTTTCTTAAGTGTCCCAATAGTCGTTTTTCTTCCCATTTTTATTTCGTGTTTTAATGATTCCTCTTTTCTTGTTGGTCCTTGTATTATATCATTTTTGTCATCGCTGTTGCTGTTTCTTTTAATCTTCCTTTGTTTATTTTTGTAAATTCTTTGATTCACTGAATTGCCACATTAATACATTCTAATGCTGGCGAATCCTTTTCTTCATTTTTTTTTATTGTAACGGCGTATATTGTCACCAATTTTGACGTTCTGTAATTTATTCTTCTATCTAAAAGTAAGTAAAATTGGCGACTGTAGTCGAAGGTGACACGAAGACTCCCTTTTCAATTGCTATTACACCGAGATGTAGGGAAGAGCGCTACTTCATTCCCTGGACTGCTCCACTTTACCCTTGATTCTTACCTTATAATACTGAGTGTTAAGCAAGGCAGCATCAAGTACCATTCTTTTACGTCCTTGATATGACTCGACCTGATACTGAACTCCGGTCTCCCGGACCATTGGCGAACATTCTCCTCATCAGGCTAATGACCCGGTCTATCTAGTCCACTTTAAGAAGGCCCCTGTGTAACTTAGGGATGAGTCTCAGTAGCGTAATGGGTAAATTGCTGGGCTGCAGCCTCGATAAAAGTAAATTTGAACTTCAGGGGAGATATTACATTCACATTTGGAGTAATACCCTAAGGAAAGGTATGAAACCCCACATGCTTCAAGTATGGGTTAAAAAGTGTCACTGCTACCTTTTTTTTAGGAATAGCGTTGGCAGTAAATAGCCCAGAAAAGTTGATATACTATTTAAGGTTTGGTTTGTTGGGTTTTATGGTATATCAACCTTTGTAGGGTTTTTAACGCCGAATCCATTTTTATGTAAATAATCTGTTCTATTGAAAACAGTCCAGTTTAGCATAAGTACACAGTTTAATTGTCAATAACATTTCCATTTCAAACTATCCAAGCAGTTATATGTAATAATTCAGTTAAGTGTGAATACAGTTTTAATGTCGAAAAACAGTTCTATTTGAAATAATTCAGTTAAGCATAAGAACGCAGTTTAAGTGTAAGTACGGTTTAATTGTCAAAAACGTTTCTATTTCAAGCTATTCAGTTTACTCAATTCATTTCAGCATAAGTATGCCGTTAGTTCTATTTAACCCATAGATAGGACCCTATCAGGTGCTACCACTCCGGGCCAGAGTGGACCTGGGAGCGATGGCAATGAAGGGGTACTACGCATTCCTCAAAGCTCCAGCACTGCTGGAACCTCACCATCAGATTGTTTAGTGTCATATCAGGACACTCGTTAGGGGGGTGTCTTACCCCTCTGCAGAGGTGCAGTCAGTGTATTCTACAGCCCCCGCTGACTGGGCAATATATACTATTTAAAAAAAGAAACCAAACCAACCGGTATAACACACAATGGAGACTACCCAGGTATTTACCCTCTTCGGTAAGATCCTAATGATGAGTTTGGGTCCAGCAGTCTCTTTGATAATCTTTGTCTTTCTGATATTTCCCTTGATTTATGTCAAGTTCTAATATATCGGGGTGTATGAAGATTTTTTGTTTTCAAATGTTTCGCTGTTTTC
>OY757910.1:42158577-42203577 GCA_963585895.1 Sepioteuthis lessoniana
TATATATATATATATATATATATATATATATATATATATATATGTGTGTGTGTGTGTGTGTGCGTGTGTGTGTGTGTGTGTGTATATATATTTTCACCATATCACTTGCATTTCTTTAGCAAACAAAATGTTATGACATAGATGTTATAGGGGTCTGTATCTATATTGGGGAGACTAACCAGGCGGTAATGTATTCTCTAAAATGGCATGGGTAAAAGAAGGTAAATGTTGCTGTGATCCAAGAAGCGTCATTCCAATTCGTTAAGGTATCATGATTAATGGATGAGATATGAATCAGGTAAGTAAACAGCACGAAGCACGAATCAGGCGATCATGAACGAATCTTAGGCTGACATATATGCTTATATATAGATATTTCCCGGGTAATACCACATACATAAAGTGACCGGCAACCATTCACTGTAGCACTCATGCACTGTGTCATATTCCTTGCCGATCGACCCAGGCTTTTTGTTGGTTGTGTTATTTTTATTTTATGGCATATCCAACCATATGGGTTATTTAATGCAAAAATACTGGTTTCAAATGCATGATTTGTAAGGGAATACTTTGTAGATAACTTTATATTTGAATGACGTGTTATATCTTATTTTTTGCACAGGTTAAATGTTTGTTTGTTGAGTGTTTAGGACATATCAGCATGTGCATATTATCTAACTCTGAATTCTGTGGACACACACACACACACACACACACACATATATATATATATATATATATATATATATATATATATATATATATGCCATGTGTAGGCAAATTTCTTGAAGGTACGTTGTGCCTTCAATAAGTTTCCACACATTTTTTGTACAGGCATTTAACATTGCTGTAGACTCTTGAAAATTCAGTATGTTATTGCTATACATCTTATGAGATGACTGACCATTTCTTTTTATTTCAGGTTCAAATGAACAGCTTCAGCAGCAATTAGAATACATCCTACTAAAGCCTGACTGTCACAGCTGGTGAATTTCAAAAATTCAATCTGGAGGTGAGGACACTTTAGAAGAACGATATGCGATAAAATTGTGTTTTAAACTTGGAAAAAATGCTACAGAAATGTATGGAAGGCTTCAGACTGCTTTTCGACCATCTTGCATGAATCGAGCATAAGTCCTTTAGTGGCATAAGAGATTCAAGAAAGCCAGGGAGTCTGCGAGGGATGACGAGAGGTGTGCGAGGAGTAAGGCAGTTAGAACACCAGAGTTGATTGGCCAAAGTGTTAGGGTTAGGGTTGACTTCTCTGACCACCCATTTTCTTTAACAAGGGCCGAAGTCATGAGTGGGATCATTTTGGCTTACGGGTCACGTACAGCTCAGCTACGAGGATCCTGTTTTCAAGTAATCCAGGTTGATACCAACGTCTTTGTAGAGCGAGGGGTAGTCTTACCCCTTCTGCATATGCTGTCCGTGTATTCTACTGCCTCAGCCGACAGAACAGACAGGCGATTTGTAATGAATAAACATTCGAATTGTTCAGTATGTATGTATTTTTCTACCATTCAACAATGGGATATTGAAAAATTCTCAGATAAACCAAGATGCGATTAACTAAACTCATGAAAAGTAAATGCTCCTCTTGCTTGTTCAACTCGATCGTTCCACAGTTAATCAAGACTTTTTAACCCTCCAAAATAATTTTCTCCTCATATCTAATCCTAATGTTTTCATGATACCCACGTACATCTACAATCTTATATAAAGAAAGCGAGGTTAGGTCTTGGAACCCTGAGCCTCCCATGGCCAGAGGCGTCTCACCCAGGGCTTTTAGTGTACATGTAGTATGCTGCAAACTGTTATTTAACCACTTAAGCACCTGTTACAGGTTCACTAGACTATGTGAATATATATATATATATATATATATATATATGTGTGTGTGTGTGTGTGTGTGTGTGTGTGTGTGTGTGTGCGCGTGTGTGTGTGTAGCCTTTCTTCGTTAAGTCATATTTGATTAAAGAATAAATACATTTTGTCGGCAAATTTTCACATCTATCCTTTCAAGTTGTCGTGTCAAAGTAATCATATTCGGCTGGAATTAGATATTTGATTACATTAAAATTAATTTTAATGAATTTAGTATTTTGTTTCGTATCCTTGAATTACTTAATCTTGAAGCCTTACATATCAGAAGTGAAAATCATGAACTCGATAAAATTAATTTTGAATCCAGTACTCATATACTCAAATGTCTTTAGCTACTCCTGGTATTTATAGAATCAAATTTAAAAATAAACGCCACAATAATGCACTAGTATTAAAAAAAACTTCTTACAAAGTAGTTATATACGCGCAAAGTTTGTATCGCTTGTGCAATATACACGACAACTGATAATGGCCTAAAATTGGTCCAATAGTACTTGGGAACCAATAAATTATAGAAAGTTATTAACTAATTCCGATCGGATATCCATAATATCAATGCGGCAACTTGAAGGGATAAAGACAAGAATATGTAGATAAATAAAATATCCGTATTGTTTAATCATATATATATATATATATATAGTCATCTACTGACAGACTGTTTCGTTATATCACAACTCAAAAGTGTGGCAAGACACGACGGACACTTCAAGTTGGGATTGAAATCCACCTAAGTTCACGTTGGTCAGATGACTCAAGTAATTTAGGGAATTTAACGCAATGTGTATTAACTTCCATTTGTTTCATTTTACGCTATCAGATACTGAAGTGCTTAATTCGTTAGAAGAACTTTGCATTATGCAGGTGGCCGCTGTCAGTTCCTTCGCTAAAGTACTCAACCCCCGGCAGAGAAGAATATATATTGTCATCCACAGACAGACCGTTTCGTTGTATCACAACTCTTCTATGGGGATAGAAACGCTGGACGCTTGAAGCTGGGATCGAAACCCACTTAAATTTACGTTAGAAAATTGCTACATTTTATTGGCTATAGATATGCAGAAGTGAGGTTATCTTCAGCCGAAATTACGACTGTCCGAGTATATACTTCTAGTTAGCAAGAACAAATATCAAGGAATATAGTTTGGTATCTTCGCTCTTAATGGCCTATCAACTGCTGAGATTTTTTTAATGCCAAAGACATCTTTGTAAAAGAACTGTATTTGATCATTCCGAGTTTAAAGGTTTAAGAATAATCAAAACTTGTTGCGTCTTGCTGTTTCTTCCCACGAATTGACCAGAAAAAAATTCATGGAAATATTGGGTAAGTTTACAGGTGTTACACGGTACCAGTAGCAAGGAATCATCCCTGTTCTAGAATTCATCAAACCTGTTTTTTTTTTAAATTTTTGTTTTAATTCTGACTGAATTAGATATAAAGGTATTCTACAGCCTCAACCGACTGGACAATAACATTTTTGTTTCTTTAGCACTTTTTACACAAATTTATAGGATACCAAGTATTTCTATATAACAGAAAAAAATTTGCTCATTTCCGTGGTTTCAATTTCTCTTATTTAATAGTAATAATTATATGGCTTCAAGTAATAATTTCCATTTATCAATCATAATTTGCTTGTATCCATACAGTTTGAAGTATAATTTACAAATAATTATAGCTTCAATAAACACAAATAACTTATAGTTATATGGTCTGACTAGTCTAGTGGGTATAGTGTTCGTCAATGATCCGGGAGACCTGGGTTCAATCCCAGGTCGTGCCATACCAAAGACTTTAAAAATGGTACTTGATGCATCCTTGCTTAACACTCAGCAATATAAGGTTCGTATCAAGAGTAAAGTGGAGCAATCCAGGGAAAGGAGTAGCGCCCTACCCAACACCTCGGTGTAGTAGCTATTGAAAAGGGAGCTTTCTGGTCGCTCTCGATTACGGTCGCCAACTTTACTTTCTTATATGGTATCACGTGTTCCCATCCGTTACAGGCACTTTTTAAATTACTATAATGACCAATACATGGTACTCTAACAGTTATAGTCAGAATGAAACTGGAATTAATAATAATGGAAAAGTAATCCACATTCAATAGTTTTCTACAAGTGGATCTTGACTGTCAGACCATTACAGTCGTAGCCAAACCAACGATTTTGGTGGGTTGAATGTAGGGATATTACCCATCTGACGAACATACTCTCTACGTATTCTAATTGTAACCTACAGACGAATCGGATTATTTTAGGTTTGGTTTGGTTTTATGGCATATCACCGTTGTAGGTGTTTAAAACCAAATTCTTTTTATAAATATAAACAGTTGTATTTCAAACAATTCATTATAGGTAAGTATATTTTTTCTTACACACAGCTAAATGTAGAAACAATTCTATTTCAAACAATTTAGTTTGGCATAAGTATACTGTTTTGTTTTATTTAATGTATAGATATGACCCTATCGGGTGCTATCACTCCGGGCCAGATTGGACCTCGGATCGATAGCAATAAACGGGTACTCCGCATTCCACAAAGCTCCTGCACTACTGGAGCCTCACCATCATATTGTTTAGTGTCATATCGAGAACACTGATTGGGTGGGGGTCTTATCTCTCTGCAGAGTTGCAGCCGGTGTATTCAGCCGACTGGGTTAAGTATATTAGGGCTGCAACGCAATCTAAAGTGTATAAAATTTACATAAAGGGCTTCTTAATATGATTAAAAAATAATAATTATCCACTGATTAAGATTTTGGGGTTTCGGCTTAATAAGCTGAGTGTTTCGCACAAAAATAATCCCAAGGAAAAAATAAAAGTAGAATGAAAGAAATATAAAAGTATCTCATTGAGTTGATCTCTCAATTAGATGTTTCCGGAAAAAAAGAGAAACGTTAATCCATTACTGATAAATAACAGAGAGAGAGAGAGAGAGAGAGAGAGAGAGAGAGAGAGAGAGAGAGTGTGTGTGTGTGTGTGTGTGTGTGTGTGTGTGTGTGTGTGTGGACTTCCCCTTCAATTAGGTCCGATTAAGTTAGAACAAGGAATTCGATATCAATTTATAATTGAGTTCATTTTTTTGACCGAATAATTAAAGTAAACCCTCGAAAATTAAGGATCTTAATAAATGTCCTATAATATGTATTTCTAAAACAAGTAAGTGATATTACATAAGTCATGTAGACAACAGCAAATATTTGAGCACACCAAAGAAAGAAAAAAAGGCTCCTATAAAAGAAATGTCATTTGAAAAAATGAAAAAAAAAAATCATTCACGAAGGCAATTCATTGTTTTTTCCCTGCAAACTGCGTCGCAAATTTGGTACATATATAAAAATAATGGGATAGTCCCAAATATTCAATTAAACGCAAAAGACATCAAAGTGTCAGGATAGAAAACTCAAAGCTATTTTCCTTGAAAAAAGAAAATGCATCATAAAACAAATGGGTCGAAACAGTAATCAATTTTAATGGCAGAAGATCAGAAATTGGCCGAATGAAATGGAATTTAAATAGCCAAATAAATAGAAAAAATTAAACCCTCCTCAAAAACAGTCTTAACAAACAAAGGATAAACGAATGGGTTCAAAAGAAACAATCATTTGGACATTTATATAAAACGGATATTCAGTTATATATCAAGATTCTGCATTGGCCAATACGATGATGCAAGAAATTTGTCTACTGCCGTTCAAGTGAAACCTAAAGTATTGTCGGAAGTAAACAAGTAAATTTATCAAATTACTTACATTTCCTGAAAAATAATTTATTCAATATCGTAAGTCTTTATTCAGGGTATGTACGAAACTTCAGTTTTCATCCTAGTATTCTACGGGATTTTGATCAATACTATGGGCTAGACTTGTTGCTTTGCGTGTGGACTTGGAATAAAAGATAACAGAAAGTCGCAGATCCCTCACAAAAATACAAACTTTAAAAAAATCTGTATATGTTTACGCAACCGTACTCCTAGTGTAGAATGTCGATTTTAAAAGGAGTAAAGCTGGTTTAAATTTAGAGCTTTTCTTCTCCTAAATTGTATTCCTAACCAAGCTGAAAGAACGTAGTTTTTCCTAATATCAACTCTTAGCTGGGGGATCAATAGATTGATTTATGCCTTAGTCAAAAGTATAAGCGTGAAGAGAAACACAATCTGTTTTGTCCTGGTTGTGAACTAAGGTAATCAATTCCATTTTCTCACGACGCTATGCACCCCTCACAAACGTTCCAGTATATCCTATTTCTAAGTTCACCAGTAGAATTTTTCAAAAAGCGTCAAACTCTGACGAGTTATTACAGGGAATAGTGAAAACGTACAACAGATAGTAAGAAACACATTTTTGATTACTCGGCCATTTACCATATTTGAATGAAATCGTTCCTTTCCAACCTTTTTTTTTTGTCAACCTTTTAAGAATTTAAATGTACTCATGAACAAACAAATCAAGAAAGTGTTTTCCTATCAGTCTGATTTCTGTAGGTCTAATAGAGCTTTAATGTTATTCCAGGTAAACATCTTTTTGTGACGGGATATAGGTAAGTAGGAAAGTAAAGTTGGCGAGCGTAGTCGAGGGCGACCCGAAAGCTACTTTTCAATAGCTACTACACAAAGGTGTAGCGGAGGGTGCTACTCCTTTCCCTGGATTGCTCCACTTTACCCTTGATACGTACAATATAATGCTGAGTGTTAAGCAAGAAGGTATCAAGTACTATTTTTAAAGTATGACGCGACTTGGGATTGAACCCAGTTCTCTCTGCACATTGGCGATCCTCTAGCCACAAGGCCAATAAGCCTGCTTAAGGTACTTTATAAAAAAAATCAAAGACAACCAAATGAGTTTATCTATTTTCTTTCTAAGCGTCACATTTCTATTTTACAGTTTATTTGATTTCTGACTTAGATCTGGTTAGTTGGTTGTTTGTGTCTTATGAAGGTTATTTAAGGCCGAATCCATTTTTATACAAATAATCATTTCCATTTCAAACAATTCAGTTCAGCATGAGTATAAAGTTTAATTGTCAAAAACATTTCTATTTCTAATTATTCAGTTCCGTTATACATTTCTAATTCAAACAATTCAGTTTAGTATAGCTTTTGTCCACAATCAGTTTCAATGCCAAAAACAGTTCTATTTCTAAAAATTCAGTTTTGCGTAGGTACAGTTTCAATGTGAAAAACAGTTCCATTTCAAAAAATTCAGTTTAGCATAAGTACGCAATTTGATTCTATTTGACCCCTGGATAGAACCCTGTCAGGTGTTACCATTCCAGGCCAGAGTAGACCAGGGAGCAATGAAGGGGTACTTTGCACTCTCCAAAGCTCCAGCATTACTAGAATCTCAACATCAGATTATTTCATATCATATCCTCGACACCCGTTAGGGGATACTTACCCCTCTTCAGAGATGCAGCCTGTGTATTCTACAGCCACCACCGACTGGGCAATTCTGACTTTAAGAGATTTTTCTGCCAACAAAATGGCACCTGTAAAATCTTTTTTACTTAAACCCAGACCGTCAGATTTCAAATAAACCTTGGTATTATATTATGCATCAGAAAGGAAAAAAATTATACCTATATCTAAACATTTCTCTATACTTGTAGTTATTAAGCATAGTTTATTTCAGCCAAATTAGGGTTTCTTTGGTTGAAAATATGTATGTGGTTTTATAGGCATGGAATATTTATTTAGAATTCGTTTAAATATGTCAACCTAAAACGTACGATTTCGATTGAACCAGTCGATACTTGCAATTCATCTTGCATCATATTATCTGTATGAGTAATTTGAAAAATATGTTATAAGTCACATGCTGAATAGATATAGAAATATGATGTGTACAGAAACTAGTATTAGTTTCATAGTTTAATGTATCTATCTCTTTACATATATATATATATATATATATATATATATATATATATATATATATATATATATATATGCAAATTTCATTAAACATAATAGACATTTTATGCCTACATATTTTCTTTTGGATCCGTTCGAATTCCCGTATTACTTTTATCGTATTCGGGGGGAATTGATTTAGGTATTGTCCATAGTTGTATGTATCCCTTGTACTTTCTGCCCGACTTGTAAAGATTGTAATAGATTCTCCCCTGATGATGGCCCAAAGTCGGGCAGAAAGTACTAGGGATACATACAACAATGGACAATACCTAAATCAACATCCCCCCGAATACGATAAAAGTAATACGGGAAATCGAACGGATCCAGAAGAAAATATGTAGGCATAAAATGTCTATTATGTTTAATGAAATTTGCATTAACGAAGAAATGCTGCCTAAATATATATATATATATATATATATATATATATATATATATATATATATATATATATATAAGTTGCCTGAGAGAATGAAGAGACGACCATGTGTTTTTTTGACCCATGAATAGGACCCTGTCAGGTGTTACCATTCCAGGCCAGAGTAGACCAGAGTAGACATGTAGTTCAAAAAAAATACCACCCACTTTATTTGTAAGTTTCATCTTCCCTTCAAGCCGGCCTAAATATGAGGGACATGAAGTGTAATTTTTCTTAGTAGATGTAAGAAAGATCCGATTGTTTCGTAGCCCACCCAAAATGACAAGTTAATCTTACCGAAATTTGAACTCCTTATCTGCCTTCTGCTGGTACTAAATGACTTTTCTTTTAAGCCTCTAACACTAATACATTTTTTTTTATATTTTAACTCTAACTCTTGCTTGAGAGTTTCTCGCACTTGTTGCAAGAATTATTGTCAGACAAAACGTTCACCCGAGATGGTCAAGGTAGCAAGTACATTACAACGCCTACTTTTAGAAAAAAATTGTTTACTAATTTGGTCTTAACAACATAGTGTGCTACTTCAATATCGTCCTCCCAAAAAAGAAAGTTGTGTCAAAATTCGGTTATGACATTGACACGAACTGATCCAATATTTTCACGTCCTTCTCTATGATACACCACTCCAGCAGCACCTGAACCGTCTTGATTAATCCTTCTCTGATCCTTTTTTTTTTTTTTTACTTTATGACAAATGTCGCATATAAAGACTAGAAAGGATCAAAGACAGTGTATGCCGGCAGGTTATCTCGTAACTTGATCCAGTGATTTTTTTCTACTGTTATAAAGGGATTTTTTTAATGAAAAGACGGAAACTCCCCACCCCCTTTTGACCACTATACTTTTAATCACCATCGAGGTGCCTGTTGTATAATGGTAATCGTCGTGTCAAATGGACACGGCGACAAATCTGAATGAGATTGATTGCATTTCACCGAGCAGAAATACCATTGGGAAAGTTATGAATCGAATTATTCTTCTTTTAGCTATCGGTATATAGAAGGACAGATTGAGTTCTTTAGCCTTAGTTAGGCAACTAGTCTAGGAGAAGGAAAGCTTTGATTCAAAACCTGTTAAACCCTTCTTAAAATTGACCTTGGGTCACACCATGCCCGAGGGAAGGGGTTAGTAAATACATACTTTTTCTCATCCTGTGAAGGTTTCATGCACCCAAGAGGATGCCTATGGACGCTTTGTTTTAAACCAAGTCTAAAATGTATTCGATGCCTAGACGTTTCTTAAATGGTTACTGTCTCCGCGGCGTAATGACTAAAAGTGCTTGGTTGCGACATCGTAGTAGGCAAGTTCGAATTCCAGTCGTGCTATTACGTTCACTATAGGATTAATACTCTCAGGAAAGGTATAAACCCTTCTAATCCTCCAGAAATAGTTTCAATTGTACGACGGCTGTTTATTGTTTTAGCATTAACTAAACCAAGAAGGTTGATATGCAGTAAAACAAAGAAAGTAAATAAATTTAAAAACCATCATCGACTTAAACAAGACTCAGTATTTTTTGTCTTGTAGTAAACAAATCCCAAAATATCAAAACTAAGCTATGCTGAATAAATAACTATATATATATATATATATATATATATATATATATATATATATATATATTACATGTTATATGCATATGTCTATTTTTACATGATATATTTATATATATACAACATTTTTACATGATATATATATATATATATATATATATAAATATATACTACATTATATATATATATATATATATATACATATACTACATTATATATATATATATATATATATATATGGTTAAAACTATTCATGCGTAATAACCCGTTTGGACTTTTCAAAAGTACATCTAAAACGAACATGACTGGAGGCCAGCCGTCTGATTTAATGTAGGTATGTGAACTATAAAAAGCATGATAAAAGAACCCAAGATCAGACGTCTGCTGATCCGTTATACGACAAAGAACTTATTGAGACCTCGATTCAAATGTATTTGAGTGTTATTTACCTCTTAGTGCAAAATTGCGTCACACTCATTACATGACCAGACGTATTAACTTCACATTAATATATATATATATATATATATATATATATATATATATATATATATATATATATATATATATATATATATATATATACAAAGTAAAAGGACATAAAATGAATAAAAAATGATCAAAAGTTGTAAGCAGAAATTAAAATCCAAAACTCAAAAAAAAATGAACTCTTTTCAATCAAATAATTGGCTTTGTTATTTGCGGACAATTAAATCGATTATAAATACTAATGAAAAAAGTAAAAAACAAAACACAGCAAATATCAACCCCCCCAAAAAAAAACAACAACTAGACAAACAAACAAACATATAAACAAACAAACAAAAAGTCCACCTCCCGAAAAAATCAATTATGTTTAATCTTTCCAAACAAAAATATCGTAAATCAAGAATTTTTAATAAACTATTTGGAAATGAGGATATTCGTAAAAATTAATGGAGTAAATAATGTTTTAATAAAGCGCATCAAAAGAAAATGTAAACTGACACACGGATAGAAAAATAAAGAGAAGTTTGGTATTTGAAGCTTAGGCTTACTTGTGTTTAAGTTCGCCGTGGTAATTAAGATAAAAGGAAGGTCACATTCGGAGTGTACCAGATCATTGGTGACTTTGTATTTGCTGGGTGGCTACGCATTCTTATTTGGGCTGATCTCAGCCAGGTTAAATAGCAGATTAGCAAAATCTTTTATTAGTATATTGTTTCTATCTTTTAAAAAGTTCCCCACCCTTAATGTGTCAATAAGGTTTGTGACAGTTTAAGGTCATTTGAAAGATTGGCTTTGTTGGACCACAAATTCACATGATCAAATGATTTATATGTTGATCATTATGTTACTTTAGTCATTGAGTGATCACTGGCTCGAGCCGATCTAATTTCCCCCTATGCTCTGATTTCTGACTCCCACCCTGAAGACAAATTCAGCAAAATAAAATAAAGTCATAAGTTCATATAAAAGTGTGGTTGTGTTATTCATCTCGGTGGTACATCGCACGAGAGAAGGAAAGACAGATAGGGAAGAAGACGGTGACACAAGAACAGCCAGTGCTGACAAGAAACAATAAAAAGAGTAGATGGGTGTTCGTTATAGAAAGAAAGAGAGAGAGATTGTTATTGACATAATGAGAGTCGGTATGTAGTAGAGGCGAGCGTGGGTATGCCACGTGCTTACGTGTGTTGGGAGATATAAGTTCAGGTTTTACGGAGAGAGAGAGAGAGAGAGAGAGAGAGAGAGAGAGAGAGAGAGGGGGGTTGACTGTTTTGAAAACGAAACATTTCTTAAGCAGTATGTTTTCTTTTTATGATGAAAAGAGAATTTAGATATTTCTCACCGCAGAGTGTAATACATTAAAGACTGATTTTATGACTGACCAACTTGTTTATCAATGAATGAAAATAAGTTTTACATGTGTTGCATAATGGATTTATATTCGTTCTTCTCATTTACAAATAAGGCGTTCATCACAAGTCAATAAAACTTAATGAACTAAAAGTGACGGTGAGAATTTCTTCAAACTAACTACACTACAGGTCAGTTAGAGTTGGTTGGTTGGTTTCTTTGTTTAATGGCATATCAACCTTTGTAGGTTATTTAATGCCAAAGCCATTCTACTAGAAGAACAGTATTGGTTCTATTTAACCCATTGCTGAGAGGATAAGGGGATTTATACCTTTCCCAAGGGTATTTGTCCGAAAGTGAACGTAATAGCGTGAATGGAGTACGATTTTGCTTACTACGATTCTGCAGTCCATCGCTTTAACCATTATTTAACGAGGACCCCCCCCATGTCAGTTATAGATTTTGCCAATATATCATTTATTATATGCGGATACATACATACAAATTATACATTAATTCTTTAATGTTGAATAACAGATTCTACCACACTTCTGTCTCAATTCTAGTGTTATTTTCTTTTATTATTCTCTTGCCAATGAATGCCTTTAGTGCCCACAACAACAGAATAAAGATGATCACAGCTAGAGACGCTTGCGTGGTCTCAGAAACTGAAGGAGAAAAGACGATCAATGTCAAGAAAAAACAAAACAAAACAAAACAAAAACAAAAAATAACAATAAAAACTCGAAAACAATTTGAAGTACCCATTAAACCTTTTTCTAGATGAATAAATTCAATTCCAAATATCTTAACAGAATCTACTGGTGAACCGTGAAAGCTTCAAGTCATCTTAGATTAATTTCAGTCTAGCGAGGAATCGGTATGAAGTTCTCTAAATAGGAGTGATGAACGAGGAATTGGTTGGGTTGGTCTAATTTCTTTGTCTAATGTTATATCAACCTTCGTGGATCATTTAATTTTTTGGTGGGTGAACATTAAGTTGCACATCTGTTTCATTTTGTATCGTTGTCTACGTCAGACTGTATCAGAATGTATATATATATATCTAAAATTACACAGGCCCATAATCTATTACAATCTTTTATGTAGAGTTTGAAAACATGGATAATATCTACGCCATATTGAATATCGGGATACTTGGGGAGTAGGGGCTAAAGTGTCTTTTATACCTGCATAAGGAAGAAATGGTACTTTTCTTTATAGAAATATGTCTCCCATCTTTACTACTCGAAAGGGTCGAAATTTTGTAAGTATGAGAAAGAGACAGAGGCAAGGAGACGGAGAACAAAGATAAGTGGGGACTGTTATATTGATCCTTTCTTGACCCACATTCCGATTCTATATTCAGGGACTTACGTCTTCGTTTCTTTGACAGAACGTATTCAAACAGGGTCAGCGTGGGCCACCTCCGCCACTGGTCGTTTGCCAGCTGCTCTCGGAACATCTTGACTGCCCGACCTATTGACTGACTGACCGTGGGTACCTGTATATTTCTTAACGCCTACTCTTACCGGCTGTCTTTCCGGTAGTCAACCTAATATACACATTCATATTTCAAAATTTAAAGATTTAATATGTACATTAGGGACATGCTGAATTCGTTTCTTTTTTAACTATTTATATTGATTGATGATTTTCATGCTATAGAATGTACCAAGAAGTACTGTTTCTGTATACTGGTCAGTGAAATTTATTATAGCATTTTTCATAACGTAAATTGCGGCCTACATACCAACATTTGAAGTTGGAAAAGTCTCTGTAAATTAGAGGTGAACTTATACGGTAAGGCTAAAATTCAAACCTTTACCACAGTCTAGTAGATCCGAGGAACAATACTCCAAACAATTGACGGCCGCAAACATTTCCAACTCAAGTTTATTGATTATGCTAAACACATTAACACAGAGGTTGATGTAAAATAATGAAACAGGGATGCAAAGGCCACTGACGAATGTTGAAGGTCCATTTTAATATACATATCAGTATAAAAGTAAACTTGAAAAATTTCGACAACATATATATATATAATAACCTATGTGGAGAAATGTATTGCAGTCAATATTTTTATAGAAGTACTTATATGCTTTTGCTACTGGTTATCATCGCCCTACCCAATTTTAGGCCTATGGGTATGTTTTGGCGTACTCTAATCATACTATATGCTTAGATGTCGACCTATACAGCAGTTTAACACATGATTTTGCACTCAAAATCTTGGGGTCGTCTTATATTATAGATATACATGTACACAATTTATTGTAAACAAAGCTACTTTTTGGCCGAGCCGATCGCGCAACTTGAATTCGTGCCGGGTGGTAATCATTGACAAGCATATATTTACATTGGATTTAGTGAATCAATGACAAGCATTGAACCACTTGAACTTGGCCTTCGAGCCTGATGAATCAAAAACCAGCATAGCGTGACCTTACCTTCCCCTGATATCCGCAATAAAAGACCTTGTGTCAAATCCCAGCTGATGGGAGTTACGGATTAATATCAGTTAATTATTAGAAATTTCGCAAATGAGACTGCAGTCAATATAAATATTTTCATATTCCACATTCAATATCATAAATGTTTTTATATTCCACATTCAATATCACATATATTTTCAAACGGCACATTCAGTATCATAAACAATACTAATCATAAATCATACTAAATATCATAAATATTTTCATATTCCTAATTCAATATCTTAATTATTTTCATATTCTACATTCAATAACATTAATTTCAAACGTTTACTCTTATGACGTCAATAATATCTCCCAGTTATTTCCGGAGCAGTTTGCTATCAATCATATTTGTGTTAAAATAATAGTAACTCACAAAAAGATGACGTGAGTTCGATTCGTATAGAGGGTGCATCCTTTACAATTATTTTCGATCTGCACTATTGTAGAATGACGAATTAAACTTTGCTCTGTCGGCTGGGGCTGTAGAATACACCGACTGACTACTTCTCTGTAGAGGGGTAAGACACCCCCAACGAATGTCTTGGATATGACACTAAACAATTTGATGGTGAGGTTCCAGTGATGCTGGATCTTTGGGGAATGCGGAGCACCCCTTCATTGCAATTACTCTCTGGTCCACTCTGGCCCGGAGTGGTAGCACCTGATAAGGCCCTATCTATGGGTTAAATAGAACTAACGGCATACTTATGCTAAACTGAATTGTTTGACTAAACTGATTAGCTAGAAATAGAAATGTTTTTGACAATTAAACTGCAGTTACATGTAAAATGCGTACTCATGCTAAACTGAATGGCTTGAAATGGAACTGTTTTTGACTTTGAAACTGTACTTACACTAAACTGAATTGTTTAATATGAAACTGTTTTGACATTTAACTGTGTAAGCAAAATCTTTACTTATACTAAACTGAATTAGCTGAATTAGAACTGTTTGAATAAACTGAATAGCTTGAAATAGATATGTTTTTGATAATTAAACTGTGTACTCATGCTAAACTGAATAGTTTGAAATAGAATTGATTACTAATAAAAAAAGTAGATTTGGTGTTAAATAACATACAAAGGTTGGTATGCCATAAAACCAACCAACCAACCAACCAACCAACTAAACGGATAAGGACAAGAGAGGAAATTAAATGATTAAAGAAATTGTAATGAAAATTAATAACATGATGGCCTTCATTTTCAAAATCCCAGCACTTAAATTATCAGGCTATTTCAGACGAAATTTTCGGCCGGTGTCGATTGTGTTGCTTGTTCGTCTGTTACGTTTCATCGTTAATTGATATGCTTATATCGTATAGTTGTCCTTTTCTCTACTCAAATTCGTTTGGTGTAAGGTCAGAAGTATGCAGAATCCATTGAGAATTGAAGTCACAAACATTAGTCTACTAGCCTAACTCGATAAACATTATACCATGTGAGACGTCAAAAGGTTTTTTAATCAATAACTGGATGCCCCTATATTTACTAGGCCAAGATAAGTTTGACACAAGCCCTAACTGATATGGGGCACCCGGTGAGATTTGCACTCGCTAAAATGATCTCCTTATCTGACTCTCTAGTCCGTGTTCTATGTGAAGCGTATATTAACTTCAGTACAAATGTATGAGTATGTGACACCCAGTGATGATCAATCTCAGTACTCAATATTAGTGATTATGCAAGATTAGCCGGGTAAACATTATTCAATGACGAAAAGCCTTGCTTATAGTAAGCTTATCTTATAGTAAGCTTATCTTAGTTTGACCAAAGGTCACATTAATTTATTATGTAATTAGAATAAAATTCAGTAAGCTGATCCCCTAGTCTAACTCCCTAAGCTGATCCCCTAGTCTAATATCATAAATATTTTCATATTCCTAATTCCATGTGACTACGAAACAATTTTCAAAAAGTAATTTTCCTCAAACTGGAAATTTCTTGTGAAGATAGATTTTAAAAACTAACTCTGTTATATAATTAGATTTTTTTTCAGAAATGGTTGGTTGTTTGGATTTTATGGCATATCGACCTTTTCATGTTACTTAATGACAAATCCATTTTTATATAAATAATCAGTTCTATTTAAAAAAATTCAGTTCAGTATGAGTTCAGAGTTTTAATTGTCAAAAGCATTTCTATTCCAAGCTATTGAGTTTAGTCAAACAGTTCTAATTCAAACAATTCAGTTTAGTATAAATATAGTTTTTGTCCACACATAGGTAAATGTCAAAACAGTTCTATTTCAAACAATTCAGTTTTACATAAGTACGCAATTTTATTCTATTTGACCCATGGATAGGACCTTATTAGGGGCTACCACTCCGGGCCTGAGTAGACCTGGGAGCGATGGCATTCCACAAAGCTCCAGCATTTCTGGAACCTCACCATGAGATTGTTTAGTGTCATATCCAGGACACTCGTTGGCGGGGTCTTACTCTTCTGCAGAAGTGTAGTCGGTGTATTTTACTGCTCCAGCCCGCTGGGCAAACCACAGAGTTAAATGTAAAGACAGATTTATTTCCGATAAATCAGTTTAGCATGACTGCGCAGTTTCAATGTCAAAACAATTTCATTTTAAACAATTCAGTTTAGCTCAAATACGCAATTTTAATGCATAAATAGTAAACCAAAGCTAAGTTCTATTAAACCCATACCGGCTCATTGGCCTAGTGGGTAGAGTGTTCATCAATGGTTCGGAAGACCAGGGTTCAATCCCAGGTCGAGTCATATCAAAGACTTTAAAAATGGTACTTGATATCTCCTTGCTTAACACTCAGCAATATAAGGTCGGTATTAAGGGTAAAGTGGAGCAACCAAGGGAAAGGAGTAGCGCCATCCCCTACACCTCGGTATTGTAGCTATTGAAAAGCAGCCTTCTTGTCGCCAACTTTACTTTACTTAAACCCATAGATAGTAACCTATCAGGTGGTACTAACTCGGGCCTGAATGAACCTGGGAGCGATGGAATGAAGTGGGTAATCCGCCTTTCCCAAAGCTCTAGCAATACTGGAACCTCACGATCACATTGTTTAGTGTCAAATGCTGGACACTCGTTGGTGGGGTGTTACCTCTCTGCAGAGGATAGCTCCAGCTGACTGGGCCTCGGGATACTTGTTAGAAGCGGGGGTTATCCATCTGCAGAGATGCAGTCGGTGTATTCTACAGCCCCAGCTGACTGGGAAATTTGTAAATAGAGTAATTTTGGGGACAAAGTTCCTTAATAAAAAATCGCAAAATTTTCCAGTTTTAATGATAACAGCAAAATTGCAACATGAGCACGAGTAAAAATGGTTGCTGAAGGCATTAGGTTTATAATACCCAGAAATTCATAAAAGGACGCATGGTACAGTGTATAAAGGCATTGGTTAGATCCAGTGACTATACCAAAAGAATGTGAGTTCCATACCCAGTGAAGGCAGCGGAGAACTTTCAAAGGGGAAATTAACAGGAGATAACTGAAAATTGACATCCATTAAACATGACTCGTGGAACTAGAACAGTCTATCCCGATACGCGAAATAAAGGGTTAAGTTCGATATTCCAACCACCTGAAGAAGGCCGGAGCGTACAACGGCCGAAACGTTGAGATAAACATGACGACAAAGATGAGAACAATAGTCCGAAAAATGTGAATAATGAGTTAGATGATTACAGAAATAAAGGTAAAAAAAGAAATTAAGCTGACATAATTGGGAGCAATGAGATGAAATAGCTGTTTTCCAAAATTTGATCTCAATACAGATATTTTATTTGTATATGTTCCGTGCAAAGATATTTTTTTCTTTTTAAGGTTTATGTAAGAAGATGATAAAAAGTGAAGATGCCCTAGAAGGCATAACAAAAACTAAATAATAATGTTAGGCATTAAAATTTTTTAACATGAGTACAAAGCTATGAGTAAGTGTCACCTAATGAATATCAAACTCAGTACTCAGCATCAGTGGATATGCAAGACCAGCTTGCTAAATATTATTCAACTCTGTGTGCCTTTATAGTTACTTAACGTAGCTTAATTTGATTTAAGCGTAGAAGTAGATGAGACTCTCAGTGAGAATTAGAATAATCTCCTTGCCTAATTTTTAACTTTTAAACATCGTGAGACGTCAAAATCTTTCAAAACTTCTGTACAAAACGATGAGTATGTAGTATCTAGTGAAAGTCGAACTCAGTTGTCAACATGAGGGTATATGTAAAACTAGCTCGCTGACTATTATTCCATGTTTGGGTAAAATCACATTTAATAAGATAGTTTTGTTTGGACGAAGGCCAAAAATATGGTGCACTCAGTGAGACTCGAATTCATCATCGATGTTTGTTACGGTTTCGGTTTCTTTGCTTAAAGCAATATCAACCTTTGGAGGTTATTTAATGCCAAATCCATCCTTTTTAAGAAGAACAATAGTGGTGCTAATTAACCCATAGCTTGGAGGATAAGGGGTTCATACCTTTCCCAAGGATATTAATCCGAAAGTGGACGTAATAGCATGACTGGAGTTCGAACTCGCTTACTACGATTCAAGAGTCCATTGTTTTAACCGCTACACCGTGAGGACGCCTCACCTCCATGTTTGTTAGCCTAGCTCACTAACAAAACAACAGCACGAGTCGCTCTATTGACCAGATTGTTTTTTTTTTAGCGATTTTCTGTGATATAAGTTCTATTTTTGGTTTATCAGTGGAATATGTTGACGACCCTATTTGCACACAGGATGCAGTGAGTAACCCCCACCCCCCATCAAAAGAAAAAAAAAAGTAAAAAGAAAGATAAAATAAGAAGTCAATATTAGCAACAATCCATCTTAAAGTTTCAAAGAAAAGCAAGTCAATCTTTATGATGAAAAACATTCCTTTCATCTTTTGCGAGAATAATTGCAATTCCACATAACTTGCATTCTCCTATGCTGCAGATACTTCACAGCCTAACTGGGACAGTGTAATGCTTAGTAAAGAAAAACTTAGTAAAAAAGTTACCAATGCTGAATTGTTTTATAATTCAAGGCCCTTTCAACATCCCATTATCCAGTTAACCCCACTCCCAAACAAACAAACAGATGTCATGTAGATAATAGAGTCGGTTTATGGGTTAGTTCAGATAAAATTCAGTTCAACTATTTCATTCTGGTCATGTCATTACGAGAGTAATTAACAGTAATTGACAATCAGTAGGATAGAAAGCCGCAAATATAGAGTATCTTTTGGTTATTCAACATCAAAGTTTATGCAGTATCAACTTAGCGTCCTTGGAAAGAAGATTGTTATATATAACAACATTAATTGCAACAAACTCATCTACTTTTTTATGGTAGGCACACCCTCATCCCAAAATATTTCTCCCAAAAGACTCTCTGTCAATAATATTAAGCCAGTTTTATTCCTTTCAAAAAATTAACTGATATATTGCAAAACCGCGAGAACTAATTTATTACAATCCGTAATAGAGCAAAGATAGTGCATCGTAGTGATATTTATGTTATAGTAGTAGTAGTAGAAGTAATAATAATAATAATAATAATAATAATAATAATAATAATATTCATTCAATTATAGCCTAAAACAGCTTCAGACCGGTTTGGTATGGTTTCTTTGTTTTAATGGCATATCAACGTTCGAACCAACATAATTCGAGGTATTAGTCTAGCACTTTAGACATTGAGTCATGGGGACTTCTCCAAACCAGCTTGGAATCGCATGATAATCGCGTGCGGTATTTGGTTTCCCTCACGTGGATCATTTTTTTGTTTTCAAGAAAGATAACCTTTACATACTGATGTCGTTTACAAGCCATCAGTAACTCTGCCGGCTGCATCTTTGAAGAGTGCCTTATGGATGACATTCATATTTACCAACCCCTCCGCTCGGGCAGGTTATGTCACAAGACCAATCTTTTAGCGGAGTATAACAGGTTTGAACTCAGAGTTTTCCTTCTCCTAGACTAGTTGCCTCTTCACCAAGGCTGAAAAACCCAGTCTGCCCTACCATTTACTTATAGGTAAATAATTGGATTCATACCTTTCCCAAGGGTATTACTGCTATGTGAAATGAAATCTGTCTCATCCAGGATTTGAACTCGTGTCGCTGTGTCCATTTCCTGCGACGATAACAATTAAACCACGGGTACCTCCTTATGTATGACATTAAACTGCATCTTATAGTAATTCTCTAGTCCTGTAGCTTTTGGAAATGCAGAGGACCCCGTCATAGCCATTAAACCTAGGTCCACTCTGACCTGGAGCGGTTGTACATGTTAGGATCCTATATACTGAGGAGATAACCTCGTGGTGTAATGGTTATAGCTCTTGACAGCAGATTCGTTGTAAGCAAGTTCGAACTCTTACGTTCACTTTCGGGCAAATACTTTTAGGAAAGTTATGAACCCTCTTATCCTCCTAGCTATAGGTTAAATAGTACGACTACTCAATCCCAGGTTGCATCATTCCAAAGACTTTAAAAATGGTATTTGATACCTCCTTGCCCAGTCAGCTGGGGCTGTAGAATACACTGACTGCACCTCTGCAGAGGGGTAACCCCCCGTAATGAGTGTTCTGTATATGACACTAAACAATCTGATGGTGAGGTTCCAGTAGTGCTGGAGCTTTGGGGAATGTGGAGTACCCCTTCATTGCCATCGCTCCCAGGTCCACTCTGGCCCAGAGTGGTAGCACCTGATAGGGCCCTATCTATGGGTTAAATAGAACTAACAGCATACTTATGCTTAAATGAATTGAGTAAACTGAATAACTTGAAATAGAAACGTTTTGACAATTAAACCGTACTTACACTTAAACTGCGTGCTTATGCTTAACTGAATTATTTCAGATAGAACTGTTTTTCGACATTAAAACTGTATTTATACTTAACTGAATTATTACATATAACTGCTTGAATAGTTAGAAATGGAAACGTTTTTGACAATTAAACTGTGTACTTATGCTAAACTGAACTGTTTTCAATAGAATAGATTATTTACATAAAAATGGATTTGGCATTGAATAACCTACAAAGGTTGATATGCCATAAAACCCAACAAACCAACAAACCAAACCTTGATACCTCCTTGCTAAACACTCAGCATTATAAGGTACGTACCAAAGGTAAAGTGGAGAAATCCAGGAAAAGGAATAGCGCCCTTCAGAACACCTCGGTATGGTAATTGTTGAAAAGGGAGCCTTCTGGACGCCCTTGACCATGGTTGCTAATTTACTGTTCCTCTGGAAGGATGGATTTGGCATTAAATAATCGAAAAAGGTAGATATGCCATTAATAAACCAACAAGCAAACCTATAAACAAAACTATTCTATCATTTACTATACTGAAAATGATTTAACTGAACAAAAATGTGATTAATATTTAATATAATTATTGGTATTAGATTACAACACTTGAAAACAGTGAACTGTTTTTCAAACGAAGGAATAAAAATTGAAATAATAACTGATATTAGGTAGCAAAACTTGAAACAATTTAGTGTCCAGGGTATGACATTAAATTGGATCTGATAGCGAGGCTCCAGTCGTTTGGAAAATGTGGACCACTCATTCATTACCATAATTCTCAGGTCTACTCCAACCCAGAGTGGTTGTACCTGTTAGTGACCAATCTGTGGGGTGAATAGAAATATCAAATTTTTGCTAGGAATAATCATTATTACATACAGCTGTGTGCAAGTTCTTCGTATTAGATGAGGATACTTAATGATGGAATTGCTGGTATCAGATGGCAATACTTGAAGACATTTAGCTGTGTCTAAACAAATGATTTGTACCACAAACTGTTTACAAATAATTGACTAATATCAAATCATACAGTAAGTAAAAGTAAATATGGCGATTGTAGTCGAGGGTGACCCAAAGGCTCCCTTTTGAATAGCTACTACACCAAACTGTAGGGGGAGGGCGCTACTCCATGATCTGAATTGCTCAACTTTACCCTTGATCCTCACCTTATCGTGCTGAGTGCTAAGCAAAGTGGCCTCAAGTACCATTTTTGTGTCTTTGGCATGACTCGACCTGGTATTGAACTCTGGTCTCCCGGACCATTGGTGAACAGTCAACTCATTAGGCCAGTAGCCGGTATGATTATATAGTAATACCTGATAAATTCAAATACTGTTAAATAGTAATACTTGAAAACATTTAACTGTGTGAAAATAAACTATTTATATTAAATAGAATTATTAGTATTTGATAGCAAAACTGAAAGCCATTTATTTGTATGCAAAGGAATTGTTAATATTTTGTGAAATTATTTGTGCTGCGTAACCATAATTAAAACCATTTAGCTGTGTGCAAACGAATTAGCTCCGGCTTGTTTGAAGATGATATGGCTTCCAAACAACTCGATGACAAATTATATATATATATATATATATATATATATATATATATATATATATATATATATATATATGTGTGTGTATGTGTGTGTGTGTGTGTGTGTGTGTGTGAACAGTATTTGGCATTAAATATCCCAGTAGGGTTGATATGCAATAAAACATAACCAACCAATAAGAGTTTAGCAGTGCCTTGTTTGTACAATTTACTAAATACTCACCATCATCATCATCATCATCATTTTTATCACTTTTTTTGTTCATTATCATCGCCATCATCCTGCTGCTGCTGTCGTTATTGCTGCTCTTATTTTATTTCTCTTCATCACTATCCTCTTCTTATCTTGATCATCATCGTATTCATGGTCTACTCCCTTTCATCATTACCAGTATCATTACCATGATATTGTTGTTGTTGTTGTTGTTGTTGTTGTTGTTGTTGTTCTTCTTCTTCTTCTTCTTCTTCTTCTTCTTCTTCTTCTTCTTCTTCTTCTTCGTGACTAACATCCTTATCCTTATATTCACACTCGTAAAATGTCCCTGCTTTATTCTAATCATTATGCGACGACTTCCTACTTTCAGGTTTCCTCCTCCAAGAATTATTTCCTATATTCATATCTCCTTCTTTACTCTTCGTTTCTTTTCTTCCTGAATTCTTGTCCTGATTCTATCCTGAGATTTTCGTCTTTACTTTTCCTTTGATTCCATTCCCTCTGACTTTCTTCTTTATCACATTTCCTTTGATCTCACTCTAATATGTTGTTGTTGTTGTTGTAGTTGTTGTTCCTCTTCTTGAAATACATTTTAGTGAGCTCGTCAAGCAGAATATTTATAAACTGGATCCTTACTAGGGGCTCAATAGTTACAGCCAAATTTAGCTAAACGTATACAGTATTGTCCATAAATAAGTACATCCCTGTCAATGTTTTAATTGTAAAACTAATTTACTTCACAGCAAACGATACCAGGATTTTATTTTTTCTTATGGAATATTATGAAACCGCACAAAAAAAAGAAAAGAAATTAGTTTTAATAACCAAATTCTATAGCATTAAAACTATCGAAAAAAATAAAATCCATCAATATATACTGGAAGTTAAATTAAGCAAATCCTGTAAGATTGTCACTTGAAACCAAGTAAATAGAGAATTGTACAAATACGCTTATATAATTTGGTTCCAATGTGTATTGATGTTTTCATCAAAAAAAGTGGGGTATCTCAATAAGTTTCCGAATCGAATTGCACCCAGAGGAGAAAAAGCGTCCTCCTGAAATCCTTCAAAAGAAGTCCCTAAATCTTTAAAACCTTCAAAAAAAGTGTGACGTTGTAGTTGGATCCACCATAATAAAACCTGTTACCTGGCTAAGTGGTTGACAAAAGGGTCTCAATAACGGGAGCTAGCACGTTGGGTGAGAGAAATATTTACACATGACAGTAAGGCTTTTGTTTTTATCATTATTAGGCCGTCACTTTACAAGGATAATGAATGACGTAAATTTTGGGGCTCATGAAACCATTCTTTATTGGGGCTGGACTAAGAGTTAAAAAATTTCCGTAAATTTTTACCTTTTAACCCATCATATTTTAGCGAAAACTTAATAACAAATTCAACTTTTTTTTTTTTTGGCGAATACATGTAAACAGTCAGAAAGAATATCCGTGAAGATGAAATTCTGAAGAAAACCCCAATATTTTTAGAATTTCTTTATATAAATTTAACGTAAATGATCACCCACTTCCGGACTAGCAAGCATTATTGACGACTAGAGATAGCGGCGAGGGATTGGTAACTAATTTTTTTTTCCTTTTTGTAGGGAAATCAGATGGAAAGGGTGGAGATTTTTTGGCTAAATAAAGAAAAGGGGTGGAAACAATATTGGTAGGGGGGTATTTTTTTATAAATGATGTAAAGTCTTAAAATAAAAGCCCCCTCCATCATAGAGTTTGTTTTATTTTTTTTCTGCTGAAACCGGTGAGTTTTTTTATTTATTTCAAGTCTTCCCATCACTTATAAAAAAAAGAAAAAAAATCCCCCACCCAATATTGTTTCCACGCCTTTTTTCATTAAGCAAAAAAATCCCCCTCTCAAATAAACTTATTTAGCATATCCACCCTCCCCATCTGATTTCCCGACAAAAAATGAAAAAAAAAAAAAAAAAGGTTACACGTCCCTTTGGCGCTATCCCTGGTCGTCAGTAATGCTTGCTGGTCCAGAAATGGGTGATCATTTTACGTTAAATTTAAATAACAAAGTGATCCTCTTCCTTAAATTCTGAAATATTGGGGTTTTCTTCAAAATTTCTTCTTTGGGGATATTTTTTTCTGGCTGTTTACTTGTATTCGCCAAAAAAGAATTAAATCTGATTTTTTTAGTTTTTGCTAAAATAGGATGGGTTAAAGGGTAAAAAATTAACAAAATTTCCATATGAACACAAAAATGCTGAATATCTTTCATATTTGAGACTCGTCTAGAGAGTGGTTAACACACATTTATAAACTGTGTGGTATTTTTTTCTCTGAACACATGTCTGACATTTTCCTGGTGGCAATTAGTCATCATCTATTCATATCGCCTTTGTCACCGGCAACTTTTGTCGAGACTCAACAATGCTACAGAAATCGGCTCTCTCTAGTTCTCCGGAACGGCAACTGACTAAAGTTCAAAACTGAGATTTTCTCCGGCTTGCTTCAGTAGAGGTGAACTTGCTGACCATTGCAACATGTAAGGTGCTCAGTATATATATTGTTATATCTAATCTATAATTCTACTTGTGTGAAAAAAAAAATTATACAATTTGCAAATTCTACGAGCTGATATCTGGGAAAATATCAGTAAAAAAAAAACAAAAAAAAAAAACGAAAAACGCACGTGCTACTTGAAAATAATCAAATGGCACGTATGCTTAGTCTAAAGGAAAAACACTAACGGAATTACCGAAGCTAAAACGTAATAAAGTGCTCAATACATACGATAGAGCTAATATCATGAAAATAATTCCTACATGGCCAAGAGCAAGTCTACCTAGGTTTCACTTATTCAGGAAATCTACGTAGCCGTTTGGTAAAACCTTGGTAGACTCGCTCTAGGCTATGTAGGAATTATTTTCATTATATATATATATATATATATATATATATATAATTTTACTTTTGCTGTGGTGATTTTTTTTAATAATGAATCTGAAGTATGAGGATCATTAAATAAGTTTCCAGACTTTTTCGTATGGGCACTTTTGTTGATAGTACACACATGAAACTCTAGTCCCCTTCAAAATAATCTCCTCCGGCTGCAATGCACTTGTTGTAGCGTTCCAACAATTTCTGGAAGGCCCCATGGAGGTCCTCTTGTGTTAGCGTGTCAATAACCTTCGTCACAGCCTCTTTCATCTACTCAATAGTCTCATAACGACAGCCTCTGGGATGAGGGAATAAACAAAAGTCACAGGAAGCAAGGTCTGGACTATAGGGAGACTGAGGAACTGTCTTGATGCCCATCTTTGTCAAATAGTCTGTGACAAGGATGGAGTTGTTGACTGGTGTATTGTCCTAGTGGAAATGCCACTGACCCGATTTGAAGAGTGCTGGGCTCTTCCGACAGAATCTTTTCCTGAACTCCCGTAAAACCTCAACATAGTAACCCTAACCCAAACCCTTTGGCCAATCAACTCTGGTGTATTGACTTCCTTACTCCTCCCACACCTCTCATCACAGACTCCCTGCCTTCTTTGATGCTCGATTCATGCAAGATGCTCCAAAAGCAGTCTGAAGCATTCCATAGGTTTCTATGGCATTTTTCCCAAGTTTAAAACAGAATTTTATTGCATAACGTTCTTCTAAAGAGTCTTCACGTCCAGACTGCATTTTTAAAATTTACCTGCTGTGACAATCAGGTTTTAGTAGGGTGTATTCTATTTCCTGCTGTAGCTGTTCATTTGAACTTCAAATCATAAAAATTGGTCCGTCATCTCATAACATGTATAGCAATAACATAGTGAATTTTCCAGAGTCTACAACAATTTTAAATGCCTGTACAAAAACAGTCGGGAAACTTATTGAAGGCACCACGTATCACTTTCGGGTCAACCCTGTAACAGGGTTCATCGCAGCCGAAAGTGCAAAACCACCGGTGCTGACCAAATAGAATAGCTAACCACTTATTCTATACAAATGATTGATTGAATGAGTTATCTTAACGGCATTTCAACCCTTCTATGTTTATTTTATGCCCATATGTTAGAGAATCGCATGGTTCGTTCATATTAAAATTTCTTTACAATTTTTGGTCTTAACAGTGCATTTTTGGGTCTTAACAGTGCAGTTTTGCACACGGTCCAATCAATTAGAAATAGTTTAAAAACATGTTTAACCACTCCCGGACCAATTGGACCTAGAAGAAACGAAATTGAAGGGATACTCCACATTCCCCAGATATCCAGACCTGAAGCCTCCCATCAGATTCACTTTAGTATCCTATCTTTTTTGATGGGTTCTTACTTCGCAGAACAAGATGCTGTCAGTGCGTGCCCATAAGACATCCGTTAAAGAACTGATTTCCAATTATTGTGCTGCCTGAATCTGTTTTAGTTTTCATGGGGATATGCACAGAGTATAACTTTTGATGCAGCTCGTGTCATCTCTCATCACTGTTTTACGCAGTAATATTTCTCATCATTGACTGCAATTCATCATCTTATGCTAATTCCTTCTGTTTTTTTCCAACTTTCACTTCATTTGTATTTTTGCTATTTTCTTTTAGTCTACTCTTTCTTGTCTACCTTCAAACAAATACGAGATTATGTAAAAAGCAATATAATTTTACAGTGAAATATTCCTACGCAATCAACGTCGCGCAGAACTCGAATCAACGTACACGTGTTCACTCACACGCACTCATAATGTTCTTCATTAAATACTTTAATTTCCGTACGCATAAAAAGACGCACAGTGAAAAAAGATATAGAAGAAAACAGTAATCGAACGACACAAAAGCCACACACATGTTAAAATCAAAGAAATACTAATATACATCAAGATCCAACTATATATACAATATAAGAATCTTTTTTATTTCCCCTTCATCTTCTGTTTATATCTTTCCCGCGCTTTTCATCATCATCTCTAAACCACATTTATCACTTTAGCGATGCTCTGCAGGCCTGCCCTTCTAATTTCGTTTCATTTTGACTTTGATATAAAAGCTGCCCTTACGTCGCTAACTATTTTTCTCACGTAATCCATCCCTCTGCTCCCACACCCACCGGATTCTTTCCAACTCTTCTCCGTTCCTTCTCGCCCCTGTTTCTTGATTCTAATTTATCTTGTTGCTCTCTCTGCCCTTGTCATGTTGCACTTCTTTGCCCGACGTTTATCTGAAGTTGTCAGCAATACGGCCTCCAACCGACAACCAACAATACCTTTCCTCAACATTATCCATTTTGCTGCTGTTCACCTAATCTTCAACTTCACATCATGGCTGCCATCCTAAGAGCTATGTTTACGCCATTATGCACTGTCAGAACATGCAGATTGAGCTTTTCCATCTCTGCTTTTTCTCTCTTATTTATTTATTGATTCATTTTTTAAAGAAAATATCCGTTTGTTAATGCTAACTTGTTTATCCATTGGTATTGTGGTAGTTTTTGGTTTTGTATTTACCAAACACCTTCACTACAGGCTCAACGTGGTACAAGGTTAATTTTTACCGGAGTAAAGCTGGATTGAATTAAGTTTTCTGCTTTTCTAAGACCGGTTGCCTAGCCAAGTCTAAAGAACCCGTTCTGGACTAATTTTTACCAGTATGACAAGTTGATAAGAGAAAAATGCATTCGTGCCTTCCCAAGGGGATTACCATGAAGGGAAATGTGGACAACATTTTTCAGGATTTCAACTCAAGTTGCTTAATTTATTTGCTACGATGGTAACCATTGCGTTAACTCGTCTCCAAATTTTATTTCTCCCATTAATCGTGACGAGATGACTCGTACATTCATTGGGTTCAAATTGTGTGTACTACTTTGTCATGTGCAAGATGTGACACGAGACGAGTTTTGAATTTGGACTTTACTTTCACCCAAATTGGTTGTCTTTAGTCTGCCCATATAATTTAGCCATAACTGGAAAGAGAAAAGATTGATTCAAGCCATTCACAAGAACATTAAGAAGGAGGGAAAATGGTTTTAGACAACTGATACTACAAGAAACAAGATCACAGCTCGAACGCACGTTCATGTCTCAAATTTTTCGGAAGATTATTGAAATAAAGTGATGTTTTTTTTCGTCATGTTTTCCTCCGTTTTAATCATGGAAAAAATATCTCTTAACTTTTACGATTGTCGACTTATATTATCAAATAAGGTTTCCTGGTTAGACAACTCATGGATGGTAAAATGAATAAAGAAATTTAATTTTAAAAAAATTGCAAATTTCTTTCAGAAAATAAAAATTTAGCTTTGTTTCTTTGTTGTTTTTTTTTGCTTGTTTGTTTATTGAAATTTTATGGCATATCAACATTTGTAGATTATTTAATGAAAAATCCATGAACAGTTCTATTTCAAACAATACAATTTAGTATAAATACATAGTTTAATTGTTAAAAATATTTCTTTTTCAAGTTATTTAGTTTAGTCAAACCCTTCAAATTCAAACAATTCAGTTTAGTGTAAGTATAATTTTTTTCAACACACAGTTAAATGTCAAACCAATTCTATTTCAAACAATTCAGTTTAGCGTAAGTAACCTTTCAATGTCAAAAACAGTTCTATTTTAAACAATTCAGTTTAGCATGAGTACGCAGTTTAGACGTCAAAACAGTTCTATTTCAAGCAATTCCGTATAGCATAAGTACACACATATATTGGTCACTATCAGATTCTATCACTCTAGGCCAGAATGGATCAGGGTGCAATGGAAATGACAGGGTACTCCGCATTCCCCCAAACTCCAGCTTTACTGGCGCTTCACCGTCGTATTTTTTGGTGACATATCCAGGACACTCAGTGGGGGAGTCTTACTCCTCTGAAGAAAATCAGTTGGTGTATTATACAGCCCCAGATGACTGGGTAATTATTCAGCTTCAATTTGTTAGATAAATTATTACAAATAATCTACTTGTTTACTTTTTTTATTTGTTTTTAGAATATATATATATATATATATATATATATATATATATATATATATATGAAATCTGAAAACATAATATTATTAAAATGTATTATTTGCTGGTATAACATTTTTCTAACATCATAACTCCTACTCTATAAAACCTATAAAACAATGTTTTTTTTTTTATGTTTTCGTCGAGCAAAGACACATGGCGCAGTTGATAAGACAGTTGTATTAAAAAGTGCTTTTGGGTGAAATCATCCGGAAGTTGCAGGACTAATCCCCAAAGCAGATAGGAATAACAAAAAAAGATTTATTTATCTAACGGTCATAAATAACAGAATTTGAACAGTCTACCACTGTTGTTCAAATAAAGGGTACACTTCGAGATTCAGTATGAACTCACAAGTTCAACATGGAACATCTGAAGAAGGCCGAAGGATATCTCGTCCAAAACGTTGTGAGCATAATAATAATAATAATGAATCCAAAGACTTTTGAATAAGTTTTATTCTTGTGTACAACTTGTTGTGAAGTATTTAAGCACATCTTAAAACCACACCCGACCAAACACAGTAAATGGTAATTTTGAATTCAGCATAAAATGGCGACCATATATATCATTTGATAACCTTTGACCTTTGGGAAAAAATTAACGCAGACCAGTGAAAAATCCTTCGTAAAGAATTGAACCGTTTTATTTGACTTGTAGTTGAGACCTTAACCCGGGTCACAGTGGTCCTGGGAGTAGTTGTAATAAAGAGGAACTCACGATCAGATGCAGTTTAGTATCATACTCGGGGCACTTTTAAAGAGAACGTAGCTTTCTGTAAAGGTGCAGCCGGTGTATTCTCCAGCCGAAAGGATGGGAAAATATTCACAATAGAATTTCACATAATTCACCGTCATATAAAAAAGTTTGAATAAATGGCGTTCAATGCGATCACAAATCTTGTAAATTGGACTTGAAATTAGTATAAACACTACTTATGATAGTTTATTCTATGCGGAGGGGGAGGCAAACGTGTAGGGTCACAGGGTGGTACACATTAACTATTTTCTAATCGTAGATTGACGGCTAAATACAGTGAGAGAAAAGATATATTGTAACGGAAGATAAACAATGAACCTTTGAATTATTATGTACTATCTATCTATCAATCTATCTATTCAGGGAAAATGGAAATAAATCCGGTGGTATATAAGAATATTCAAACATGAAAAAAGGTATTCATAGGAAGACTTTTTTAAAAGTTGAATTATTTACTAACGTTTGATATTTCAATTTTCACATTAATTTATCATCAGAGCAATGTTAAAATGTAATGTTTCATCAATTGATTTAAATTCTAGTCTTAAAAACTGAAACAGAAAAATGAGAAAAAAATCTTAGCATTCTATTAACTTTAGTAGCGTTCTATTTCAAATCTTGACGTAATCACTGCCCGAAATTTATTATAAACTGTACATGCTTAAAAGACATATTTTATTGTTTTTTCGATTATGTAGCTGTTTGAAGAATAAAAAAGAATTATGATTAGAAGTGTTATAGAAAAAACTTTAAAAGTGGATATAAATAACTAAAAATAATGAAATCTAACGAATTTGAATAAAGATCATGTAACGTTTTGCACCAACTTGACTAAATAAAGATATAAGTTGATGAAACCGGTTTAACTGACATGATGCAATATAAGAGAACATTCTTAGCGGTGTTTAATTAGTTTGAATTCAGAGTTTTCCTTCTCCTAGACCAGTTGCTAAAGCAAGGTTAAAGAGCCCAATCTGACCTAAAGCTGGGAGAAGATTTTTGAACGCATATTTTCCCAAGCAAATCAGCGCTATGTTGCAAGCAAAAAAACGTCATCCAGGATTTGAACTCAGGTCACCGTGTCAATTTCTTTCTGTGATAACCGTTTCATTATGTGAAAAAGTAATAGTTGGTAAAGAGAAAAGTAAGTTAAATGTTGAAGCGAAACTTTTAATTAAACTTGAAATCAGAGAATTGGTATTTGATAACGATTTTGGAAGTAGACTTAAGCCTCTTAAACTGGAGGCTTTGCTTTAATTTGTGTTTGTTAGACAGAACTTTCTTGGATCTAGATAATTTAATCAGCAACTTGACAGAAGTGAGTAAACGAAAAGGAAGTCTCTTAAAATGTGTTCTTGCATTCTAATTTCAATTCTTTTTCCCTGGATATAATAAGCGATGATCTTAGAGGGAGATCTAATTGGGATATATTGGAAATAGAAACATTGTATCAAAAACTGGTTTAAACCAACAACTTAAACTACTTCAAAGCAGTGACAATGCACAAGTGCGATTTCTCGGATATTTTGGTGTGGTTTGATTTTATAGCATATCAACTATGGTTCGCGGAGGTGCCCGTGGTGTAGTCGTTATCGTCGTAGGAAATGGACACGGCGACACGAGTTCAAATCCTGGACGAGACTGATTGCATTTCACATAGCACTAATACCCTTGGGAATCCAATTATTCTCCCTCCAGCTATGGGTAAATAGTAGGACAGACTAGGTTCTTCCGCCTTGGTTAGGCATCAAGTCTAGGAGAAGGAAAACTCTGAATTAAAACCTGTTAAACTCCGCTTAAAAATTGACCGTGTGTCATATCCTGCCCGAGCGGAGGAGTTGGTAAATAGTATCAACTATTGTAGGTTATTTAAAGCCAAAACCTCTTCATACATAAATATTTGACATATCTTATTTGTAAACACATTTTGTAGATAACTACGGGTTTATTTTGGTTTCATATTTTAATGGCATATCAATCGTTATAGATTATCTAATGCCAAAGTCATCCTTCTTGAAGAACAGTAGTGGTGCTATTTTACCCATAGCTAGGAGGATAAGGGGGGGTCATACCTTTCCCAAGGGTATTTGTCTGAAAGTGAAAGTAATAGTTCGACTAGAGTTCGAAATCGCTTACCACGATTCAGAAGTCCATCGCTTTAACCATTACACCACGGGGACACCCCACTTTGTAGATAACATTTAAAAAATCTAACCTCATTCTTTTACATACAGTTAAATGGTTCCTAGTGTTACTATATATCACTAACAATTCGATTAAACATGAGTCATTTGTTTACATTTGTTTAAATGTAAAGCAATTCAATTTAGCATTTGTTATTTACTTGCACTCAATATAATTGTCAAACAGATAGGAATCTATCAGGTTCTATCACTCGGGCCAGTATGAACCTGGGAGCTATGGCAATAAGCGAGTACACCACATTCCCCAAATCTCCAGCATTACTGCAGCCTCACCATCAGATTGTCTAGTGTCATATACAGTACACTCGTTGGAGGAGTCTTACTCTTCTGTCGGTGTATTCTACTGCTCTGCATCGACTGGCTACTCTGATCTTAAGTGACAGTATGTTTTTTGGATGTCATCGATGGATAAAATAGATGGTCAAAAACTGCTAGCATAAGGTAGTTTTACATAATCGATATTATGGATTGCAGTAAAAAAAAGTTTAAAAAACCAAACAACCAACTAACCAGCTAGTCAGCCAGCCAGCAAACCAAGTATATTCGTCAGACGTATTGTCAAGCAATACATGGGTGATTGATGGTTAAAAGTATTCGGTAAGTATTCGGTAGGTATTCGGTAGGTTAACAGACGTATTGTCATGCAATATGTGGGTGATTGATGGTTAAAAGTATTCGATAAGTATTCAGTAGGTTAACAGACGAATTGTCATGCAATACATGGGTGATTGATGGTTAAAAGTATTCGGTAAGTATTTGGTAGGTTAACAGACGTATTGTCATGCAATACATGGGTGATTGATGGTTAAAAGTATTCGGTAACTATTCGTTATGTATTCGGTAGGTTAACAGACGTATTGTCATGCAATACATGGGTGATTGATGGTTAAAAGTATTCGGCAAGTATTCGGTAAGTATTCGGTAGGTTAACAGACGTATTGTCATGCAATACATGGGTGATTGATGGTTAAAAGTATTCGGTAAGTATTTGGTAGGTTAACAGACGTATTGTCATGCAATACATGGGTGATTGATGGTTAAAAGTTTTCGGTAAGTATTCGTTATGTATTCGGTAGGTTAACAGACGTATTGTCATGCAATACATAGGTGATTGATGGTTAAAAGTATTCGGTAAGTATTCGTTATGTATTCGGTAGGTTAACAGACGTATTGTCATGCAATACATGGGTGATTGATGGTAAAAAGTATTTGGTAAGTATTCGGTAAGTATTCGGTAGGTTAACAGACGTATTGTCATGCAATACATGGGTGATTGATGGTTAAATGTATTCGGTAAGTATTCGTTAAGTATTTGGTAGGTTAAAAGACGTATTGTCATGCAATACATGGGTGATTGATTGTTAAAAGTATTCGGTAAGTATTTGGTATGTTAACAGACGTATTGTCATGCAATACATGGGTGATTGATGGTTAAAAGTATTCGGTAAGTATTCGTTATGTATTCGGTAGGTTAACAGACGTAAAAGTAAAAGTAAAGTTAGTGACCATAGTCGAGGGTGACCCGAAGGCTCCGTTTTCGATAGCTACTACACCAAGGTAAATGGGAGGGCGCTACTCCATTCCCAGGATTGCTCCACTTTACCCTTGAACCGTACCTTATAATGCTGAGTGTTAAGCAAGGTGGTATCAAGTACCATTTTTAAAGTCTTTGGTATGACTCGACCTGGGATTGAACCCAGGTCTCCCGGGCCATTGGCGAACACTCTAACCGCTGGGCCAATTCAATACATGGGTAATTGATGGTTAAAAGTATTCGGTAAGTATTCGGTAGGTCAACAGACGTATTGTCATGCAATACATGGGTGATTGATTGTTAAAAGTATTCGGTAAGTATTTGGTAGGTTAACAGACGTATGGTCATGCAATACATGGGTGATTGATGGTTAAAATATTCGGTAAGTATTTGGTAGGTTAACAGACGTATTGTCATGCAATACATGGGTGATTGATGGTTAAAAGTATTCGGTAAGTATTCGTTATGTATTCGGTAGGTTAACAGACGTATTGTCATGCAATGCATGGGTGATTGATGGTTAAAAGTATTCGGCAAGTATTCGGTAAGTATTCGGTAGGTTAACAGACGTATTGTCATGCAATACATGGGTGATTGATGGTTAAAAGTATTCGGTAAGTATTTGGTAGGTTAACAGACGTATTGTCATGCAATACATGGGTGATTGATGGTTAAAAGTTTTCGGTAAGTATTCGTTATGTATTCGGTAGGTTAACAGACGTATTGTCATGCAATACATAGGTGATTGATGGTTAAAAGTATTCGGTAAGTATTCGTTATGTATTCGGTAGGTTAACAGACGTATTGTCATGCAATACATGGGTGATTGATGGTAAAAAGTATTTGGTAAGTATTCGGTAAGTATTCGGTAGGTTAACAGACGTATTGTCATGCAATACATGGGTGATTGATGGTTAAATGTATTCGGTAAGTATTCGTTAAGTATTTGGTAGGTTAAAAGACGTATTGTCATGCAATACATGGGTGATTGATTGTTAAAAGTATTCGGTAAATATTTGGTATGTTAACAGACGTATTGTCATGCAATACATGGGTGATTGATGGTTAAAAGTATTCGGTAAGTATTCGTTATGTATTCGGTAGGTTAACAGACGTAAAAGTAAAAGTAAAGTTAGTGACCATAGTCGAGGGTGACCCGAAGGCTCCCTTTTCGATAGCTACTACACCAAGGTAAAGGGGAGGGCGCTACTCCATTCCCAGGATTGCTCCACTTTACCCTTGAACCGTACCTTATAATGCTGAGTGTTAAGCAAGGTGGTATCAAGTACCATTTTTAAAGTCTTTGGTATGACTCGACCTGGGATTGAACCCAGGTCTCCCGGGCCATTGGCGAACACTCTAACCGCTGGGCCAATGCAATACATGGGTAATTGATGGTTAAAAGTATTCGGTAAGTATTCGGTAGGTCAACAGACGTATTGTCATGCAATACATGGGTGATTGATGGTTAAAAGTATTCGGTAAGTATTTGGTAGGTTAACAGACGTATGGTCATGCAATACATGGGTGATTGATGGTTAAAATATTCGGTAAGTATTTGGTAGGTTAACAGACGTATTGTCTTGCAATACATGGGTGATTGATGGTTAAAAGTATTCGGTAAGTATCCGGTAGGTCAACTAATCAACCATTGCTGTTCTACACTCCCAAAACAGGATCAGCTAAAAGCTGTTTTCACTGTTTTTATCCTTGACAGGGACAGTCAAACTTTAAACGAAACTTTTTTTTCTTTTTTTGTTGTTCGAACGTATAGTTTATTTGAATAGAATAGATTTGAACTCTCGTCAAGTTGCAAATAAATATGATAAAACAAAATAGAAATAACGCACAGAATTAAATTTCTGAACACAATCCGATTACATTTGATAAAATCGGTTTTCATCAACAAAGAACAGAAAAACCAAACTAAAAGAAAACGAACTAAACTGATAGAAATAAACAAATAAATAAACAAACATACAAGATTATAAATATATTAGGAGATATAAAAGTTTTCTGAAAGAAGGAAATATCATCGAATACACAGAGCTAATGACAGAAAAGAAGCTTCAAATGAATTAACTATTGTCTCTTAACTAAAAGAAATAAATAAATAAAAATAGAACAAAGAAATGGTTAAAAGAAAAGATTAAAATTGTAATAAGAGATGAATAAGAAGCTGATAATGTATCCCAGAAAAATAGTTGCCAATGAATGTAAAACGAACGGGAAGAATCGGGTTATTATTTTATATGAGAGAACAATAAAAAAAAAAGCAGGAACAAACGATTAAGATGCAAGACTAATTTATCAAATCTAATAGATCGACAAAAGGCCATACATTCAAGGTAACTGAATATAAACGAAATCCTATAAAAGATAATGAATTTGTATTGAGATGGGTAAGAAAAGTAAAAGAAAATAAGATTACTTAGTATTCTTTGAACTGATGTCGTTGAATACGATAAGATCGCAAGAAAGTGTAACGGTTGATCTTATTTTGAGTATCTATCTATCTATCTATCTATCTCAGTATGTTTTTCCTTCCTACCTACATACATACATACATACATACATTTATCTGGCGATCGTCTTCTGTTTTGTTTTAAATGATTATATCACAAATATTGAACAATAAAATAAATAATCATTTGCGACAGTCGTTCAGTCCGTATCAAAATGACATCTATCGATCTATCTATCACAATGAGCGAGTTGTTTCCTGCAAGACCACCGAAGTTAAGCAATAATGAGCCGGGTCAATTCTGATATGGGTGACCCGTTAGAAAGTTTTTGTACTAGAAACAACTTTACCCCAGACTAAAAAATTAATTAACAACAACAACAATGATGATGCTGATAATTAAGTTCTTGCCATGAAATTACAGTTCATAGGCATGTATTAGAAAGCAGTTCGCATGTGTATTGATTTCTACCAGGCTCTCAAAATACAGTGCCACAACAATATAACTGCATTAGATATTAATCATGTTAATGATATAACCGACCAATAAAGACTTATTGATAATGAACCTTTAATTTAGTGCATAAAGTTTTTAGAGTTGTATACTATCATTTACTGTGTTATACTTTATCTTAGTATAATTTATTGATTTTGTTATCTACTTTTCAACCCTTTTGTCCGGGTTAGGTAAATCTTCATTATGTTCTATTGATTCTTCTGGGTTTTGGGTTTTGGTTTGCTTTTATGGCATATCAAACATTGTAGGTTAATTAATGCCAAATCCATTTTTATACATAGAGTGTTCGCCAATGGTCCGGGAGACCCGGGCTCAATCCCAGGTCGAGTTATACCAAAGACTTTAAAAAATGGTACTTGATACCTCCTTGCTTAACACTCAGCATTATAAGGTTCACATCAAAGGTAAAGTGAAGCAATCCAGGGAAAAGAGTAGCGCCCTCCCCTACATCTAAGTGTAGAAGCTATTGAAAAGTGGGCCTTCAGGTCACCCTTGACTACAGTCGCCAACTTTACTTTTTTATTTCAAACAATTTAGTTTAGCATAGGTACGAAGTTTAAATGTCAAAACGGTTCTATTTCAAACAATTTAGTATTGCGTAAGCACACAGTTGAATTCTATTTAACCAATATCAGGTGCTACCACCCCGGACTAGAGTAGACCTGGGAGCAATGACAACAAAGGGGTACTCTGCATTCTCCAAAGCTTCAGCATTACTGGAACCTCACCATCAGACTGTTTAGTGTCAAATCCGGGACCCTAGATGGAAGGAGTCTTTCCCTTCTGCAGAGATGCAGTTGTTGTATTCTACAGACCATGACGACTAGGTCAGATCCTTCAGTAGGTAAGTATATTTTCAGCTGCAAGCTAAACTCCCGAAAATACAGAGATGTACAAAAATGGTGTAGTAGTTTTCTACTTTTAAAGAAATACCGACATTTAGCATCTTTAAGCTAAGAGTATGAGTATGGGGCGTAATGTTAAAACACTTCATAATCTTTTTCGTTCTTGAATCATTTTAATCACGCCTTAGTTACGCCAAACTAATTGCAAAATAAACGTATAGAGATATACAGAGAGAAGTGGTGATTATTCATTTGACGTAACGAATTTAGAGGTAATGATTTTGAATAGAAAATAAACATTTAATTCTGCCGTGGGTTTTCATGAGATATTTGGTTTATGTCTGTAATTTAAAAGCCGCGCTAATCATCACATGATCAAATCGAATCGAAGTTAGTCACCGATAGACAACTGGATTCTGGGATCCGACTCATGACCCCGGATATGCAGATGTGAGCCTCATATCGGTTTGACCGTGGGAAAATCATAGGGAGACGATCATTGGTTACATTACTGAAGACCTCAAAGGAACAGGTGAATGACATGAGTTAAAATCTTTTTGAAAGCCAGTGATTAAGAAGAAAACGAAGAAGCAACCTCGTATCCTTCAACCGTTCAAAAGTTGGAACTAAGATCCCATTTCAAAATATCCTATCCTGGATTTAGCTTTGAAGAAACAGACCCTGCAAATAGAATATGAATATCAGGTTGTAAGTCTCTTCCGAATATCGCAAGAGAAATAAATGTTTGATAAAGAACTTTGATCTTCTGTTTTTAACCTTCCATAAAGGCAATCACCACTGGTATTTAGGTTCGCCGGTGAGGCTCATGCAAAAAAATCAGATATCTTTTTTTCAATAGTAAGCGCATGATATAGACGGTTTAATGTTATTATTTACAAATCTGTTCTTAGCTCAACACGCAGGCTTTCACTTACATAGGCTAGCTTCTGTTATTTATTAAGCATTCCAGAATCTGACGCTCAGTCTTTTTGTTGGTTACATTATATTTTGTTGGTATTTACAAAATTTGTTTTGCAGTCCAATGATTGTTTACAGTATCTGTAGTTCTTAAGTGGTTAATTAAGAACTCGATATTATCTGTGGGTAACCGGTACTCTATTTTAGCTTATCATGACTGTTCATATTTACCCAACCCCTCCGCTCGGGCAGGATATGACACAAGGTCAATAATTTTTAAGCGGAGTTTAACAGGTTTGAATTCAGAGTTTTCCTTCTCCTAGATTAGTTGCCTCACCAAGGCTGAAGAACCTTGTCTGCCCTACTATTTATTCATAGTTGGAGGGAGAATAATTGGATTCATACCTTTCCCAAGGGTATTAGTGCTATGTGAAATGTTATCAATCTCGTCCAGGATTTGAACTAGTGTCGCCGTGTCCATTTCCTACGACGATAACCGTTACACCACGGGCACCTGCAGCTTGTCATGACTGTTAGTCAAATATTTATTTGTGATATAATGTGATATAACATCTTAAGAAATAGAGACGGGGAACTAAGTTCAAATCCTGGACTACGCTGTTTGCATTTTATATTTAGGTATATTTTGTTTGGGAAAGTGTTATGGTACCCAACCTGCGGTTGGTAATGACTATTAATACCAGACTCTGTACTTATTCCCGGCGAACACTTGGCAGTCAGACTGACTTCTAACACTTTTGTACATATGTTGTATTATACTTCGTTAATAAACTTTGTTCCACGTAAACCCGAGTTGTGTCATTCTTCCGGACCCTTTACTGGTCAACAACAGAAAGGTATGAATCAAACTATTCTCCCTAATTAGACTGGGCTCTTTAACCTTAATAAGGAAACCGGTTTAAGTGAAAGAAAATTCTTTGAAATCAAACCAGCAGAATTCCGCCTAAAATTGACCTTGTGGTGTATCCAGCTGATGTGGAAGTTTCGGTCAAATACATATAAATGAGAATATAACGAGGTGCCCGTGGTGTAATGGTTATCGTCGTAGGAAATGGACACGGCGACACGAGTTCAAATGCTGGACCTGACTGATTGCATTTCACATAGCACTAATACCCTTGGGAAAGGTACGAATCCAATTATTCTCTCTCCAGCTATGGGTAAATTGTAGGACAGACTAGGTTCTTCAGTCTTGGTGAGGCAACTAGTCTAGGAGAAGGAAAACTCTGAATTCAAACCTGTTAAACTCTGCTTAAAAATTATTGACCTTGTGTCATATCCTGCCCGAGCTGAGGGGTTGGTAAATAGGATACATATAAATGAGAATTAAACATTGCTTTTCATGCTCGTTAAATTCATCTTTGCAATGCTTTAATCTCATAATCTAATCCTATTTACCAACCCCTCCACTCGGGCAGGATATGACACAAGGTCAATTTTTATGCGGGGTTTAACAGGTTTGAATTCAGAGTTTTCCTTCTCCTAGACTAGTTGTCTCACCAAGGCTGAAGAACATAGTCTGCCCTACTATTTACCCATAGCTGGAGGGAGAATAATTGGATACATACCTTTCCCAAGGGTATTAGTATTAATCTCATAATCTTATTCTGTATGTTGGCAAATAAAATAAAAGATCTTTTCTTTTTTCGGATGAGGAAAAATAAATTCCAAAAATTATTAGATGTTGATAATCCTGAAAATCATAAGGTGCAATGAAAAGAGCCGGAAAGTGCATGAGAAAAATTTCTTTTTCTCCATCCCGAGAGCTTATGAATGATAAACGATAAACGATGAAGATAGTCGTATCCAAGAACTAGTGGCGCTTCCGAATAAGTATTAGTCTTGACATTGGTGAAATAGAAATCAATGAAAAAATGATGAGGCACGGGAAACATTACAAGTGATGTGTCAATGGATACAAAAAAGTGCATTAGTCGATTTAAAAAGAGTTGCGGTAATTTTATTCGGGTGAAAAATATACTTATATATAATTATAATGTTAATACTACCTTCTTTATTGGACTCAGAGTACCCTGTCTGTATCCTCTGCAGAGAAGTACGACTTCCAAAAATAGAAGTGCATTGGGAATGATTCATATGTGTATAGTTTCTTTTTTTCTTTTTCCTTTTTTAATAACATATCAATATTCGTGGGTTATTTAATGCTAAAACCATACATGTAGAAGAACAGTTGGTTTGTTTGTTTGTTTGCTTATTAGGGTTTTCTGGCATATTAACTTTTGTAGGTTATTTAATGCCAAATCTATTTTTATACAAATAAACATTTCTATTTCAATCAATTCAATTTAGTATAAGTACACAGAATAATTGTCGAAAATATTTCTATTTCAAGCCATTCAGTTTAGTTGAAAAGTTCTAATTTAATCAATTAAGCTTAGTATACATATAGTTTTTATTGATACCTAATTAAATGTCAAAACAGTTCCATTTCAAACAATTCTGTTTAGCGTACAAAAGCAGTTCCATTTCAACAATTCAGTTTAACATAATTACGCAGTTTAAATTTCAAAACAGTTCTATTCCAAATAATTCAGTTTAGCATACGTACATAGTTTTATTCTACTTGACCCATAGATAAGTGTTGTATTTTGGCCTTCGACCCGGCTAAAAATGCCATTCCAAGGTGATGCACCGGAAGGAGGTGACACATTCTAATGGCAGTTATGAGAGGAAATCGCGTGGGCGGAAGTTGGCTGATGAAATGGGACACGGTAAAAAATTCCCATGGTACACTCATAGACTGATGCACCGGAAGAGAGTGACCTTTAAACTGCATGACAGTTATTTCCGCTTAATGATGATCAAACATGCGATTCCAAAGATCGAGTAGGCGACTGAGTGGGCGTTGGACTATTATATACCTCAGTCAAGACAGAAGTTGCAGTTAGAGATCGGAAGGAGTTATAGATGAGATGTGGTAGGGAAAGTCACACCAGGCCGAAGGGGCTCGGGGCCCCCGATTGAGTTGGGGTCCAGAGAAGTTGCTGATAAGATGCAGTAAAGAAAGCCATCACCCAGCAGAGTAGGCCTCAGGGCCTCCGGTTGAGCATCAGGAGAACGAGAACGACACAACGCTAACGGCCATAAGAGTGGGGTCAAAATATTGCAGTTTCTGTTCGGTCTCCAACTCCCTCTCACACGAAAACCTTGAGTAACCCTTTTCGAACCCTTACAATAAAGTGAGATGTACATATATTAATAAAGAAGTCTTCCTGCGTCTGTTTATTATTGTGTCGTTATGATACGGCATATGAGAATATAACATAAGCCCCTATCAGGAACTACCATTCAGGGCCTGAGTGGACCTGTGATCTATGGCAATGAAAAGATACTCCGCAGTCCCCAAAGCTCTAGCATCACTGAAATCTCACCATTTGATTTAGTGTCATATGCAGGACACTCGTTGGCGAGGTTTTACCCCTCTGCAGAGAATACAGTCGGTGTATTCTAGAGATTCAGTCGACTGGGGAGTAGAACAGAAGGAGTAAAATTCGACCTATAGTTGGGAGAATAAAGGAATTCATAATTTTCCTGGGCGCATTTGTCAAATATTGAACGTAATAGCATGACTGGAGGTCGAGCTGCTAGAGGTTTTGTAGTCTAGCCCGTTAGCTGATGGGACTCTTGCCGGTGATAGGGGGGAGTACCCCTTCATTGACATTACTGCCAAGTCTACTTTGACGCTGAGGAATGGATTTTGTTTAGGTCCTTTCGATGTGTCATAAATATCGGTTGTAAAATTATTATCTTTTTATAGCATCTTAATATAACACCATTACGCCATTACGGCTGGACAAACAGATTTAGTTTTAGTTAATAAAGAATGTGAACTAGTGAACTTCGCAACTCAAGCTGTTTTATAATTTAAAGTAAGTGAAAGCAAAAAAAAAAAAAAAAAAAAAACTAGATAAAAACTACATAAAAACTTAGATCTTGTAATAGAGCTGAAAAAGCTTTGGAATCCGAACGTGACCGTGATCAAGATTATAGTTGGAAGGACGGAAAATATTTAATAAAGTCTCAGGAAATTAGATAATCCAAAGAAAATGTGAAACAGTCCTGTATATAGCACCGCTGAGACCAGCTAGAATACTAAGAAGAGTAGTGCAAAGCTAAAGATACTTACAGTCTCTTTGTCTTCAGTGATGCCTGACACTTAGTACTTGTGTAAATTCTCAAGACGTAAACCTAATATGCAAAATAGTAAAAGTCAGATTAATCAGAGGAAAAAATAAAGGGCCGATCATTCGAAGACAGAACGAGTCCATACAGATCGCAGCACAGGCAATAATTCTAGAGAGCTGAACGGGTTCCAGTGATGTCCAACAACTTGTACTGGTGTGAAAAGTCGTCTAAGAAAAAACTGATAATGCATTGCAAGTGTAGGCTATGTGATGATAAAGTTAAAAATTTTAATCTTTTAAGCAAATGTAGCACACAAGCAAAATAGGGGTACGAGAACATGCATGTCTGGGTGGAGATATTGCTCGACTGAGAATTGTAGATGAAACTGAATTTTAAAGTACAGAAAAGAAATTTAAACTCCTAAGATGCCGATTCCTTGAAATACAATTGAGTTACTCAATCCGAGCCAGAAGACCAGACCTAATTTTAATTCACGGAAAGAACCTGTCATAGCATGTATTTTGTTGTCAGAGAAGTCATATAGTGAAAAAAGGCCAAAAGTTAAACAAATACCTTAAAAAAGCTGTAGAACAGGAAGGTAACTGATATGATGCGTAGCTGAGAGGCCATTTGCACAGTCCCCATACAACTAGAAAAGAGATTTGATAAACTGGAGTTTAGAGGAATTATCGAAACGAGGATACTTTAAAGAGTCCTGTAGACTTGAAGATTTGCTGTCATTCAGAATCAAGCAAAAAAATCTTTGAGCTAGTGTAAGTAAACTTATATAATAATAATAATAATAATAATATTTGAAGTTGGCGGCCGAGTGGAGACCATCCAAACAACAGCATTATTGAAAATGGCCAGAATACTGAGAAGAGTCCTGGAGACTTGAGGAGACTTGCTGTCACTCACTCTCCTGTGAAAGACCATCAGCTTACACTGATGTGAAAAGCTCTAATGAATAATAATAATAATAATAATAATAATAATAATAATAAAAAATATGAAAGTGACGTTCATACCAAGTATAATTGGTGCTCTTGGTACAGTCATCGAAGGATTATTAAAGGGACTAGAAGACTTCGAAATAAGAGGACGAGTGGGGACCTTCCAAAATACTACATCCAAACTACTAAAACACCAGAATACTGAAAAGAGTCCTAGAGACTTGAGGAGACTTGCGGTCACTCAAAATTCAGTGAAATATCATCAGCTAAGGCTGATTTTAAAAACTCTGAAGGGGTAAAATAATACCAGAAATAAAACAAACAATACTAGGACCAACAAAATGACAATAACTTGGTTGTTGGTTGGTTCTTTGGGTTTTATGGCATATCAACCTTAATTGGTTATTCAACGCCAAATCCATTTTTTTTAAAATAGTTCTATTTCAAACAATTCAGTTTAGCTTAAGTACGCAGTTTGAATGTAAGTACAGTTTAAAATGTGTAAAACATTTCTATTTCAAGCTATTCAGTTTAGTCAAGCAGTTCTAATTCAGCTAATTCAGTTTAGTATAAGTACAGATTTTGTTTACCCATAGTTAAATGTCAAACCAGTTCTATATTAACCAATTCAGTCTAGAGTTCCAATATCAAAAAAAAGTTCAATCTCAAACAACCCAGCCCAGCACAAGCACTTGGTTCAAATGTAAGTACTGTTTCATTGTCAAAAACATTTCCACCCCAAGCCATTCCGTTTAGTCAAACTGTTCTAATTCAAACAATTCAGCCCAGCACAAGCAGCTATTTCCATTCAATCCACCGACAGGGCTCTCCAGGTACCGCTACTCCGGGCCATAGCGGACCCGGGAGCGACATCAACGAAGGGGTACTCTGCACCCCCCAAAGCTCCAATACCACCGGAACCCCACCACCAGACTGTCTATCGCCACACCCAGAACACCCCTCTGCAGAGGTGTAGTTGGTGCACTCTACAGCCCCAGCCGACGGGGGCAACAATAACTAGGAAACAAAAAT
>OY757910.1:42208577-42226077 GCA_963585895.1 Sepioteuthis lessoniana
TCTGATTTTGCTGACGGAATTGTTCCCTACTCCGGATTTACTGGATTGAAGAATACCTATATATATATATATATATATATATATATATATATATATACATATTTTAAGAATATTAAACGTTTGACTGAAGGCCAGTGACGCTGGCTCTACAAATAATTTTGATTGGCCTGGACATCTTTGCACTACTCGGGCTTGTGCTGTGAGTCTTCTGGTGAATTGTGGTATCTGCCGCATATTACCATCCTTTAAAGTACGGGTTCAATTATCATAGAGCAGCAAAATGTGATGATGTCCTTAAAATCTTTAGTTGGTAATTTTCCTTAGAGGAGTTTTCCTAAATGGACTGAAATCCGAGTCGTAAATAATTCAACCACAATACACATCTACATTTTTAAAGATTTTATTTTTTTTTGTAATATCTGATCGCAGAACAGAGTTTTTTTTTTTTTTGGATGATTTCTTTGGTTTCTATTGTTTAATAGCAAATAAACCTTCGTGGGTTATTTGATGTTAAAGCTATCCTTGCAAGAGAACACTAGTAGCATTATTTAACCTATAACTAGGAGGAAAAAAGGGATTTATACCTTTAAGGGTATTAGCCCGAAAGTAAATGTTATTAAACGACAAGAGTTTTCTCTCGCTTATTATGATATAACCACCCAAGACGTTAACCACTATGCCCCCGGAACATCCTCAAGACTTTTTGAATATTCTATTTCCATTATTTAATAGACACAATTCGAATGATATGTGTACCAGAATTTTTTTTCGAATACGGAAATTCTTAAAGCAATTTATCATTTTTTTTCTGGAAATTATTTTCTTTGACATTTGTCGTGAACACGATCCTCACACATTTTTTCCAATTTCTTACATAAAGTTTGTTTTCATATTTTTTGTTTGTACTACTTTCTTTTGATATTTTTTCTTCTTTCCTTATTTCTTATCGCTGGCGCTGAACTTACCGAATTATATCTAAAGGTTATTTTTTATTTCCTGTATTATACAGCAATTCTCTCTAAATTTTATTGTTCAGCTTTCTTTAACAGCGATGTTGTAAAATGATGTTTGTAAAAAAATTTCTTTTACCAGGCAACTATTGCTGCATAATATTTTGGGCTCAATTTCGCTATGTATGATGTTAATTGCTTGTAGGTATTGAAAGTTAATATTAAAAGACACACCTTATATTTCTTTAACTATTAATGTGGCTAGATTTTTTTGTTTTGTTTCATATGTTTTCGATGGTTATTTAATATCAATTCCATCCTTGTAGAACTACAGCAGTGGCACTATTTAAACCAAAATCGAGGATAAGGGAATTCGTACTTTTCTCAATGTTGGTTGCATAGATGGTTGAATTTTATTAAACATTATAGGTTATTCATTTTAGATTATTTGGTTTAATAGACAGTCAAACCTTGATGGTTATTTTATGCCAAATCCTATATATACATATTATATCATTTTTGTTGAATAGTTTGTTGTTAATATTTTATAAAATGGCAAGACCTCATTTCTTGCGCACAGTTAAATGATTGAAAGTATTGTTATTTAACACAATTAACTCTATTGAATATTAAAAATTTGTTTTCCAAGTGAATTGACTTTAGGTATAGTAAATGATTAAACAGTTCTATTCGTCCCATAGATGAAATCACATGGGTACTTTCACTTTGGGTCAACGTTGACCTCGGAGTAATGGCAAGGAAGCAGTACTCAACATTTCCAAAAGCTTCTGAACTGGATTTTCCCTATCTGATGGATTAGTGTCATATCAGGACACATATTAGTAGCGGAGTCACACCTCTCCGCAGAAATGCTGTCGACTTATTCTACAGCCCTAGCTGACTGAGCTGCAAGTTATTTAATGCCAAATCACACACACACACACACACACACACACACACACACACACACACACACACACACACACACATATATATATATATATATATATACATATTGTCATCCATAAACTGCTTCGTTATATCACAACTCATCAGTGTGGCTAGACACGTGAGATGCTTCAAGCAAGGATCAAAACCCAGCTGACTTTACTCCACCGGATATCAAATCGCAGAGCCATCAGAAACTTCAACAGGAGCCAAGGGATTTTAAAGCATATGTATCACTTTTCTTTTGTTTATATATATACGAAGATTATTAAATAAGTTTCCAGACTTCTTTCGTATGGGCACTTTTATTGATAGTAAACACAGGAAACTCTAGTCTCCTTCGAGGTAATCTCCTCCGGCTGCAATGCACTTGTTGTACCGTTCCAACAACTTCTGGAGGGCCCCATGGAAGTCCTCTTGTGTGAGTGTGTCAATGACTTTCGTCACAGCCTCTTTCATCTCCTCAATTGTCTCATAACGACAGACTCTAAGCTTAGAAAATAACCAAAAGTCACAGGGAGCAATGTCTGGACTCTAGGGAGGCTGAAGAACTATCTTGATGCCCATCTTGGTCAAAAAGTTTGTGACAAGGATGGAGTTGTGGACTGGTGCATTCTCCTGGTGGAAATGACACTGACCCAATTTGAAGAGAGCTGGCCTCTTCCGACGGAATCTCTTCTTGAACTCCCTTCAAACCTCAACATAGTAACCCTAAGCCTAACCCTAACCCTTTGGCCAATCAATTCTGGTGTGTTGACTTCCTTACTCCTCCCACACCTCTTATCATCCCCCACAGAGTCTCTGCCTTCCTTGAATCTCTTATGCCACTCAAGAACTAATGCCCGATTCATGCAAGATGCTCCAAATGCAGTCTGAAACATGTCATACGTTTCTGTGGCATTTTTTCCAAGTTTAAACAGAATTTTATTGCATACCGTTCTTCTAAAGTGTCCTCACGTCGAGATTGCATTTTTGAAATTCACCAGCTGTGACAATCAGTAGGGTGTATTCCAATAGCTGCTGTAGCTGGTCATTTGAATCTGAAATCATAAAAATTGGTATCATAAGATGTATATCAATAACATACTAAATTTTCAATTGTCTATGACAATTTTAAACGCCTGTACAAAAATGTCTGGACGCATAGAACCCAAAATGGAAAACATCCTTAGGAAAAACCAAAATGGCTTCCGGAGAAATAGATCCACAACCTCACAAATACTGACCATCCGTAGAATCCTGGAAGGCGTTCGGGCAAAAAACTTACAGGCGACATTACTATTTGTCGACTTTACCAAGGCCTTCGATTCCATACACAGAGGGAAGATGGAGCAAATCCTACTAGCTTACGGCCTACCAAAAGAAACCGTAGCAGCGATAATGATTCTCTACAGAAACACCAAAGTAAAAGTACGTTCACCAGATGGAGACACGGAATACTTCGACATTGTTGCAGGAGTACTACAAGGAGACACACTAGCCCCGTACCTCTTTATCATCTGTCTAGACTATGTGCTTAGGACTTCGATCGACAAAATCAGAGAAAATGGCTTTGAGCTGACTAAGAGAAGAAGCAAAAGGTACCCCGCAAAAACAATCACGGACGCCGACTACGCTGATGACTTGGCGTTACTAGCGAATACGCCTAATCAAGCAGAGACACTACTACATAGTCTGGAACGAGCTGCAGCTGGCATTGGCCTACATGTCAATGCAAACAAAACCGAATATATGTGTTACAACCAAACAGGCAACATTGCCACACTAGACGGAGCCTCTCTGAAACTAGTCGACAAATTCACCTACCTAGGAAGCAGCGTCTCATCAACCGAGAAGGACATCGACACACGACTGACAAAGGCATGGACAGCTATCGATAGGCTCTCGATCATATGGAAGTCGGACCTAACAGATAAAATGAAACGCAGTTTCTTCCAGGCAGCGGTTGTGTCGATACTGCTATATGGATGCACCACATGGACGCTTACGAAGCGGCTGGAGAGGAGGCTGGACGGAAATTACACAAGAATGTTGAGAGCAGTATTAAACAAGTCCTGGCGACAACACCCCACGAGACCCCAACTATACGGACACTTGCCCCCCATCACAAAAACTATACAAGTTCGACGAACCAGACACGCGGGACACTGCTGGAGAAGCAAGGACGAGCTCATAAGCGATGTACTCCTGTGGACCCCCACTCATGGATGTGCAAGTGTGGGACGACCAGCACGAACTTACATACAGCAGCTATGTGAGGACACGGGTTGTAATCCTGAAGACCTGCCGGAGGCGATGAGTGATAGGGAGAAATGGCGAGAGACGGTCAGGGATATCCGCGCAGACGGCGCGACATGATGATGATGATATATATATATATATATATATATATATATAAATTATTTGTAAAATAAATGAAAAGTTTTTGAGGAACAATTTTAAACGAGCCATAGCTCATTTTGGGGCGCACAGTAAAATGGTTTTAAGTATTGCTATTTATTGTAACCAACCAATTATGTGGTTTCAAGTATTGCTTTTTAATATTGATAATTCTATTTGCACACAGGTAAATAGTTTCAAGGTTTGCTGTTTCTTGTAAGCACAAAGTGAAATGGTGGCAAGTATTATCAATTATTGTTTGCACATTTAAATTATTTCAAGTATGTCTGTCTAAGCGAAATAGTTCTATTTGCGCACAGTTAAATGGTTTCAAATAGAGAAGATGATTAAACAAACCAATTCTACCCACACATGGGACCCTAACAGGTACTAACACTCTGGTTAGAGTTGACTTGGGAGTAATCACAATTAAGAAGAACTCCATATTTTCCAAAGCTCCGATACTGGAGCCTTATCATTGGATGCAGTTTAGTGTCATATCCAAGACAACTTTCCCAATGATATTAGACCGAAAGTGTACGTAATAGTACCACAGAAGTTTGAACTAACTGCAATGTCACTCCCGAGAACTTTACTCAATACTCCACGGAGACTAGCCCCGTTCTGTAAGAGTATTATTGTTGTCAGGCACTTATCTGAATCGTGGAAACCGTGTCAACGTTTTACCCGATCGGAAATTCCTGCTTTAAGTAAACACAGACGTTTAATTTCTTTTCATTTGTCCAGTAATTGCGAAATCGCCAATTGGCTGAGGTACTTTTATCTCATATCTTATGAATTTTGTGGGTTTTTTTAAAACATGTATGTAAAAAATGATATAGGTATGACTTATAGGCTGGTGATTTTGTTTAGATTTTGAACGCCGACTAAACGAAATTAAAAGTGGAACGTATAAATACAAGTAAAATTGTTATAGTTGTAGTAGTAAAAATGGAAACAGAGCCGCATCACCAGATACGGTTTAACATTATACGCAGGAAACATCCTTCTTTGATGGATGCGGCCTCAATGCTTTTCAAATGATATAGTCAGCGCATTCTAAAACATACCAACATTGTTTAACGTGAATGGAACAACCGGAAGTGATAAATGAATTATTAAGACAGAAGACGGTCGACGGAATTGTAACCGAAGTGATTGTATATAAAAAAGCGATACGATTTTTCTAGGCACATAATATTTCTCCTCTTCGTAAAGATTCTTCCAGCACATAAAAAATGTGTGAAGTCAATTTACATGATTTAGACAGGAAATGAAGTGACATATTTTAGACCCAGCTGATTGAAATGATTAAATCGGATATTAGAGGGGACAGTTCTACAATTACATCCGCGCGTTTAGAGTAAAGGTTAACGTCTTAAGAAGTGGACAGAACGAACCTAAATTCATATCCTGAGTGAGGCTATTAACTTTTCGCTTCACGCTAATGCCCTTGGGAAAGTCACAAATCCATCTTAGGTGGCAAGACTGGTTTGTTAAGACTGAGTTAAACAATCTGGAGAGAAGGAAAACTCTCAATTCAAACCAGCTTTACTCTGCTTCAAAGTTGACCGTCTCTTCTATCACTTCTTACCCCTTGACACAAGATCTGTGTAAATACATGTCAAAACGTTCCAATTAAGTAAAGAAAAGTACGCATTTCAAATCATGTACGAGACTGCATTGAATTAATCTCTCTACTCCTGATTATGGGTAAATAGTAAAACCGATTGGGTTCTGTTGCCTTGTAGATGGGCAAGAAAGTCGAGGATTAATAACTACAAATCCAGGATTTGTACTTCTAGATATTCACATCCATTAAAAATGTGTTGGATATTTGTTAAGAGGCCATTAAACCTTTATGCCCGTGGAGCCTAGATCCATGAGAGTACACCTCTTTTAGTTGATTTGTTTGTTTTGTTGTTTAATGGCATATCAACCATTTTAGGTCATTTTATGCCTGATCTATCCTCTTAGACGAACAGTAGTGGTATTATTTAACCCATAGCTGGAAGGATACGGTGGTTCCTACCCGAAAGTGAATGTAATAGCGCGACTGAAGTACGAACTTGCTTACTACGATTCCGCAGTCCAGCACTTTAATTCTTGCACCACGAGGACACCCCCTCTGTTAGTTGAATATCTTTCGTATGGATTTTTCTCTTCTTTTTCTCGTTTGTTCTTGGGGTTTTTTTTTGTCTCTTTGAAATAAGGGGAGAATAAAGAGAAAAAAAGAAGTAAGAATGAATTCAGAAAAGAGAAAGAGAAATGAAAGTGTAGGAAAAAAAGTAAAAGAAATGAAAAAGAAAAGAGGACAGAAAACAAAAAGAAGCATCTCTCTCACCCATTTCTTTGGAAATTCTCTACTTACTCTGCCGCTCCTTATTCTCCGATTCGAGATGACACTTTTGTTTTCCTTTCCAATTATAGTGAAGTTATCTCCCTTTGTCGAGGGCGACCAGAAGGCTCCTTTTTCAATAGCTACTACACCAAGGTGTAGGGAAGGGCGCTACTCATTTCCCTGGATTGCTTCACTTTACCCTTGATACATACCTTATATCGCTGAGTGTTATGCTAGTACTATTTTTAAAATCTTTGGTATGACGTGACGTGGGATTGAAACCAGGTCACCCAGACCATTGCCACTTCCTACCACCAGGCTGTGTGACCAACAACAAAGGATTAATTACGTAAACGCAGTATGAGCAAGACATTGTTACGCACGGGGATTTTTGAAAAGTGTCAGTCAGTCAGTTATTGACCTCGAAGGTTTTAATAAACAAAGAAACTAAACCAAGTTAGTCAGCTATTAACTTGCTTAGGACAAGAAACGACTTAAATTTCCGAGAGAGCGAAGCGGCTCATTCCCATTTCCGAACTGACTCCGATTCAGCAACTCCTTCTTCGACTCAAAAACATCACATCTCGCCTTCTTGATTTGAGACTCGTCTCGACGGATGTTGGAACACCAATAAAGTTTTTGGTGGTATTTTTCACGACATCTTGTCTGATTTTCTCTTGATGTACACTTATCATCTCTTCATCTGGTCTTTGCTCCCGGAAACGTTCTTCGAGGCCTTACAATGCAATAATATTAGGAATATTCATTTTGAATTTTTAACAAATCTTTTTTCTACTTTTCTATTTTTACTTTCACTTTTAATATTTTTCTATCGATACCACAGGACAATCATGGATAGTGGTCACGACCTCATGTTCCATAGGGATTCTACAGGCTCATGTTCTTTAGCTGAGTCGTACTTATTTTCAGTATATTAGATTTGCCTCTGGTGAAAATGGATAACGGACACAACGCTCGGATAACTCCCTCGTTCTTGTATGTTCCCGTACCGCAGCCACCAAAAAATCAGGATCAAGAAATTACACGACTTTTCTTGGGGTGGTATTTGTTTGGTGCTCCCCATACACCAAAGTTTGGCACAAGGCTTTTTAAGTGGGTGAACCAGGCGCTGCGCCGTAATACACCCACCGGCGGTTCCAAAATACCTTGGCCCTGTCGGTATTTCTCAAAAAGAAGCACCTCAGGTTCCAGGCGATAAACCGACCCCTGTCGAAGCACTTAAGAGCCTGTAGGGGAAGCCCCTTGAGGAACAAAGAATCCAATCTCGGATCACGAGAGAGACCAAACAAATTAGATCACACAAGCTGGCATGAACTAACAAACACGGTCGACAAGGGTGTGGCCTGTCGGCAAGACTTCACTCGCTCTTTATATTGTCGTTCACAGAACAACCGAGCCCAACTTCTGCTTCAACTGTGATCACCCTGCCAGTCCCGTCACTACTTTTGTAGTCATTGCTCATGACCAGGGAAAATCAATCGATTCTTTGTGCTAGATCAAGCATATCTCGTAACACCAAGCCCACTAAAACAGATGTTGAGCTTTGACTTGTCGTCTAGACTTCTCCTTTTTATATTCGTCGTTAAATATTATTGCTGATTGGGCATTTCTATTATCATGTGTGTTGTAGATTCTTTATGTATCCTTCTTCGATGACACCAACTTTTCAACTGAGTATATGTGTATACCCATCAAGGACAATTAGATCATTGGTAAAATTCATGCGGAGGTTTCACCTGCAAAGAACCAAACATACAAGGAAATAAGAATATTCAAAAGAATACAAAAATCTACATATTTGCCTCCCCATAAAAAACAAGTTTCTCTAAACGCCAAAATATGGACTGTTTCTCATATCATCCTTACAATTAAACAACATTACTTTTTTCTATTATCCATTTCTGATAGTATTTTTCTGTATCAAAACCGACGTTTCTAATATATATATATATATATATATATATATATATATATATATATATATATATATGTATATATATATGTATATATATATAAATGAAAAGATCGGCAAATGATTTCTAATTTGGTATTGTCTTTGTTTATTATTATTTCATATAGCTGTCTGCAAACCAGTTTCTGACTTTTATGGCCTCTTCAGGTGATTTGTAAGTTTCAAGTAAGTTCCGGCTGTTTTATCCTATAGTAAATATTGTTTTGATAGACTGTTTTCATTATGTTTAATACCGGATTTTTGTGTCTGTGCAATAATACAGACATACACTCGTACACATGAGAATTAATTTTTACTTACTGCGGACTTTTTGTCTTCATCTTGGTAGTGTTTTTTTTTGTGTGTGTTATTTCTTCTTTCACTAGGTTTCCGTCAAATTTCACCTCTGGCCTTCTTCAGGTGATTAACCGTGACATCGGATTGGAATGCTATGCGCAGCGGATTGTGGCGTTGAGTCTCTACGGTTCCAGGTGAGCACTGTCAGAATATACTATTTACCAACCCCTCCGCTCGGGCAGGATATGACAAGGTCAATTTTTAAGCGGAGTTTAACAGGTTTAAATTCAGATTTTTCCTTCTCCTAGACTAGTTGCCTAACCAAGGCTGAAGAAACTAGTCTGCCCTACTATTTCCCCATAGCCGGAGGGAGAATAATTGGATTCATACCTTTGTCAGAAGGTAGCGGTTTCAAATCCTACCCAAGCCGGCCAGAGGTTTACTTTGTCAAAAAAGTGGTGCGATAGACAACAACTATGGAAGGCAGTAATTACTGGGGATACGGTTACAAGACTCAGCATTCCTATCCGATGTCGCAGTAAATCACCTGAAGAAGGCAAAAGGTGAAATTTAGCCGAAACCTAGTGAAAGAAGAAACAACACAAAAAAAACTACCAAGATGAGGACAAAAAGTCTGCAATAAATAAGAATTAATTCTCAGATTAAGAAGCCTCATCTCAAAATGATTCCAATTAAAGACACTCGTACACATGTTTTCACAGGAATGGTTTACAACCTAAATAAATATTCATATTGCAATTCCAGGATCACTTTGTTCAACCAGCGGCCAAACTTGGCTGGAAAATATAATTATTAAAGAATCTATTTATAGTGTCCTTTACGAGTCAAACACGAGAGTGTTTTATTTATGTAAGAGTTTTGTGTCGGTATGTGTGGTTGGTTGTTTGATTGGTTGTTTTTTTTTCTGTTTTAGGCGTATCAACCCCTTTCTGGTCATTTAATGTCGAATTAAGTCATTTTGATAAGTTTCAAACAATTTAGTTTAGTATAAGTACAGTTTTTGTTTACACAGTTAAATGTCAAAAGTTAATTCCAAATAATTCAGTTTAGCATGAGTATAAAGTTTTATTCTATTTGACCTATAGTTAGGACCAAAATCAAGTGCTTTATCCGAGCCAGAGTGGATCTGGGAGCGATGGCAATGAAGGGATAATCCCCATTTCCCAAAGCTCCAGCATTACTGAAGTCTTACCATCAAATTGTTTAGGGTCATGTCCTGGATATCCGTTGGGGAAGTCTTACCTCTCTGCAGAGATTCTGCAGCCCCAGCCCACTTAGCCTTCGGTGTGTGTGTGTGTATGTGTGTGATATTCCTTCATCAAGAACAACAATCAGTCGTTAGCCGTAGGACAAAGTAGTGGGTAGCTGTAATCAGTAGTGATCAGATGTTTTTTCGAGACAGAACAAGAAAGGAAAATTACTGTTCTCCCTGTATATCACGACAGTTAGGGTCTGTTCGATTTCAGGCTGAAGAGCAAAATGTCACAAGCATTATTGAGTCACTCAGAATTGTGCAAAGAGTAAATAAATACAGGAATACAAATTTAATCCCTGATTCTTTTAGTTTCTTTTATTTTTGGACTTGACCCATGACTTGACCCATCACTTCGACGGTTTCAACCAAAACCTCCTGAATGGGTAAAATAACATAAAATTTGCTCTTTGAAAGTAACTAAGGGTACTTGTGGATTAATGATTACCAAATTGGAAACAGACACGTGAAACCGAGTTCAAATCTTGGACAAGGCTGTTTGCATTTCACGTAGTGCTAATAACCATATATATATATATATATTTGATTAAACATAATCGACATTTTTGTGTACATATTTTTTGTTAATCCTTTCGAATTGCCGTATTGATCTTACGATATTCATCGGGAATCGGTTGATAAATCTTCCATAATTAGTTATTTCCCAAGTACTTACAATGCATCTTTCTGATACTAGTTCCATAGCACAGCATTTAAAAAACATTCATGCCCAATAATAGAATTACGGAAAATTCTTACCGAAAACACAACAATATTAGAACACCAAAATAACAAGCAAAAACTACAGATTCTCGAGGCACTACATATTAGGAACATACGACCCAAACTTAACAGAATTAATTTTGAAACCAGAGCCAATATACTTAAATGACTTTAGCAACTGACGCTATTTATAGAAACAAATTCGAAAAGTCAACGCTACATAATACAACAGAACAGATGCTCTTCTTACAAAGAAGTAATGTACATACAAAAGTTACATCACTTTTGTAATACATCCTCCCATGATGATGGCCCAAAGTTGAGCAAAAGTACTTGGGAAATAACTAATTATGGAAGATTTATCAACCAATTCCCGCCGAATATTACAATTCGAAAGGATTAACAAAAAATATGTAGACCAAAAATGTCTAATATGTTCAATCAAATATGTATGAATGAATAAATGCTGCCAATATATATATATATATATATATATATATATATATATATATATATATATAATTCACATAATCATTAATTTGGAGAAGGTATGTATCAAATTATTCTCCTTCCATTTATGGGTAAATACTAAAGCAAACTGGGCCCTTTAACCTTGGTATGGCTGCCGGTATAGGAGAAAAAACCTCTCTGAATTCAAACCTGTTAAACTCTGCTTAAAACTTACCTTGTGTCGCATCCTGCTTTTTCAGAGGGGTTAGGTGAATGCATATATTGAAAGCAATCCTTTTAACACACAAATGCAAATAAAATCCATCATGTGGCTGAACGGAACAGTTCGTTACTAATTTTTTATTGTCATGCACAGACGTTCAAATAATAAGATGTCTTTCATCGGGAGAGGCTTTTAAGTATAAACGCGTCTGTGAAGTATGCAAATAGATATGGATGCTATTTAGGGTTCTTTTTGATCTCTTCAGCATATGTCTAGCTATTCATAAACACACGGTTTTCGATTACTAATGTTAAAAGCTTCAAAATATACTTTAGTAATCCACAGATTCGACGGGTTTTTTTCTAGTTATGATCGTTACCAATATCATAAAGATGAGGTAAAGAAAATACTTATATCATATTCCTGTTATACACATAAAACAGTATATTTTACTTTTTTCTCTCATCGACTGTATTTGCAAAGTATAAACTTATCATGAATATTTTTTTTTTGCAACTAGTATCATACCAGAAAATCTTTAAATGTCTCCGACATTTCCTTTTATCTTGATTGTTATACAAATAATATTTCGGCCTTTTTCGATTGGCTTTTGTTTGTGGATCGTCATTTGTCTTGTACAAGGATGTCAAGTTGTAAATAGAAAAATAAAATTAGAAATTGTTGGGTTTGTTTTGTTTGGTTTGGTTTTATGGCGCATCAACCAATGTAGTTTATTAAAGCCAACTTTTTATGCATATAAACTATTCTATTTCAAACAATTCAGTTTAGTATAAGTATAGTTTTCGTTTACACACACTTAAATGTTAAAACAGTTCTATTGCAAGTACTTCAGTTTAGCATGAGCACAATGTCGATTTCTATTTGACCTATTGATAGGATCCTATCAGATACTACCACTCCGGGCCAGAATGGATCTGGGAGCGATGGCAATAAAGGTTTATTCCACATTCCCCGAATCTCGAGCATTTATGAAGCCTCACCATCAGATGTTTTAGTGCCATATCTAGAACACACGTAAGGGGAGTTAGCGAATTGTTAGATTAGGATTTTTGCTAATAGTAAGTTATTATAACTCCTCTAGTTTCCGGACGCATACTCCCCAAAACAGTAAAAAAGTGTCGGCTCATTTACGAAAGTCACCTGAAGAAAACCAGTATATATAAAAGCAGGTACAGTGTTGGTATAACGACCACAATGAGGACGATAATCAGAGATGTAAAAAAATAGGAAGTAATTTAAGAAATGTAATTTGATAATGAAAGAAATTGTAGGGACAGAGTCCCTCTTGATTGCAACTTGGTAGATAGCAAGTTCGAACACTGCTTACACTATTATGTGCAAATTTTTGTCAAATAAACTAGGGAAATATATTAACCTCGTTATTCCTCAACTATGGGTTAAATAGCCCCACTTCTTTCCTTCTACAAGATTGATTTTGGCATTATACAACGCACAGAGGCTAATATGCCATCATATAAAGGAACTAATTCAGAAATTTTACTGGTAACAGAACTACTATTTTTACTGATCATTTCTTCGGACTTAATCAGTGGTATAAGAATAAGAAAACAGCACAGGGTTATTGATATAAGGTGAGTTCAAAAGATCTTCTTGATTTTATACATATACATTCCTGGTCATTTATTACTGACACTCATTCATTCATTTCTTTCTTGTACCTTTAGAAATAAAAGGAAAATAACCGAATTTACATAAACTTATTTGTCTAGATTTTTAAGATGAAGCTTGATAATTTATATTACTTCGAATATTCGGACTATTTTCTTCATTTTCTTTGCTATATTTACAACCGTTTGACCGCTGCTCCTTCGACTTTCTTCAGGTGTCTCATGTTTAATTGAGAAGTGCTTCTAAACGAAATCTGGAAGTTGCTAGTTCAATCCCACGTACCGGTAAATAACAAGGAATAATTACGATAGCTTAACACTGGTATCCGTTCATGGTTAACGAAATCGGGACAATTTATCCCCGTGGATTAAATAAAGGCTTCGGTTCGAAATTCTTTGTTGTTGGCGAGTTCGACAAGAAAAACTTGAAGAAAGCCGAAGGACACATCAGCAGAAACGTTGATGAGGACAATATTCCGATTACTCAGTGATATAAATTATATCAATGTGTTTATTTCATTAGCCCTTTTTAAGAAAACATGAATTTTCACTAGACCGCAACATATTTTCTTCTTTTTCAAGAGAAATTCTACATCATTTATTCAAATTTTGACTAAGAATGCTGAGGACGTAAATTTATTGGAACATTTTTACATATTAGTGGCTACAATTACATGAACTAATCAATTTTTCTTTGATGTCAACCGATATCACAGGCACTTGATGCGTACATCACCAGTTGCTTGGAAAATATCGATGGGGTAACATAGTTCAGTCAAGATTATCTCTGCGGTATATATGGCGTGATGTTGGAGGACTTCAACGTTCATCCTGTATATCAACCAGACTGCGTTTATATGATAAATTAATTCTAAATAATTAGATTTGGTTTCTTTATTCAAATGTATATCGACCTTCGTGGGTTATTTAATACCAAGCCATCAATGTAGACGAACAGCAGTGATACTATTTAACAAAAACTGGGGGTGATACATGGGCTCATAACTTTTCCAAATCACGCTAAAACGGTCACGCTTAAACGGTCTCTTCGACTTATACAGTCCAAAAGAGAACGTTTTAGCGTGACCAAAGACTAAACTTACTTACTTCGAAGCAGCAATCCAACTCTTTAGCAACTATGCCCCGGGGACATCCGTCTAAATTTATACAGACTGACAAAAAATAAAACTTTCTGAAATCTTAAACAAGAAGAGAGACGAGTTATCAAAATCAAATAGACATGTTTTTATTCTGACCAGGACGCAAATGATTTTATCATCAAAACGAATCCGTACAAAGGATTAGAAACTTGATTCGTATAAAATGTTTGAAATATCAACTTAACTGTATTACTATTGAAAAAAATATTGTAATCAAATTCGTCTTGAGGAAGTACTTGTGGCGAAATGGTTATCTTATTAGAAAGGGGAATCAGTTACCCGAGTTCAAATCCTGAATGAGGCAGTTGCATTTCGTATAATTCTAATATTGGAGAAGGTATGAATCCAGCAATTCTTAAGCCTGTTATGGGTAAATGGAAGGACAAACTATGTGACTTTAGAATGGCAAACGGTTTAGGAGAAATAAAACTCTATATACCAACCAGTTGTAGCTTGGAGAGGGATTGGTTTAACCCAAGAAACGCTATGCGAGTACCGGCTCCATGACCAAACCATGTTACCTAATCAGTAAAAGATTTTTTTTGTCGTTCATATCTTTAATTATTCTGTATTCTATCAGCGTAATAAATTATGTTCTCCTTTTCTGAGAACAGTTTTAAAGAATTAAAATGTCTATATAAAATGTTAAGTCGATGTTCTTCTGTTTTAAGTATCTTGATTTTTTCGGCCTCTCTGATGTTTACCTGTTGTTTTCTTTATATTTTTGGAAATTCTGCCAATATATTTTCGAGTATTACTTGAAAAATATTTCGTACAAACATACATATAAATATATTCACTCAATTTCACTTTTTCGTTACATAGTTTCATTACTGGTGAAAACTGAATATGCCTGTTTAGCAATACGTTAACAAGCGCATTTATTAATGCAACCTTCTCTGACGCCTGCAAATCTCTTTTGTCAGGTTGTCAGTTTTCATCTGATATATCACTACAAGATGCAGTCCAGTCGGCTGGGGCTGTAAAAAGCACTGACTAAATCTCTACAGAGAAATAAGACCTCCCCATCACTACGAGTGTCCTGGATATGATGCTAAACTAGCTGATGGCGAGGCTCTAGTTCTGGAGCTTTAAGGAACCTGGATTACCCTTTCATTGCTGTAACTTCCAGGTCCACTCTAATCCTGAGAGGTAGTACTTGTTAGGGTCTAAACTATGCGTAAAATCAAACTGTTTAACCATTTATCTGTGTGCAAACAAATAAGATTTGTCTTATTCAAAATGTTACCAAGAAAATATGTTTACAAATCATACATATTTTATTCATGTATGGATTAACAACATTTGGCATTGGATTACCTAAAAAGGTTGATATGCCATAAAACATAAGTAGCATAACCTAAATTACGTGATGTTCAATCACTGTGATAAATATTTGAGTCTATGATCAAAAATTGGGGTCATAAAGAAAAGTAGATATTTAATGTGTAGAATAAATACTAGGCTATAAATTTATTAATACAGCAACCAATATTCATAAATACATATATTTGGTTTGGTTTCTTTGTTTAATGGCATATCAACCATTGTAGGTTATTTAATGCCAAAGCCATTCTCCTAGAAGAACAGTTGTGGTACTATTTAACCCATAGCTGGGAGGATAAGGGGGTTTATACCTTTCCCAAGGGTATTTGCCCGAAAGTGAACGTAATAGCGCGACTGGGGTACGAACTCACGTACTACGATTCCGCAGTCCATCGCTTTAACCATTACACCACGGGGACACTCCTTAAATACATGTATGTGTATGTGCATGTGTGTGTGCGACTGTCTGTCCGCGAGCATATTCCGTGCGTGCGTGTGTGGGAAAAATATTTGGCAAGTTCGGGTGTCGTTCGTGTCAGTATGTAATGATGATAGAATTTATCATACGAAATATTATATTTTATGCTCGATGTTTGAGACAGTAATCATATTTACCAACCCCTCCGCTCGGGCAGGATATGACACAAGGTCAATTTTTAAGCGGGGTTTAGCAGGTTTCTATTCAGAGTTTTCCTTCTCCTACACTAGTTGCCTCACCAAGGCTGAAGAACCTAGTCTGCCCTACTATTTTCCCATAGCTGGAGGGAGAATAATTGGATTCATACCTTTCCCAAGGGTATTAGTACTATGTGAAATGCAATCAGTCAGGTCCAGGATTTGAACTGGTGTCGCCGTGTCCATATCCTGCGACAATAACCATTACACCATGGGCAGTAATGATCACGCAGGAGACAAAGTGACAGTAACTAAGCGCTGTCAACTTCATGACTTCACAATCTTAATTTATATATATCACATATGTTGATATCACTAAAATTTAGCACTTTTTATAAATACATATATCAAACTATATATAAAACTAACCGGGCTATTGTCTAAATGAGAAGAGTGTTCGACAATGGTCTGGGAGACCGGGGTTCAATCCCTGGTCGAGTCATACCAAAGACTCAAAAAATGATACTTGTTGCCACCTTGCTTAACACTCAGCATTATATGGTACGGATGTAAGGTAAAGTGGAGCAATTCAGGAAAAGAGTAGCGCCCTACCCTACACCCCGGTGTTGCAGCTAATGAAAAAGGATCCATCGGGTCACCCTCGATTACGGTCGCTGATTTTTACATACTTATATATCAAACCTTGGAGAAGTTTACCGATAAATTCCTCAAGCATTTTAAACAAAATCCTTTGATGATTCCACGGATTGTAAGAATCTGTGACGTTGGAAATAGATTCATCCGAAAACTGTGCTGATTTTTCCAAAGAATATTCTCAATTTCTGGTCCGATGAGATTGAGAAGCAGAACATTATAAACCGTAGTCGCTATCGAACGAAGAGTTATGTTTCGGTTGCTATTGGTGATTCTGAGTTCATCTTTTCGAGGGAAGAGGTGTATAAATTAAAGTAAGTAAAGCTGACGACCAAAGTTGAGGGTGATCCGAAGGCTCCCTTTTCAATAACAACTACATCGAGGTGTAGGAGAGGGTTCAACTCCATTCCCTGGATTGCTCAACTTTACCCCTTTCCCTACCTTATAATGCTAAGTGTTAAGCAAGGAGGCATCAAGTACCATTTTTAAAGTCTTTGGTATGACTCGACCAGGGATTGAACCCCAGTCTCTCGGACCATT
>OY757910.1:42233577-42286077 GCA_963585895.1 Sepioteuthis lessoniana
TTGATATCGTTCTCTGGTCGAAGTCACGGAGATTACTTTATTATCATTGGTTATATATAAGAATAGAGAAATAAAGCAAAAGCGAGGTCGAAATAAATGAATGAAGTAATGAAGAAGGGTTAATGAAAGCCAGAATGATTCAGAGATGAATGATAAGTAGAAAAAGAAGACAATAAGAAACTGAACGACAGAATAAAGGAGACGAAAGAATGATCTTTAAAAACCTAAAGGAAGATACTCACGAGTCGCAAAGTGAGCTTTCACAGAGGATCGGGAAACAGAAATAGGAAATAAAAAAGAAACCTTTAATATTATAAGTGAAAGGCTCTGACGACAAAAATCAGGCTATATGAGGACAGACCTGAATACGGTATCCTGCTCCTAATATAGCTTATGGATTGTAAAATCTCACAATATACGACACACAATAACCTTGTTGATTATCTAACTGATCATATGAATCATAATAATAAATAACCCTGAAAGAGTCTAATATTAGAGACGACTGGTTTGGCTAGGTGATCCACTGAGAATTGTGCAAGAAATTTAAATTTGACCATACGAACAAATGTTATATGCACAACCCAGAATCCGTTCCAGAGAATGAGACGCACAAACTTCTCTGGAATTTTGATAGACAAACGGATCATCAAATCCCAGCCAGACAATCAGACCTTTTGATAATCAACAAAAAAGGAGAGCTTGTAGAATTGTGAACTTGATTGTCCCGGCTGATCACAGAGTAAAATTGAAAGAACGCGAAAAGGAGGATAATTACCTGGGCCTTGCCGGGGAATTGAAAAAAAACCCATTGGAACATGAAAGTGACGGTTATACAAATTGCAATTGGTGCTCTTAGTACAGTCATCAAAGGATTAATGTAAGGACAGTAAGACTTGGAAAAAAGAGGACGAATGGAGACCCTCCAAACTACTGCATTATGAGATCGGCCATGATACTGAGAAGAGTCCTGGAGACTAAAGGAGAATTGCTGTCACTCCGCTGAAGATGGTGAGAAAATCGAGAAAAAGAATGACTAATAATAATCGTAATAATGACCAAACAGAAGTCCCAAATCAGGGAAGAGTCAGAACTCTTATCAGAGAAAAGGAAAATTTCAAGTAATTGGGAATATTGGAATCGGACTCAATCAAACAGAGATGAAGGGATAAAAAGAAATCTCCCACAGAAGAATAGAGAAAAACTTCTGGAAACCAAAAGTTACTGCAGAAATCTCACCAAAAGAATAAACACCTGAGCAGTTCCTCTTATTAGGTACTCTGAATCATTCCTAACTTGGAGATGAGAGGAATCCAAATAAATGGACAAAAAGACAAGATGAAGCTCGAGGCCTTAAATCCGAGAGATGAGATAGACACACTCGTTTTTCCATGTAAAGAAAGACCAAGAAGACACACCGAAATTGAAGAATACGTATATGCAACATTTAGTTGACTGTATGACTACACAAAAAAATGCAATCAAAGATTGATTTTATGCAATCAGTAACAGCAATGTCAACATAGTGTGACGCGAAATTTGACTAAAATCCCTAAACGGGACTTTATTTTCGCACGTGTGAAGACGGGGCAGGTTGGCACTTGATCCCCTACAGAAATAAGTCCTGTTCAGAGTTCTTTTCTCAGGCAGATAAGAACTGGCATATTACGTGAGGGAATAATTTAGGGCCAGACTGGCCACCGCTGGCAAAGGGGTCCAAAATTTCACACTATCACACACCCACCAGGCCGCTAAACTTCTTTCCCTTAGATAATAGAAGAATACGGGCCTATAGGTCTTAGTTGTAATAATATTAATGTTGTTGTAGTAGTCGGCAACTCCGGTTTCCCGTTTGATACTTTAGGAATTAATAGGACAGTTCTAAGCAAGATAATGTAAGGCGAATAGAAGCTGAAAGGAAAGCATGAAATAATAACATAGACCACATGGTAAAATGAAAATACATAGGTTCTTTACTACGGTTATATATATATGTACGTTCAAAGCGTCAAAAACATATAATAGGATAGTCCATGAATATAAATGTCTTTTCCTGGCTTTTATCCTTTTTCAAATTGAGAGAGAGAGAGTGGTAAACAAAATTTGGGTGTAAAGGAAAAATGTCCCAAAGTTACTTATCTTATTTTTTTGACGGGGTTCCACTGGAGAATTTTTCTTCTTTCACGGGCTAATAGACTTTGTACTGTTTTTAATACTGGCTTGAAGGATTTTGGAGTCCTTCGTGTCTCAGTTAGTCTTTTGTCTTTAGCCCGGAGTAAAATGGCTATCGTCCGTCTGCCACGAGACTTGCTCAAAAACTTTCCTTTTTTGTGCCTTACTTCCGCTGAGGGGAAGGGAACCCCACTTCTGTTTGGGGTCCCCGCCAATCATTTTAGCTTCTTTTTTCTTTCCCCTTCCGATGTCCGGCGACCCAAGGTCACTTAGGTGCGAACATCTGCGTGACCCACATTCTCTCCTAGCGGTCACTTTTTGACTGCTAGATAATGTTAGTTCAACGGGGGGGGGAGTATCATTCTTACCTCTTCGTCTTCGTGAGCCATCACGTGACAATAGGGAAAAACAATAAAACAACAGAATCTTGAAAGGACAGATAGGAAGAAAAACCACAAATAGATAGTTTAGGTGAGAAATTGGGAAGATTGCTCACAAGTTAACGTGTATATAGATAAGAAGAGACCTAAAGAAAGAAACTGCATCTTTTTTAACAGCAGCAAAAAAAAAAATGCATAAGAACTAAATAAATGAAAGCAAAAATTGAAGATACGTATCAGAATAAAGTAAGGAAAGTTGGCAACCATAGTCGAGGGTGACCAGAAGGCTCCCTTTTCAACAGCTACTACACCGTGGTATAGGGAAGGGAGCTACTCCTTTCCTTGGACTGCTCCACTTTACCCTTGATCCGTACCTTATAATGCTGAGTGTTAAGCATGGAAGCTTCAAGTACCATTTTTTGAGTCTTTGGTATTACTCGACCTGGAATTGAACCCTGGCGAACACTCTAACCGCTAGGCCAATAGACCGCAGCAGAATAACAAGTGTACATAATGTGGTGACAGATGATTATACAATTATATAATAAGCGAATAAAGAAAACTAACACAAAGGGAATACAAGACTAGGCTCAACGGAGTAGGAAAGGTGATCCAGTAGGAAGTGAAGAAAATTTTAAGATTTGACCAAAATACAAAGTTTTTATTTGCCCAAACCAAAATCCATTTTAGCAAAGGAAATACAAAAAATTCCCTATGATTTTGAAAAAAAAACCAAAAACGATTAATCAATGCCAGCTATTGTTACTTAACAAGAAAAAAAAGTTCCTGTAATCTGGTGGATAAATAAAATAAAACGAGAAGATAAAGAAATAGTTGGATATTGCCAGAGAGCTGAAAAATCTGTGGAATATGAAGGTGATGGTGATATCAGTAATAGTTGGTTCGCTTGTAACAATCTCCGAAAAATTGGAAAAGAGACCGCAAAACTGAAATTGCAGACTTCAAAATTACTGAGATCAGCTTGAATAACCCGAAGAGTGCGGAAGACATAAAGAGACCTACTGTCACTCAGATTTCAGTAGAAGTCCAGCAGTCCACACTGATATGAAATAATCGTAATAATAATATCCCTGCCAGAAGACCAGATATGGAGTTAAAGAAAAAATACTTATCGTCAAGAGAATTTCCAGCTGACCACAGAATTAAAATGAAAGAAATGATAGAGTAATATTTGGATCTTGCCAGAGAACTAGAGAAACCAAAACTCCAGTCGTATGGTTAGAAAAAAAGAGACCGGAGAAAATAAAAATCTGTCGAAAAATCATTTGTAAGTTCAGCTGGGAAATTCAGAAAACTCCCGGGGACCTGAGGAATTTGCTCTTACTCAGGGTTCAATGGAAAACCATCAATTAAAATTGGTGTCAAAAACCTAGTCATCATCATCATCATATCGCGCTGGTAGCACGGATATCCCTGACCCTCTCTCGCCTCTCCTCCCTATCATTCATCCCTTAGGTAGGTCTTCAGGACAACATCCTGTATCCTCACATAGCTGCTGAATGTACGTTCGAGCTGGTCGTCCTGCTTTTGCGCGGCCATGTGTGGGGATCCATAAGAGTTCATCTCTTATGAGTTCATATCTGCTTCTCCAGCAGTGTCCTGCATGTCTGGTTCGTCTAACTTGAATAGTTTTCGTGATAGGGGGCAGGTGGCCGTACAGTTGGTGTCTTGTGGGGTGCTGCTGCCAGGACTTGTTCAGGATTGCGCGCAGCAAGAAAAACCTAGTAAGGAACAATAATAATAATAAGAAGAAGAAGAAGATAACATGAAAACTTGCCGAATAGTCAATTTTTCCATTATGGCGAACCACAGTGGGGAAAGCAAAGAAAATGACAAAAAGATTAAAATTTATAGCTTGCCAGAAAATTGAAAAAATGCTATGGAGAGTGATGGTAACGGTATTTGGTGTGCCTGGAACGACCCTCAAAGGTTTGGTAACGAGGATGGAAAAGTCAGAAATTGGAGGACGAGCCAAGACGATACAAACTATACTGTTAAGATCGACAATAATGCTAGAAACAGTCATGGAGACTTGAGGAAACTTACAATCATGAAGGCGCCAGTAAAAGATCATCAACCAAGATATGCAGAATATGCGGGGAAAAACTTGCATGAATAATAATATTAATTAGAAAATGAGATTCACAAGATTCTACGGGACTTTGAGTTACAAATATATCACCGAATCCCGGCAAGAAGATAAGACATTGTATTAACAAGATAAAATGAACTCGGGAAAATAGATTATGCCATTCCAGTGGACCTCTGAAACTGTCACTCTGGGACCAGTACTGGTTTACGAAACTTGCCCAATTGAATTTCTGATCTATTCTTTTTTATTTTATTTTTGGTCACTTGTAAGAAATGATACTTAAGTTGCATAGGTTGTATGTAGACGTATTGATGTGCATGTATTCGTGTGGGGTTCGTTGTTGGTGTTAAAATCATAACACCAATGTTTGTTTTCACGGGAGGTGCCCATGGTTATCGTCGTAGGAAATGGACACGGCGACACGAGTTAAAATCCTGGACCAGGCTAATTGCATTTCACATAGCACTAATATCCTTGGGGAAGGTATGAATCCAATTATTCTGCCTCCAGCTATGGGTAAATAGTAGGACAGACTAGGTTCTTCAGCCTTGGTGAGGCAACTAGTCTAGGAGAAGGAAAACTCTGAATTCAAACCTCTCAGACTCCGCTTAAAAAATTTACCTTGTATCATATCCTGCCCGAGCAGAGGGGTTGGGTAAATAGGATCACATGCAATCTAACAACACATACGCACAGAGGAACGCTTGCACATACACTCACACACATATATTACCACGTTACCTGGATAAGACCAATCAATATCATTTCATTTGGTACCACAAATGTTGTCGTGCACAACATTATTACATTTAGCGCTGATATCAGCGTTAGGTATCGGAGACTGCGAAATTGTTACAGTGGTGCCGTACCAAGATATTTCTACCCAAGCATTCGGTTACAATTGGCGCCGGACCAAGCGGTAGTACCGATTTGGTGCCGGACCAAGCGATGGTAGCACAAATAGTAACCGACCTTTTTTTGAAAATTGAATGGGTGCTTTTGATTGGCTGGAGAAAGTAACGTGAGTTTATTGGAAACTAATCACATTTTATTAAAATAAACTGGGATATGTCCTTGTGGTGTAATGGTTAAAGCGATGGACTGCGGAATCCTAGTAAGCGAGTTCGTACTCTCGTCGCACTATTACGTTCTCTTTCGGGCAAATACCCTTGGGAAAGGTATGACTCCCCTTATCCTTCCAGCTATGGGTTAAATAGTACCACTACTGTTCTTTAAGGCGAATGGCTTTGGCATTAAATAACCTACAAATATTGATATGCCAATGAAACCAAACCAATTTAAATTATATTGTCTGTCACAACATTGAAGGCAACAATTTATGAATGAAATTGTTCATTTTTTCCTCAATCGAATTTGCAAAATCACACCACATCTTCTTTATAGGGACACTGGTCCAAAAACAGCTGAAATAAATATGAATTTTTCTTAAAAATGCGTCATCTTATAAACGTTTATGTTACACATGCTCAAACCAAATGTTTGCTGATCATTTTTAGAGATTAACTGAGAGAAAGTCTATTAAAATGTCCAGAACCTTTCTCAGTATCATCGCAACCCTATCACCGCTTTATTCTGTCAGTGCCAATTTTAACGCAAACCCCCAATTCATCCAATTTCGTCTTTAGCATTTTTGGAATGATTCCAAGTGAGCCAATTATCATGGGCGCAACTCCAACTTTCACGTTCCATAATTATCTCAGTTCCCTAGCGAAGATATGGCATTTTCCCAAGTCTTCACGTTCATCTTCAGTCCTTCTTCCACTGACAAAAGTGCTCCCACAATCTAGCAGAATTTTCTTTTCTTCTTGTCAATTTTCTTTCATGGATAATAGTATCGATCTTGATTTCAACATTTTGTATAATCTATTCTTCTTTACTAGTAGAATGAAAATACCTGATATATGAAAGGTTTTCGGATTGCAATGATTTTTCTTATACAATTCTTTGAAGCTTGAAATGAAAGGCCCTTCTTACATTTCTGGCTCTCACATGGCATTTATTTTTAAACAGAGTTATAAGTATCATATCACGATTAAAAAAGAAGGGAAAATGAAAGGAATGGGGAATATCTTGTAGTGGATATTGTGTGTTAACTCAGCTATCAAAGGTCTTCAGGATTACACAAAACTGTGGCATTGGTTGGGACAGTCAGAAATGTTAACATAAAATGGCTGACACCGTTCGGGGAAATCCGCTACTTTTTTCAATTAATAGCCCAGGCATCGACGGAAAATAGACAAATAAAGAAGTAAAACGATAAAAAGTAAAGAGCAATGTATAAAAGGTATACGATACGAAATATAAAGTTGACTATAATAGGAGGTGCCGTGGTGTAATGGTAATCGTCGCAGGAAAAGAACACGGCGACACGAGTTCAAATCCTGGACGAGACTGATAGCATTTCACATAGCACTAATACCCTTGGGAAAGGTATGAATCCAATTATTCTCCCTCTAGCTATGGTTAAATAGTAGGACAGACTAGGTTCTTCAGCCTTGGTGAAGCAACTAGTCTAGGAGAAGGAAAACTCTGAATTCAAACCTGTTAAACTCCTCTTAAAAATTTACCCTGTGTCATATCCTGCCTGTGTCATATTGGTAAATATGATAAAGTTAACCATAATAGGTAAGGACTATATAAAAAGTTAACCATTATCGGTAAGGACTACATAAAAACTTCATCAAAATAGGTTAGGACTATATAAAAATTAACCATAATTGGTAAGGACTATATAAAAAGTTAACCATAATAGGTAAGGATTATATAAAATGTTAACCATTATAGGTAAGGACTATATAAAAACTTAACCACAATAGGTTGGGACTATATACAAACTTAACCATAATAGGTAAGGGCTATATAAGGTAACGTGTTTTATGTAATATATGATGCAAATCTGTAGTAGTGTAATAGTTGATCGGGCCATTAACCTAATGAGTAGAGTGTTAAGCAATGATCCGGGAGATGGATGTTCAATTTCAGGTCGAGTCATACCAAAGACTCAAAAATGGTACTTGATGCCGCCTTGCTTAACATTCAGCATTAAAATGTAAGGATCAAGGGTAAATAAAACGATCAAGCCTAAGCAAGTCAAGATTATATTATCTATCCTTTCTAAGTATTGAATACAGAAAATATAGAAAAAAATACCACGCGTGTCTTTTTACATTTTGTGAGGAGACTGTCTATGAGATTATACAACGATATTTCAAAAACTACTAGTTTGAATAAATCTCAGGGAAATAGAAAAAAATAGAAAAGAAAACTCAAAAACAGAAAGGATACAACTCCACAGATAATTTAAAGAATAGAAAAAATGAATATTTAAGAAAATGATATGGTTGCGCAAAGAGCACTTATAAAGCGACTTGGAATTCTTCTAAAGAATAAATCAGAATAAATAAATTTGAACGAATTATTTCTCCCACCTCTGGCAAAAAATTTGGAATTAGCATTATTAGGGGCTGTTTACTTTGTGTTTTAAGAGGCTGACGTGGGAAAATAGTAAAAAAGTAGGGAAGTCCAAAGAGATATTATGAACAAGAAGACATATGATAAAGAACAGAAGTTTTCTCAGGACATTTGATTACAAGGTTAAAAACTTAGGATGGTTACGACTATAGGGTATCCTTTCTTAGTACCAGCCGAATATAACAGTGTTATAGGAAATGGAGATCCGGGCGCTGATTGGCTGGAGTTTATCACGTGTTGTCACATAACAAAAGAAGAACAAAAATTTGAGTTTCACTGAGTTGGGGCGTAGGCATTCAGGTGGGTGGTTGTTGAATGAGTGGCATTTGAAGAATTCATTAGAATTTCCTTCCTAATAAATCCATTATTCATAAGCCTCTTGAAAATGGAAAGATCATAATAAAGTTTGAGGAACCCACCCCTGAATACTTGGCACTATTTTTTTCGAAAAAATTAAAATATCCGTCTATAACGCATGTTTTAAATAATATACATTTTAATTTTTCAAATTTTTACCATGAAATTTCAGAAATAGAAGTATATATCTACATATCTTCTCCAAAGCCCAGTTGGATGGGGCTGTAGAATACATTGACTCTTTCACTGCAAAGGGGCAAACCCTGACCCCAACCAACAAGTATCCTGGATATGGCATAAAACCATTTAATGGCAAGACTTCGGTAATGATGGATATTTGGGGAATACGCAATACACCTTCATTGCCATAGCACCCTGGTCCTATTTATGAGTCAAATAGAACAAATTGAGTGGGCAAACAAATTACTGATGTTAAATTGTGACCGTTATATAGCAATACTTGAAACTATTTGCAAAAAAAGATAGCAATGGTTTGTTTAAGAATTTAATCGACAAATGTGTTTACATATCTTATATCATCATCATCATCATGTCGTGCCGCTAACACGGATATCCCTGACCCGCTCTCGTCACTTCTCCGGCAGGTCTTCAGAGCTACATCCCGTATTCTCACATAGCTGTTGTATGTATGTTCGAGCTGGTCGTTCTGCTTTTGCTCGGCCATATGTGGGGGTTCATAGGAGTACATCACTTATGAGCTCGTCCCGGCTTTTCCAGGGGGTGTCCTCGTGGTGTAATGGTTAAAGCGATGGACTGCGGAATCGTAGTAAGCGAGTTCGTACTCCAGTCGCGCTATTACGTTCATTTTCGGGCAAATACCCTTGGGAAAGGTATGAACCCCCTTATCCTCCCAGCTATGGTTAAATAGTACCACTACTGTTCTTCTAGGAGAACGGCTTTGGCATTAAATAACCTAAAAAGAGTTGATATGCCATTAAACAAAGAAACCAAACCAAACCTGCTTCTCCAGTGTCCTGCATGTCTGGTTCGTCTAACTTGGATAGTTTTAGTGATGGGACGCAGGTGGCCGAATAGTTGGTGCCTTGTAGGGTGTTGCTGCCAGGACTTGTTCAATATTGCTCGCAACATTCTTCTGTCAATAAAGAGAATTTGGCATTTCATAACATACAATGGTTGATATGTCATAAAACCCAACCAAATCAAACCAAACAGTTTCTGTATCAAAAGCAGGAAGCAGCAAGTCCATTTCTAAGTGGATTAAAACTGGTTTGAATTAAAGAGTTTTCCTTCTTCTTGACTAGTTGTTTAAGCAAGATTAAAGAAAAAAAAAACTTAGTCTGTTCTACGAAGAAGATGGGAAGGTTTCATACCTTTCCCAAGGTCATTAGCGTGAAGCGAAACGAAAACAATTTCATTCTCAATTTGGACTTTTAGAAGACAGAAAACTCGTAATTCAAACTAACAGAACTACATTTAAAATGACCTTATGTTGTATCATGCCCATTACGAAGAGTTTGGCTTTATACATATTTGTGGAGATCTCCGGTTTTCGGCTTATGAATTTGTCGGAGGCTTTTGAGCACGTAAATCGAAAACGGCAATTTGCATCGTTGCCGCCTTGATAACCACAATCCTCGCTTTCTTATAAACTGTTGAGATATTTTACGTCACACCATTCCTTTTTGTGCCAAAGGTAATCAGGATCAATTAATTATATCGTCTCTAAAGTGCCCCAGGAAAATCTCTTAGACCGTTGGTTTGGCTAGACAGAAGTGCTTGTGACGTTCTTTGCTCGTTGGTCTGATATAACCCTACGTTCCCATTATCTAATTGGTTTTAACAGTTCCTCAACTCTGATTGAACTGATCAATAGGCAACATCGACTTTTGACCTTTATTCTATTCTTGAACCTTTCACCTATTGGTATTTTGGGGATTTACTTATTGGTATGTGTTCGACAAAAAGTTTGGAATTTCTGAAATTTCTTATGCTTTGCAATAGCCCAGACAACGATTTGAATAAAAGAGGAATGCTACCACGTGTTAACATGGCTTCTTTAAATTATGTATCTAAATACACAGCCTGTTTGAGATTTAATCTACAATCTTGACGATAAGTTCTTTTTTATTACCTCATTTGTTTACGATAAGTAAAGTAATCACATGTTACCCATTCCTTTGATTTTATTTTTATTTTATTTTTTTTATCTATTTTATCTATTTTTATTTTTTTTATCTATTGAGAGTTTTAACACCAGTTTTAACTGATGGTTTTCCCCTGAAGTATGAGTGCCAGGAAGTCTCTTCAAATTTCCAGGACTATAGCCAGTATTCTGGCCGATCCTAACAATACTGTAATGTGGATGGTCTTCACTCGTCCTCTTATTTACAATTCTTCCAGTCCATTAAACAAACTCCTCTTGACAGTACCGAGAGTACCAATTACACATGCTATCACCGTCACTTCCAAGTTCCATTGTTTTTTTTCCGTTTGCAACATAGTGAAGGGTTGCGACGGAGACCTTAAGCGAGATAAATCTGATAATGATTTTAAATGTAGAAAAATAATCGTATGGATTTTAGAAGAATAAAATAGTACATTGATTTTAGAAGAATGATACAATACGTTGTCAAAATAGAAAAGCAGAAAATATTGCTTATTTTTTTACCTGGGCAAAAAAGAAAAATATGGGGATTATTTTTTCTACCTTGAAATAGAAAAGAGAGAAATTTAAATGTATATTCTAAACTGTACAAAAGTATAATTGAAAACAGAAGCCAAAATAATGACAAGTTGAACAGAGAAGGTCAGATAAAATGGTCAATCGTGACTCAGGTGCGAATGTGAAATTTCCTGGGGAAAATTTCGAAATTTCGAATTTCAAATCCTGAGAATAGACTGTGTGACTTACGTGACGTGATATATAAGTCATGTGACAGAGAGGGCCGCCCAATGCGGGGAAAAAGCTCTGTAGCCAACTTGTGTAAGTGGGAGGAAATCACTCTCTCTTTGAGTAATGGTCACAGAGAGTCACCGTTGAAGTGGGAGATAAACGAACATGGATGGAACTAATTGCTGAAATGTAATTAAGAAGAAAACAGGTGGTAATAAACGCCCTCTTGAAAATAGGAAAAAGAATAACCCTCTAACGCTCCGCATTTGAACCTTGAACAAGACCTTCTAAGACAGAAAAGTGAGAACCACGACTTAGTAATGGAAAACTGAAAATTGATAGCCGTATTGAGAACTGCTGAGCAACTTAGCCTAGTGAAAACTTGCGCTGACGACTAGATAAGACTGACTGCTGAGATAAAAGTAGCCAAGTCTAAAAATTGAACAACTTCATTCAACACAGGAAAGAACTTGTATGTAACGACATTTTTTTTTAAAGAAACCTACTTGTCTATTCTTTTAAAAACGGACGTGTTTATTATTAAAAACTAAACTTTTTATTAATTATTGAACAACCCCGTGTTTGTCTTGTCTCTGATATTGCGATATCAATTAATTTTTTTTGGAATGATCAAACCTGTCTGAGTTATTTAGGGAGAAACGATTGGCATTTTTGGTTGTCCGGATCTAAAGAAACAACGTGGGGAGATAGCCGGATCGGCCAAGATTTGATCCTTCACTGGTGCAGTGAACCGCCGGTAGTTGGGATAGTTGAGGTGCGTGATAAGTTCTCTATCAAACTCTAGGTACGACTTTTTCTTTTTGCTTTCTTTCAGTTTTACCCAGTGGTCGGGCGAAATTGCAAAATCCACTATTCGGCAGGTTCCTTTTTTTTTTTTTTTTTTTTTTTTTTTTGGTTTACCATTACTTGGTCTGGTCTTCTGGTCGGGATAAGGTGGTCTGTTTGTACCTCAAAATCCCAGAGAGGTGTTCGCATCTCACTTTTCACAACGGATTCTGGGTTATGTATATACCATTAGTTTATATGGTCAAATATAAAACGTGCAAAATCCCCAATGGTTCACCTTCCTCACCCAGTCATGTCAAGTCTTATAATCTTTTAGCACTAATTTACTGCATATGGTTTAATATGACATATTGTTTCGTCTCTATCACCACATAATTTTCATCTACTATATTCTTGTGTCTTGTCTATTCTTGCTTTAACATATTTTGTTCATTTGGCGTTGTTTTGTGTTGGTATCTGAAGACATTTAGTTTCTCTCTCAAGGTTTCCTTTCCTTAGCCATGTCCAAGTTTTCCCATGTGAGATTTCGCTAGTTTGTCGTTTGAAATGTCCTTTCAGTTATTTTTCTTCCCATTTTTGTTTTCTGGTTATTATTCTTTTGATGCTTGTGTTGTCAATATTGTTTCTGGTAGCAGTAATTAGTATTCCTACACGTTTTTAAGTAATCTTCTAGTTGCTGTATCGATCCATCAGCACTATCTAGAATGATAGCAAGTCCTCTTCCTTCTTCTTTTCTTGACGCATACGCTCTGTCTAAATCATCTCTTGGATGTAATGTCTTATGCATAGACTGTTATCATTATCATTATTATTATCATTATTATTATTATTATTATCATTATTATTATTATTATTATTATTATTATTTTACTCCTTTGAGGGGTTTTCCCATCAGAGTTAACTGATGGTTTTCACTAGAGTTTGAATGACACTATGTCTCCTCTTGTCATTAAGATTCTTATTAGTAATTCAGGCCAATTTTAATAATTCTGTTGTCTGGATCGTCTCTACTTGTCTCCTTGTTTCCAAGTCTTCCTGTCCCTTTACCAAGACTTTGAGGATTGTTCTAAGCGCACCAATTACCTTAAATATCACTGTCACCTTCATGGTCCAGTTTTTCAGTTCACTTGCAATGTCTCAGTACTTGTCTTTTCACTTTCTTTTATTTTCATAATGACCAATTTTTCTCGTGTGAGATTTTTCTTGGTTTTCGCTTGAAATATCCATACAGTTGTTTTTCTTCCCATTTTTATGTTCTTGTTATGGCTGTTTAGTTTTGCTGTTTGCATTGTTTTGGTCTTTGTAATTAATCTTTCTAAGCAATTTTGTTCGGTAGTCTTATTGTCAACATGGCAAGTCTTCTTCCTCCTTTTTTCGTTGCATATTGTCTATGTCATCCCTGTGATGTTAAACCTTATGCGTCGTAATAATTTTTCGTGTTCTCTTGACCATTTGTTGAAGTTCTTTCCAAATCCACTTTAAGAATGGTCACAGGTATCTTACAAGTTTGACAGACCAGATATTTATCTCTTTGATGAGATTTCATTTGTATAGTTTATTTCGAGTAGTTTTCTCGTTATCGTGTTTGATTGGTGTCCACTTCCCGAGTATTTGTAACTTTCCTTTTCTCCGAGCGTTCTGATTTTTCCTTGATTTCTTATTTCTATTCTTTCTATCATTTCTCGTTTTCCACAACTCATTATTAGCATGACATAGTTTTCAGTTAGAAATTCCATCCCTTTATCCTGATTATATATTCTCACTGCTTGTGTTTGGGTTTCGTTTTTGGTAAACAATTTGATATCGTATTTACTTTTCTTTTTTATTTTCGGTTTCTCACAATCCTTCACCAAGTCTTTACTCAAGACCTTGCCCGAGGGAAGATAGTGTATGATATGTGTTGAATGTTTCATCTTTTTGTTGCCTCTACCGAGTGATATTTTCCAAGCACACTGATAGTAATCTCTGAATGAGATGAGCAACTCTGCAAAGTAGAAACTTTTTGTATTTCATATCAAGTCTTGTGTTCCTAAGCGTCTTTTAATAAATAAATAAATTAATTTTTCCTTGTTTTTGTTCTTTATTTTTTGGCCACCTTTATTGCTTTATCTTTTATACATATTTCTTTCAGTGTGAGGTCAAGTTGATGAGAAAACTTATTACTTTCTTTACGCATTGGATATTTTTTCTTTTTCTTTTTCTCTATATTTACTAACTGTTGCAGTCAATCTGTTGTTGTGTCTAATTAATTCCTTAATCCTAAAGTAATTGTTTTGTAGGTCAAATCTTGTTGGACTAATCATCTTCTACCATTTTCTCTTCTGATGTAGCAAAGTACTATATCTGTATCTGGGCCATGCATTTTGTGGCATGTAATTAGCTTCCTTACTTTAGTTTCTATCTTTTTTTCAGCTTCTGTTTACTTTATCATATTAAAACTATAAGACAATTATGCTATTGCCAGAATGGTATTGCTATAACTTATTTTTACATTCAGTTCTTTTCTTATTATGGTTTTGATTCTCCGATAGAATTTTTTTTTTTTAATTCTTTTCTTTATCGTATGATTGATATCAGTTGCTTCATTAATTCCTAAATATTTATCGTGCACTAAACCTACTTGCCGTGTTTATATATAGAGTGACATTTTTAGATTTTACTTAAAAGCCTTTCCGAAATGTAAATTTTCTTTATTTGGTAAGAGCAAACTGCCGACTTATATTTTCATTAAATCTTTTTCAGTGATTAAAAGACCTAAAACGTTTCCATTTTTTGCATATAATTTTAAATCGTTCTTATAACATAGGTTATTTGTTTTATAATAGTAATTTTATATCCGTAGCCTGTGCTTTAAATTACATGAGAGATGTCCCGAGTATCTTACGAGAAGGACAGCCCAGATACTCGTCCCTTTTATCAGGACCCTGCTATATAATTTGGTTTCGAGTTGCTTTCTCGTTCTCCCGAGATACTCTTTTAATTTTTTCGTTTCCGCTTGTTTGATGGTGTCACCTTCCAATATTCCCAAGTATATGTTCGCTTCCTTTCCTCTGAGTATTCTAATTCTTTTTTTGATTTGGTAGTTCCATTCCGTCTGTCATGTGTCATTTTCAGCGTTTCATTATAAGCATGACGCATTTTTCTATGCCAAATTGCGTTCTTTTGTCCTAACTGTATATCCTCTCTGCCTGTATAAGAGTTGCCAATTCTTCTTCGTTTTTTGGCAAACAGTTAGATATCCTCTATTAGGTGATTGATCTTTTCTTGCGACCTAATTAGTTTGTATACCCGTGAATTTCCTGAGTGGCATAATCGCTGTTACACGTAGTAATGGTGATAGTGCATCTCACTGGAATGCACCTCACTGGATCTTCACTTCAGGTAAGTTTTTCCCTCCTGCGGTCAATTCCACTCTCCTGGTTTTCATGATTTTCTCGATAGTGATTATAACTTCTGATGTCTTGTACAAATTGGAGAAGTTTCTTATCCAGCTTTGCAGGACCATACAATCTACCTTTTTGAAATAAATCAACGCCATAGCAAGATTTTTGCGTCTTGTTTTGCCCTTGCTGAGGATGTGTTAATCAATGTCTCCTGAGCCTCTGTATCTTCAGCGGCATCCTTTCTTTTATTAGGGGAATAATCCCAGGCTTGTTAACGAGTCGTGCCCGTGGAGTAATGGTTATCGTCATAGGAAATGGACACAGCGACACGAGTTCAAACCCTGGACAAGACTGATTGCATGTCACATAGCACTAATACCCTTGGGAAAGGTATGAATCCAATTATTCTCCCTCCAGCTATGGGGAAATAGTAGGGCAGACTAGGTTCTTCAGCCTTGGTGAGGCAACTAGTCTAGGAGAAGGAAAACTCTGAATTCAAACCTGTTAAACTCCGTATAAAAATTGACCTTGTGTCATATCCTGCCCGAGCGGAGGGGTTAGGTAAATATCGTTAACGAGTCGTAAATCTCTTTCCTTACTTATGCCGTTCGTATTTTCCACATCATAGACCCGTGATGGATCTGTAGCTGTTTGGGGTGTTTAATTTGAAGAGGTCTTTTTTGGTCTTCCATTCGGTTATTTCTGATTCTTGTAGGCATCTATTCATTTCGATAGCTAGTCTATCATGGATGGAGGTGAATTTCAATGTATACCATCATGGCTTGGCGTTTTCCACTCTAGTATTTCTAGTGATGTTTTGAGTGAATCGATGTGTATTTTCGCCTTCAATCTTCTTCGGGTCTTTCTAACTCTTTTCTCGTGTTGCTTATCCATTCGGCTTTTTTTTTTGGCATGCCCCTTGGTTGGCATATTTTGTTTCAAAATTGTTTAGTTTCTCTCACATCCAGATGTTGGTATGTCTACTTTCTATCTCCAATTACTTGCAGGTAGAATTTTTTTCGTTGTTTTGTAATGTCCTGTTTTGTCTGTATTGTTTTACCCTATCTTGATATCTTTTTAATATTCCGTCTTTCGCCAGTAGCTTTTGGTTTATTTTCTCGAGTTGTCTTTTTTACTCGTATTTCTTTTTCCTTTTTGCCTCAACATGTTCCAGAATTTTTTTGTCGTATTTCTTTTGTTTGTTGCCGTAAATTTCTTATCTGTGTTTCCCGTCGAAATTACCATCCAGGTTTTAAGTTTCTGTTCTTATTTTTTAGAGGAACTCCGATCTCTTCACAGACTAATTTCATTCATGCAGAGATTAGTTCATTGAATTCTGTGATGTCTTTCGTTGAGATATGTATTACTAAGTCGTTTTTTTTTTTAGTTTCTGATTTGACTGTTCTCCAATCTATGTGTCCTAGAGATGGTAATGTAGTCTTCTTTTCATTCATTAGCCTCCTTAAATTTTCTTCATTCATTTCTTATTCTTGTGTTAGTGTTTGCTTTATGTGAGTTTGGTTGTGTGGTTCTTCGATTGTTGTAGGTTTGCTGTTCATTTCAGTTAGATTTTACTTATTTGTCACGATTTGGTGAGTCGACTATTGTATAAGTGTTATTCTGGTTGATTCGCTATTTTTTCTGTTGTATTCCTTGTATTCCATGGTCAAAAAAAGAACCTTCCTTTATTATGATCCTAACTTGGTCATCAAGTCTTTGGTTTGTTGTCTGAAAGCTTGCGCATTCTTCTCAAATCTTTATCATCCTTTTCCTCTATTGTCTTTCTTTAGGGTTACTCCTAAAATAACTGAGAAGTGAAATTTGGTTGTCTTCCCAAGTCCATGTTTTGTGTTGTTGACTCTGGTTTGCGTAGTTATTTGGGTCATCGTTTGTGTACCTGAAAAAAGAACAGCCAGCATTTGCAGGATGAGAATAAATCCCATATGTTGGCTATTAGGGGAGCGCTTGCCGATCATGACACCCAGGCCAGTTGCCTGGGTTTCACGTTGCGTTATATTTCAGTGTGATATTTTTGTCATTGGTAGTATATTGTGGCTTTACCTGGCCCAGGTGTTGTTTAAAATGTGTACACCTGTCACAGATGTGACCAAGTTTTCTTTAATAAGTGAACTCATAAGCGGGTCACATAGAATATATATATATATATATAGACTGGTTATCTTACTGGCTTTATTTACCTCATCAACAGACACAACCCTTAGCGGTAGTTTCCTAACTGAACTATTTATTCCTGGTTATTAGCCTGTGGCGTTCTTTCACGTGGCACCAGGTAAATCACGCAGTTGACCCGACGTTACTGCTTTCCGTGGCTTTTGAGGAGGGTAAGAAATATCCATTAAGTTTTAACTTAGATAAAATCCAATTGTTTAATGATATTTTTACTGTTTTACAAAGGTGGTTCCTTTATCTATTTCGATAGTTGTTTACATGAGATGCAGAAGTTTGGATTCACACAGGTAATATTCAGGGACCCCCAACCCCGTCAAACTTTGACGAAACCGATCTTAAATTCATATAACGGTTAAAATGTAATATTAATAATAATAATACTTGCACAATTGATAAAATACAACGGCAATCATTCAAAGAAATAAAAAAAAGAAAAACAATAAGAAGAACTTAAAAAATTATATGGCTACTGATAATGTTTCAGTAAAACATTATTTACAGAACAATTTTGAACTGTCGGTATAAATGTAATATCTATTACACTGGCATTTTAATTAACTGCAAAACTATTTTGAAAGGCTTGTGGATCGAAGAGCAACTTGAATCTTCTATACAACCACGAGATTTTCAATCACCATTTATGAACATAAATAGATGCATTGATAAAAGTACTGAGGGTCCCACCGAAGAATCTAAGAGGTACATTATCAAGCTAAAATCCAAAAACTGACAGCTTAATAAGGTAACTGAAAGAATGATCAAAGTTTTGGAATTTACAAGCAGGCTTTTTTATTATCATTATCATTATTATTATCCGTTCTATCGGTAATAATTTTGATCGTTTAATGTAACCAGAATTTTCTATACAACGAAAAGAGGGACTTTAGTATAGAATTAAGAATTTCAGTCACCAATTGCAAACATAAATCAAAGCAAGAATAAGAGTAATGAGCCCCCTACCCAAAGACCCAGAGAGGTGTTACTGTTGTTTATATCATATTCTAAACTCCACCATTCGCTAAGTGAAGGATTCACACTTTATTAAAGCATTTTATTAAAGCGGATGCAGACTAGAATCCTCCATGAAGTCATATAAACAACTTTGAAATAAATTTAAAAGATACCATTTACAATTTAGGGACCAAGGACAAACACTCGACTGTGTAGTCCGAAAAGATATACCAAGAAGTCGGTAACTGGACTTTAACTAAGTTAAAACTAAGGATATAACAGTGGGTTGGGGGAGAAAACTGAAATGAAAAGGGGAAAGGTAAAATGGAGGATGAACAATCTTTTTAATCCACAAAAACCTCGGAAGCCATGGGAAACAGCATTGTGGATGTGAAGTAAGGCAGATGAACACGGATTCTGGGCGGACGAACCACACAGGTCCACGGCCAGGATCAAATAGTTCAATCAGGAAACAACAGCTACTCATATATATGGGTGGCGTCTATTGATGAGGTAAAAATACAGCCATTGGTTTATTATCATGATTCTCACTCAAGCCATACGCCCAAACCGCATCGCCCTTTGCGCTGGTAAAAAAGGAGCGCGTTCTACTGAGGTTAGAGCTCTGGCATCAGTTTTCGAAAAATAAGCTACAGAACTTAGGCACAAACAAAAATTCCATGAATGTAAAAACACATTATATCTATCGATATTTAACGTTAGAAATTGAAATAGAATAGGCGAATTATCAGAGCTGATACAGTATGTGTGCAAAAACACAGATACCATCACAGCGAAGTAGAAATAAAATACCAGGATACTGGCAATGGATGGACATTTATCTCAGCATCTGCATGGAAAAACTCAGTCAACGCTACCATAGGGAATGTAGGTATGCTTCTCAGTCAACGTACCTTAAAATCAATAAACACTAAATATAACTGAGAATGATGGTAGCTACGTTTAACGGCCACCCCGGCACAACGACCATCTCCTGAAACAGTCTTACCAATACATGTGATGACACGGACCTCGACACCTTCTATAACGAGCTATCCTTCCTTATTCTTGTGGAAATACCATTTCGAGAATTTGTTTGGAAAATCCCCTAAAGTTACTGATAGACCTATCACAGAAATTATAAATAATCAAATAGACATTTAACAATGACAGTTTATCCAAGAACTCGATATAGTACTAACAAATGATAAAATACCACCAGAAATATGGTAAACAAAGAAATTCGATGACATACTGCTCCAACACTTCAAGGTCGTATATAACCAGGACACAATAAACTGATGAACAAAAGGCTGCATCCTCACTTTTCCCAAGAAAGGTGACCTAGGAATTGTTAAGAATTACCGGGGTATAACCCTTATTTTCAAAGCAGCTAAGATTTACAATAATCTGTAACTCAACCGCGTCGAACCATAAATTGAGAACTCTTGAGAAGAATCAAAATGGCTTTCAGAGAAATCGATCCACAAAAGCACAAATTCTGACAATGCATCGAATTTTAAAAGGACTTCGTGAAAAAACCTCGAAGTCATATTCTTATTTATAGATTTCCCCCAAGGCAGTTGCCTTACTGGAGTAAGATGAAGCAAATACTTCTAGCCTATGGTCCCTCCAAAAAAAACCGTTGCAGCCATAATGATGCTCTATAAAAACACGGAAGTAAAAGTTCTCTCACCGGATGGAGACACAGGCTTCTTTGACATTGTTGCAAGGGGATACATTAGCCCCATACCTGTTTGTAAACTGCCTAGACTACGTACTTTGAATGTCAATAGATTTAATGAAAGAAAATGGCTTTACAGAGAAAAAGGCAAGAAGCAGACTGTACTCCGCACGAATTACTAAGCACGTGGATAACGCTGATGACATTGCACCTCTGGAAAACACACCCGCCAATGCCGAATCCCTGCTGCATAGTATGGAGCGGGCGGCAGGTTGAATAGGCCTCCATGTGAATGTAGCGTCTCATCTAAGGAAAATGACTTCAAAACGCAACTAGCGAAGGCATGGACCGGTATCGATAGGTTATCGGTCCTATGGAAGTCAGACTTATCCAATAAAATAAAATGTGTTTTTTCCAATCGGCATTCGTGTCCATACTATTTTATGGATGCATCACATGGACTCTGACTAAGCGTATTGAGAAAAAGTTTGATGGCAATTGCACAAGAATGCTATGAGCTATATTGAATAAATCCTTGAAGGAACATCCCACCAAACAACAGCTCTACAGCCACCTACCTCCCATCTTTTAAACTATCCAAGTTAGACAAACAAGTAAGGAAGAACTCATAAGAGACGTTCTGCTATGGATCCCTTTTCATGGACGAGCATGTGTTGAACGACTAGCTGGAACGTACCTACAACAGCTCTGTACGGACACAAGATGTAGTCTAGAAGACCTGTCGGAAGCAATGGACAACAGAGGCGAATGGTGAGAGAGAGAGAGAGAAAGAGAGAGAGAGAGAGAGAGAGAAAAAGAAAGAAAGAGAAAGAGAGAGAGAGAGAGCCCGGAAAATCCGTGCTAGCGGCACGGCTTGTTGAGGATGATGCAAAATTGAAGAAGTATACTGATATTACTACTGCTGCTCAGAAGTTTAAACTATTTCCTTTTCAAGTGGATAGTGTTTTGCCTCAGGTATTCGATCATGTGCTTAGATTAAAAAGGTCTATTGTTAAAAACGTTCCTTTAGAATTTATACCCTTTTTCTTTTAGATTTATGAAGAGCTATAGCATTAAACTTTAACTGCTTTCTGGCATGAATAATAACATTAGTTATAGCAATGAATGAAATTATAATTAACAAACGCACAATGCTAATAATAAAATAAAGTTGGTGATCGTAGTCTAGGGCGACCCGAAGGCTCCCTTTTCAATAACTACTACACCGAGTCGTAGGGGAGGGCGCTAATACATTCCCATGATTGCTCCACTTTACCCTTGATCCATACCTAATAATGCTGAGTATCAAGCAAAGCGGCATCAAGTACCATAGTTTTAAGTCTTTGGTATGACTCGACCTGGGATTGAACCCCAGCCTCCTGGACTATTGGTGAACACTCTACCCAATTAGACCAATCATAAATGATTATGCCTTTGACTTAGATTTGAATTATATATCAAAATTAAATATAACTCTATTAAATTGATATATTAAATATTAAAAATCCTATATCAAAACTATTTAGACTGTTAATAAATGTATATTAAATTACGACCGTTTATTCGTCTTAACGGACAATTATATTTCACAATTCAAATACCGAATAATTATGAATAATAAAATTAAAAATAAATTACGAATAACATTTATTTAATTATTTATTTAATAACATTATTTTTTATAGTAGCGTAACGTTATTTTGAATTCAAAATGAATAGAAACAAATATAAGCAACTCACACAGATTTTCTGTATGAATTTGAATTAATAATCAAATAACAACACAAGTAGAAACAGATGAATGAATAAAAATATAACAAATAAATTTATAATGCTAATAATATTCTAAAAATGCTTGTGAATTGAATATATATGATTAGTTTACATCGTTTGAAATCTTCTCGTCTGCGTTAGCTGATGGTCTTTCACTTGAGTTTAAGTGACATCAAGTCTACTCAAGTCTCCCGAAATATTTTCAGTATTCTCGAGGATCTAAAACAATGATGTCGCTTGGATGGTCTTGATTCGTCCTCCAATTTTCAAATCGTCCAGTCCCCATACAAAGCCTTTTGGAACTGTTCCAGGCGTGTCAATAACAATTACCATCCATAGCTTTTTGGTTCTCTAGCTAAGTCATAGTACTTACTTTTTTCGTTTTTTTTTTTTTCTATTTCTATTCTGTGGTCCACCGAGACACCAAATCTATTATACAGCAGGCGTTCTTTTTTTTTTTTTTCTTTGGTCTTGTCTTTAGGCCAGGATTAGGTGACATTTCGTACTTCAAAAGATTGTGTTATGTTGGTCGGTTTCATTGTGTTTCTTGCCCAGTCGGTTGGGGCGGTAGAATACACCGAGTGCATTTCTGCAGAGGGGTAAGCCCCCCACCCAACAAGTGTTCTGGATATGACACTAAACAATCTGATGGTGAACTTCCAGTGATGCTAGAACTTTGAAGAATGTGGGGCACCCCTTCATTGTCATCGCTCCCAGGTCCACTCTGACCCGAAATGGTTCCACCGGATAGGGCCCTTTCTATAGGTTAATAAGAACTAAACTGCATACTTATGCAAAAGTGTATTGTTTGAATTTATACTGTTTGACTAATCTGAACAGCTTGAATAAAAAATGTTTGACAATTAAACTCTGTACTGGGATTTAAACTGCGTACTTACACTAAACTGAATTGTTTGAAATGGAACTGTTTTTGACATTAAAACTGTACTTAGGCGGAATAGTTTAATATAGAAATGTTTGGGGATTTAACTGTCTGTAAACAAAATCTATGCTCAAAGTAAACTGAATTGGTTGAATTTGAACTGTTTGAATAAACTGGATAGCTTGAATTTGAAATGTTTTTGACAATTAAACTGTGTACTCATGCTAAACTGAATTGTTTGGAATAGAACTGATTATTTGTTTAAAACTGGACTGGACATTAAATAATCTACAAAGGTTAATATGCAATAAAACCCAAGCAATCATCCATTCATTGTGTTTCTTTGTTAAATAACAGTTCAACCATGATGTTTTTTTTTAATGCAAAACCCATTCTTGTATAAATACAATTGGTGTATTACTCGTAGTTGGGTAGATAAGGAGGTCCATACAGTTTCTAAAGAGTATTAGTTCGAAAGTGAACGTAATAGCGTGACTAGAGTTTGAACTCGCTTAATAAAATGTCACAGTTCAACGCGTTAGTCACAATGCCACGAGCAACCCCCGTTGAGTCATGTATTGTACGATGAAATTAACCGATACACTTTATCTTTTCTAAAAACAAATTTAAATCTTTGGCTACTTTACAGGAATAATTATTCTTCTCTTTCGTAAAAAACAGGTCTGTTTTAACATAATAAAATCCTTTACAGGAATTATTTTTCTTCTCTTTCGAAAAAAAGGTACGTTTTTATGCGAAAACAATTTACTATTAATAAAAAGAAACTGTTATTTTAAACGATATAATTGTATAAAGAATATTAGTTTTGGATAGAAAGACTTGAAATCAAAAGTGTACAAATTTTCTGTATTAAATAGGAATACATGATGTCATACAACTGAGTGAAAACAAATAATTATAAGCATATAAAAAAGCGCAAATTTTTAAAAAATACAATGGAACTTAATGCTATTAAAGATAACTTAATGCTATTAAAGATAACTTAATGCTATTAAAAAAAAACTTAATGCAATTAAAAAAGAACTTAATGCAATTAAAAAATGCAATGGAACTTAATGCAATTAAAAAATAACTAAATACAATCAAAAAAGAACTTAATGCAATTAAAAATGGCAGTGGAAAACAAGTTCTGATTACGAGCAATTCAGGTTAGTATAAATATGCAGTTTAAATGTAAAAACAGTTCTATTTTAAATAATTCACTTTAGCACAAATACGCAGTTTAAATGCCAAAAAATGAAACACTCGAAACTATAGTTTAGTTCTATTTGATCCATAGATAAGACCCTTATCTGGTGTTACCATTCCGTGCAAGAGTGTACCTGGAAGCAATGGCAATGAAGAGTTACTCCACATTCCCCAAAGCGTCAGGATTACGGGAAACTCACCATCAGATTGTTTAGTGACATATCCATAACATTAATTGGTCGAGGTATTACCCCTCTACAGATGTGCAGTCAGTATATTCTACAGCCCCACCAACTGGGCAACTGGGACAATAGAATCCATCTGTAGGGTATCTTTCTATTAATATTCATGCTTTTTTTCAATCTTGACCCTAATTTTAAAATTTTAACATAAGCAATACATGCATTACCATGGGGACAGGTGGAACTAAAGTTTATAACTCTTAAGTTACTAAGAGACTTGATATTTTAAGTTACTAAGTGATTTGAGATTGCAAAAATATCCAGCCGTTGATAAAAGAAGCGGAGGGTTTGGACAAAAAGGAGGTGCCTGTGGTGTAATTGTTATCCTCGTAGGAAATGGACACGGCGATACGAGTTCAAATCCTGGACGAGACTGATTGCACTTCACATAGCACTAATACCCTTGGGAAAGGTATGAATCCAATTATTCTCCCTTCAGCTATAGGGAAATAGTAGGGCAGACTAGGTTCTTCAGGTGAGGCAACTAGTGTAGGAGAATTCAAACCTGTTAAACTCCTCTTTAAAATTGACCTTATGTCATATCCTGCCCGAGCGGAGGGGTTGGGTAAATACGGATAAAAGAAGAGAATGAAAGAATTTGCATTTTCAAGTATATGATCGACTCGGCAGATTCACAGATGAATCATCCGTTCATAAAATACACTTTAATATTACATGTATCTTCCTGTTTTTGATCTCAATACAACTCCAAATGACTCGTCGCTTGTTATTTCTCGATACTGTCTTTCCTTCTGTACATTTGACATATATTTCCAAAATTTCAAATTTTGTTTTAGACAAACCTTATATATTTTCCGGACTTATGTTTTAGTCATTTTTTACTAACAAGATTATCATAGGATAGATATTTAGGAGGTTTATGATCCTCAATGCGGACAAGGTGTCTTGTCAAACTCAATTAATTTTTGATAATCGAATAATGTATCATAAAACATTCAGACTCTTTGAAAATTTCACCATCAAGTACAAACTCCTGCAAGTTAATCTTAAAGATTCGTCGCAATATTTTCTTATGAAATCGCTAGAACATCTTGATATATCTCCGATATTTCGTCCATGTTTCCGTGAAGAACAATAAGGTTGACAAGACATATGTCTGGTAAATATTAACGTTTGCATGTTTCGTTATACCTCTGACTGACAATACCTTTTTTCAGCTTGCTTAGAGCTGTACTAAATTTCTAAATACTCCAAAGACTCTCAGAGTTTGTTTTCATCTCAAGATATGACACGACTAAAACAAACACATATGTCCACAACATTTAACAAAGTTTCAACTATATCAGGCTCAACATATGTTTTTTTTAGGAATTTGAGTACAATATTCTTTCGTTTTCTTCAAACTTATTGTCGACTCAAATTTCACATAATCAGCAGTAAATCTATCTATGAAGTTCTGCAAATCATCCAATGTGAGCTACAAGGTCGGCATCGTCAACCTATTGCAGTTCACTGATGAGTGCACAGAAGTTTTGGGATTTACAATTAAAGTGATTAAGACTCATGCTGATGTCCGAAGTCTTAACTTTACCTCCACATCAAACCCATGTAAGCCAAAGACAAGGATTATAGCAAAACCTACTGTAAATAGGGGTGATGCTGGATAGCACCCTGCTTTATTTCTTAATTGACTGCAATCGGTTCTGAGAATTTTGCACTAAGGGCCACCCTAACTTTCCTGTTTCGGTGAAGAAATATGAATAAAAGATTGAAGGCCAGTCCAGTTAGTCAATGATTAAACACACACACACACACACACACACACACACACACACACACACACACACACACACACACACACACACACGTGTATATATATTTATATATATATATATATAAATAGGGTGGAGGCGTTTGTGGTGCCATGGTTACAAATGTTAGAAATGATAAGACATGTGAAACACAAAGGCAAATCGTATATGCAATTATTTATTTAAAGTGTTAGAGGAAGAACAAGAGGTGGGGTGGAATTTACGAAGAAAAGAACTCCATTAAAGTTATTATGTTTAGTAAATATATCATCCAACCCCTCTTCACGAGAGTGACACGAAGTCAGTTTTTAAGCAGGAAATTTACAGGTTTGAATTCAGAGATATCCTTCTTGACCAGAAAAGAAAAAGACAAAATTACACACACCGCACACTTTATAAACACTCTCAGAAACAAGGATTATCCAACATCAATCACATGACATTAAAATAATGATAAATCAAGAAAACTTCATACGCTCTCTAAAATTTTTTTCCTGAAACTACCCCCATTTCAGTGAAATTACCACCAAAGAAATACGCCGGGCTATTTACAAGAAAGGGCTAGGTATACTACTGGCCCACTCTGGGCCCTCACTACGCTAATACTTAACGAAGATAAATGACAATACTGTCACAGTATGCACTCTAGCCAACAGCTCAATGAGTGATCCAAAGATATACCATGAATCTTACATTATTTACCGTTTAATTTGCTTAAAATGCCATAATTTTTAAATTGGAAGGACAATCAGATCCCCCCCCACATAGAATTAAAGAACTATTTACACACGTGCATCCTCATTCGGTAAACATTCAATTAGATGCACACATATTAATCATTTATCTATTTTTCTGTTTTAAATAGAAGCAATGGAACGTAATGTTGGTAATCTCAGAATTAAGGAGGCTTTATCTATAACTAGGCAACACCTTAAGGTTAACAGTAGGTTAGAATTAAATTACAGAATATATAATCAATAACATACACATTCTTTAAATTAATATTAAAATCTAAAAAAAAAATGAAATTGATTTAGACAACTGAAGTCATATCTCTTCCGCATGGCGTTCTAACATCCCATGTGACTCCATGTTTAAGACGTCCCAAAAATTTTGAACATACAACACCGAGTTCATATTAAAAATGTTTCTGATGATGAAGTTTTTACTCCGAAATTAATTAGACAGAATTATTATTTCGTATAGTAAAACAAGAACAATACAATGAAATGCACACACACACATACACACACACACACATATATATATATATAAACATACATGTATATACGTATATATATATATATCAACCTACCCCCATCTCTCTCTCTCATTCTCTCTCTCTCTCTCTCTCTCGCTTTCTGTGTATATATATATATATATATAAACGGCAGAAGATAGATAGTTATAGTTATATAGATATATATATAATGGGTTCAATGTGGATGTTTTGCCTTCTAATTCTGCCGAAGAATCTGAAAACACACGCACGGACCCATATATCTGTTTATGGGATTGTGTATATTTACAGGTATGTTTCTTGTGAATGTTTTTTTGTATATATATCTACTATGCATTAAAATATCTGACCTTTGCGTTTTTTAATTATTTCCTTATTATAAAATGGAATATTCTTTTAATTTATAATTACAACTAATCTATTAGAATAGATTGATTATTTTGGTAAATTATCTACAGTTGCACGTATGCAACATATTTGCATGAAATTATGGATACATTTACATTTACTTTTCAGTGGACACATTAATACAACCATTTTTCCCCTTTGTGTTTTATGAGATGTAAATGATGGAAGGGAGAAATGGCTATTTGAGTTGAGTTATAAAAAAAAAAAAAATTGGAGAATGAATAAAAATAACGATGCGATTGCTAGAATATTAAAAAGAGGAAATAAAATTATCATATTTGTTTTGGTCAATTTTGTTTGAATATAACTCACTCTAGTTATGCAAGAAGCCATTGATAATAATCGATGCCAATTATTAAGTTTAAGATATAAAGTATCAATGATAATTCCTAGAAAATATAGTTGCAGGAAAGGAAATATGAAAAAAAAAGAAAAAGTAGTTAGAAAGCTATCAAGAAGGAAACAGATAGATAGATACATAGATAGATAGATAGAATAAAAGAAAGATTGATAGAAAAGAGGTATATTGATATAAACGCAGAAACAGTAAATAGATATGTGGAAATAAACAAGATATATAGATATAAAGACAGAAACAAGATGCATAAAGAGAAGAAATGAAGAGCGATAAACATAAAGAAACAATAGATTGATCGATAGATAAATAAATTGAACATGAAACTGATATATATATATATATATATATATATATATATATATATATATATATGTATGTGTGTGTGTGTGTGTGTGTGTGTGATGTGTGTGAATATGTGTGTGTGAGTGTGTGTGTGTAAATATACATATATGTGTGCTTACACACACACACACACACACATATATATATATATATATATATATATATAACAAGAAACAAGATTGATATTAGTAAAGAAACGGTAAACACATAAAAGAAAGAAAGAAAAAAAGAAAAAAAGAAAGAAAGAAAAAGTAACAAAAATATCAATTTTTTACTTACTCATATTTCCTCAACTTTATCAAAATTGGCCGTTCATAATGATTTTTGTAAAAATGATCTTTTAAATGTCTGATTTGTTTTATATTTTTTCAATAATTTTTGAAGCTCTTCTTATTTTATTTTTAATTTGATGAACCTTGGAATAGGAACAATCAAATATATTTCATGGTGGCTTTTTGTTTTAGTACACATGTACTATTAGTGAGAAAGAAGGAAAAATGAAAATACCTTTGAAGCAAAAGATTGTTTATAATAAAGAATATTTCAAAGATTTAACCTCATGTATAATATCTGAATACTCATGTTGAAAACTATGAATTTGAGAAAAAATGAATGTTAAAGGAAATAGGAGGATTAGTTGACCGTTGTAAAGTTTTATTTTATCTAAGATGCCGTAAGGGCAGGCCTCGTAACTTTATAAAAAGTCGGCGGCTCTTGAGAGAACATCATATTTAGCTGATTCCGATTCAAATACAATTCATGAAGAGAGAAAGAGAGGGAAAGAGAAAGAGAGAGATAGAGAGAGAGAGAGAGAGAGAGAGAGAGAGAGAGAGAGAGAGAGAGAGAGAGAGAGAGAGAGTACGATGACGCTTTCGGCCAACTAGAAAATACATCGCCGCATGTTTCATTAACAGGCTGATTTGTAACAGGCCGAAATAATGTAAAAAGAAAAAGAAAAGTATTTATTGCCGCATATAAAATTAACCGAAAAGGAAAATTAACTTTAAAAACTGAACAAAGAAGATATCATAATCATGTTTATAGAATTTATCCAAAGTTATTTTTATTCCTTTTACCTTGCTTTTATGATTTTCAATCACCTATACGCCCTGTTTTGTTTATAGACACAGACTAGATTTCTCAAGAAATGTAATAATAAATGATTGTAAACAAATAAAGAAAAAACGTTTAAGGTTAATTTTATACACGACCATGAATGTTTTCTTTTGCTTACATTACATCTGCCTGTAAGAAATCAGCCTGTTAATTTTGCATGCTGGGGCGTATTTACTAGTTTGCCGTGTGGAGGTGTAGAAACAATATATAGTGTTTCCTTAGATTTGTAAGCGAGAATATATACATCACGTGTCTGTTGGTCAGGTGAGAGTTTTGTGTCTGTCCTCTTTTGGTTCGTGTTCTATAAACGGACAAGTACGCTTTTTTGCATCTTTGTTTGTTGAAGAGACTTGGTCTCACCGCCGATTACCAAGCAATTGAGACGAAACTCATTTAAGAACAAACGTAGAGTTTTTTTCAAAGATTTCAAAACGCCTATTGATTTATTGCTCGTTTATGGACCAAAGTACATATTTACACTTTTTGGGATATGTTTATCATTGTAATAATTGGGGGGTGTCCTTGTGGGGTAATGGTTAAAGTGATGGGCTGCGGAATCGTAGTAAGCGAGTTCGTATTCCAGTCGCGCTATTACGTTCACTTTCAGGCAAATACCCTTGGGAAAAGTATGAACCACCTTATCCTCCTAGCTACGGGTAAAATAGTACCACTACTGTTCTTCTTGGAGAATCGCTTTGGAATTAAATAACCTACAAATGTTGATATGCCATTAAACAAAGAAACCGAACCAAACCAAACCAAACTATTGTAATAATTGACTTAATGAAAACGCTTTATGTTATCTCTTTGGCATATTTAAATTGCCAGTATCATTTCGGACAATTATTTGTTTAAACTAACGAATTAGTTATATCTGAGGTTTGTTAATTTGTTAATACTGCAGGATTAACCTAATTCATCGTTAACTGGGCGCCATATTCATTGGAGAAATATTTACTCGAAAAGAAGGAATACAATCATTTTTAACGCGATACTCGGTTAGATAAATCAATCTTCAACAAGGTTGACAATGGACAAAATAAACTGCAGATAAGTGAAGAACACATTAAATTCTTATTGTTGATGAAAACTCTGGTTCCAAATCAAGATACAAAGAGATTGCAATTGCTCAAATCAACGAAACAGATTCTTTCTGTTTTGAGTTATCTCCCTTTGGGTTAGATATATTTTTGATGAAATTTAGAAGACGAAAAAGAAGTGGAGAAACATAAAATAGATTGTTCTGCTTTCAACGGCTGCAGCTAAGTTTTCACCATTGATAAATCAATAAAACAGAAGAAAATGACTTGTGTTTGTTTGTGTCGGCAAACATGGGGACAATGGAGATTCTTAGGAAGGGGTGTTCTTAGCCTAATGGGAATTGTAGTAGACAATGGAATAGTAAGTAAGTAAAGTTGACGACCTTAGTCGAGGGTGACCCGAAACCTCCCTTTTCAATAGCTACTACACCGAGGCGTAGGGAAGGGCGCAACTCCTTTCCCTGGATAGCTCTAATTTACCCTTGATACGTACCTTATATTGCTGAGTGTTAAGCACGGAGGTATCAAGCACCATTTTTAAAGTCTTTGGTACGACGCGACCGGGGATTAAATTCAGAATGGAATTGATAACTCTTACTCAAATCCTGTTGAAAGTTGGTGCATTTCACGTTGCATTAATGCCCTTAAGAAAGATATGAACCCATCTGTTCTTGGTATAATTCTTATAGTTTAAAATATATATTGCATGGACTGCTATCAATGGCTTATCGATCATATAGAAGTCAAACCTACCCGAAAAAATAAAACGTTATTTCTTCCAAATAGCGCTTGCGTCAATTCTACTTTATGGATGCACTACATGAATGCTGGCGAAATCTACTCAGAAATAGCTAGACGGGAACTGTCCAAGAATGCTTCGACCTCTGCGGAATAAATCCTTGAAGCAACATCCAACGAAACAAGAGTTGTACGGTCACCTTCTACCGATCTCCAAAACCATCCAAATCAGATGAACAAATCATGCGGGACACTGCTGGAGAAGGAAGAACGAAATAATCAGTGACGTTTTCCTTTGGAACTTGTTACACGGACGTGCCAGTATTTGACGACCAAGGAGTACATACCTACAACTGCTCTGTGTGGACACGGGATGTAATCTACAAGACCTGCTGTGAGCGATGGATTATAGGGACAGTTGGCGAGAGAAAGTCAGGGAAAACCGTTCTAGTTTTACGACTAGATGATGATGATGATGACGATTACATGTCTAATATACTTATGTGAGCTAGAGAAAATAGTACTTCATTAAAAAGGCAAGAAGCAGATAATAACCCGCCGAAACTATGAGAGTTGCACACTGTGCTAACGATCTAGCGCTTCTTGTAAATACATTTCCCTAAGCAGAATCCCAACTGCATTACATAGAAAAAGCAACAGGGGCCATTGACCTCTCCGTGAATGCCAGTAAAACAGAGTACACACGTTTTAACCGACAAGGGACCATCTGTACTCAAAGTAGCAAGCCTCTAAAATTAGTGGATCACTTCAAATACCTCGGCAACTACACCTCATCTACAAAAAGTGATGTAAACTTACGCCTAGCGAAGGTGCCTACTGTTATTGACAGGTTTCCGATCCCATAGTATCTCCCCTTCCCCCAAAAAACTAGGTTTCTCCCGAGCCGTAGCTTTTTTCATACTACTATATGGAGGCACTTCATAGTCGCTGACAAAACGCATTGAGGAAAAGCTATATCGGTACTGCACAAGAATGCTGCACGTTGTCTTTGACAAAATCTGGAGACAGCACCCCACAAAACAACAGCTATATGGCCACCTACCTCCCATCTCACAAAACATACAAGTTATACGAGAAGTTATGTCAGGCACTGCTAGAAAAGCAGGAAAAAATGCACATAGACCCCTGCACATGGACGATCTGATGTTGGCTGACTTAAAAAGACTTACATCAGCTCTCAGAAGACCCAAGATGCAACCAAAAAGACTTGCCTGGAGGATAGGGATAAATTCAGAGAGAGAGAGAGGGAGAGAGATAGGAGAGAAGGAGGGAGAGAGATATGACTCCGTGCTGCCAGCGCGAAATGATGATGATGATGATGATGTAACAATGTATATACTAAGGCTAATATTGAAACATGGCTAGCGTGTACGCGACTAAATACCCTCGCAATTATTAGTATGATCCCACATAAACAGTAATATCCCCAATAATGGGATATAAAATGATAAACTGAAATATATAAATACAAACATCATATGAAATACAGAGCTAGCTTGATATATTTAGAATAAAATCTCACAGTAAAAGAAAAAGTAAGTTCTATGTAAAATTAAATTAAATGTCTCACTTGGATGATTGCGTCTTTAATAATGAAATATATATTCAACAAAACTGTATACGTGAAAAAGTAGAGGAGAAGTGGGCAATTCTTTTTTCACTTTTTCTTTCATTTCCGTTTGCGTGGTTGTGCCTACTTATAATATTTCCAAGCATTTGTAATTTTCTTTTCTACTAGTCTTCTGAAGCTTTCCTGATAGGGCAGATCTCCAATTCTTTCCTTTGTTTTGTCCTAATTTTGCCTAGAAGCATGGCAAAACTCCTTGATCTTGGTTGTAGATTCTAGTAATTTGTATAACCGTTTCTGCTTCTTTTTCATTTCCGGAAAATATCTCAATATCATCCATCGTTTTTTTTTTCAATGACTTAGTAAGTCTTTAGCCAAATGTAGATTTTCTTTATATATAATTGAATGGCATCAATGCTATAACAAATGACAGTGGCGAGAGTGAGATTACCTTGAGGAAGCTCTTTTGGATTTTTTCTTTTTAGGTTTAGCCTTCACTGTTTCTTCCACTCTTCATTTTTTTCATAGCTTTCAATGATGTTTATCTTGAACATTTGCAGACATTCCATTAACCATGTTTGCAGGATTATGTCATTTGTTATGTTTTGTAGTCAATCCATAGCATGGTTACATTTTTCTTCGTTTTTCTTATCTCCTTAAGAAAATGTTTGTCTCTATATAAAAAGGTCATTTGTTCCACGAGATCCTTTACAACTGAATATCGGTTAAATTTTATTATAAATAGATTTGGATCAGCATTTTCTTCCAATCTTTTTTCTTCATCTATATCAAAAATTACTAATGAAAGATTCACAATCTTAGTCTATTTTCTTGGCATATCAACGTTCTTGGGTTATTTAAGGCCAAACCCATCCTTCCAGATGAAAAGTACTGGTACTACTTACCCCTTAGTAAGGAGGATAAGGGGGTTCATACCTTTGCCAAGTGTATTTGTCCCAAAGTTATCGTGATAGCGTGACTGGAGTTCGTACTTACTTACTACGAGTCTGCAGTCCAGCAAGTTAACCATTACACCACCACGACGCCCATAACATATACTTGTAAAAAGATAATCAAAATGTTTGTTTTAAGCAGATTTTATTTTAAGGAAATCTCTCATGTCAATACATAATGGTTTCGATTTTTGATTTCCGAAAGTAAACGAAGTCGAGTTTGAACTCACTAACTAGGTCAGAGTAAAGCACGTTAGCCACTGCACCATGGCTGCTTCTCCCAATTAGATTGTAGACTTGCATTAGTTTGTAAATTCATTGAATTAACTTTGAACTTTATATTTATAATATAATTTAAAGGCTTCATTGAAGAGTATTTTCTGCTAATAAGGTTGGTTTAGGGTTAGGGATAACAATTCTTAAGCATATTCATATTTATATCTAAAGTATAACTCAATATCTTAATCCAAATTTAACTAATTAAAACAAATAAAAAAAACTTTACAAACAGTTTAAGGATAGTTTTATTCGTGAAAACATTAGAATCTCAAATTCTGAATTAGGGTGCGTAAGTTTAATTGATCATTAGACATAGGCATGGAAGCCGGTCATGGTGGTTTAGAAGGTTGTAATATAATGGCCGAGGAATTTCGTTTTATGCCTTTGGGTTTAGTTAGGCTTAGAAACTTTCGGCTCTGCACATGGGTTAGTTAGGTGCAAACTTGAGCGCAGGTGTTAACGCGCACGTGGTGAGGATGTGTCGTTCACAGATGTCAAAATAAAAATCCCAGATAGAAAGGTTGACCAGTGGATGGGAATGACGTCATGCACCGGAAGCGCGCGCGGAGGATTTTGGGGATTTTGAAAAAAGTCAGATAGTTGAGTTGAGTTCTGCCTCGAGAGAAGACTGTTGACTTTCGCTTGCTCGCCGTGGCCTTGTGGCGGGTGCCACACGTGTTGCGGGGGGAGATGGAAAAGCCAGCATAGAAAGATTGTACCTCTATTCCTTATGTCGAAACCTTTAACTCAAAGGTAATAAAAGGTATCGTACCTGAACTAAGAAGTCGTTACGTGTTTTTCGTGTTTTGGGATTCCTATGTTCTATTTATATATGTTATGAAGATTCTATTTATGTTTCACATATTCATGTATGGGTATGTTACAAGTTCACAAGTTTCCGAACATTGACTCAAAACCATAGAGGCGTATTTAGTGTACAGGTTATCGTCGTAGGAAATGGAATCGGCTGCTCAAGTTCAAATCCTGGACGAGGCTGGATGTATTTTGCTTCATGCTAATGACCACGGCAAATAAATGATTTCATCTGCCTTCCCACAATCTTAGAGTAGACAAGTCTGGCTTCTTTCGCCTTAGTAAGGCAACCAATGCTGGAGAATGAAAACTTTGAAGTCAAACCAACTTAATCCACTTAAAGATTTTCCTTGTGTCAAACCCTGTTTATGTCGGAGGGGTTGGGTAATACATACAACCATGAAATATGCTTGTTGTTCTACTATTCTTGCCGCAGTGCAACCCTGACAAAAAATTCCAAAAGAATTCTTTGAAGAAAATATGAACCTCTCCTTATTATTTACTAAGTTTTCCTTAGTCCGTACATAGAGCCGAGGCAGCTAATAGCACTTATTTCTAAAATGTCACCCATCTGAGAACTGACCTAGTTCATCACTGTTTAACTTCGCTGAGATGACGGGAACCGATTCTTTCAGGGAAGAAAGAACAGACTCTTCTTGTTAAGTTGGACACTTTGTCAGCACTCAAAATCAACAGGAATAAGTGGTATCAAGAGATAAAATATTCCTCAAATATTGATAAATAAGAACAATATTTAAAAATAGTCTCAAGTCAATCAGCAAAGAAACAATCAGAAATCCAATGTTATATAAGTTCTATAAAACTTACTTTAAGTTTACTGTCAAAACTGTATGGCCACTTCATTTAATACATCCATTTAATCATCTTCTCATGACTTTGATTTTGCTGTAGATTCTAATTATTATTTTCTTCGTGGTAAATTTACCAGCTTTTAAGAACAGACAATTACGATGGAAAGTCAGGTATCTGTAGCGTTAAGTCGTTGGCCGGACCACTTGTTAAATCTTATGTCTGGAGATGGGAGATAGTCAGGAGAAACTTAAGAACAGCGGTATCAGCTTTAGGCTACATGTCTTATAACCAAAGGCAAAATCTGATTGGCAAGATACGACAATATGATTTCTAACTGGGAAGAACAAGTTGCCAGAAGTATTAAAAAAGTAAAGAAAACTAGATTTATTGATTATAGTATTTATAATATATTATGAGGGCAGTAATAGTATTTTAGGGAGGGAGATACCCCCGAAGGAAAAGTAAGAATTGATTAAAACGTGGCACAATTAGAGATAATAATGGCAGGTACTTGTTAAAAAAGAAGAAAAAACTGGGAAGACTATAAAAAGAAAATGATTAGAAATGGGAATATAGGAAAGAAAAAGAAAAGAAAAAAAGAAGCAGAAACTTGAAGCGGGAAAAAGAAGACGAAATAAATTCAGCGTTCATTTTTTTTTTCTGGTTCAGAGTAACAAATGACTTCTCGCAGAGAAAATAAGCATCCTGAAAAAATTTAAAAAATGACAGTATTTAGTTTGACTGCTTAATGGCATATCAATCTCCGTGGGTTAGTTACTGTCAAAACCAATCTTGCATAAGATTTGCAGTAGTAGTAGTATTTCAACCACAGTTAGAGACATATGGGGGATCCATAGCATCATTGGTAGTATTAGCCTAAAAGTGAACAGAAGACTGCGATTGGAGTTCGAACTCCCTTACTACAATGTCGCAGTCCAGTATGTTAGCCACACTGCTACGAAGAATTCCTTCACAAAACAGTGTTAAAGTCTTGTAAAAATCCACATGAGTAATTTTCAGAAGTTAATAACGAGAAATGCGGGTAGGATTTGAGTTTGTTTGGTTTGGTTTTATGGCATATCAACTTTTGCGAGTAATCTAATGCCATTTCATTTTTATACTTACATATCAAATATATGATTTTTAAACAAACCTGAGCTTATTTTTCTCACAGTTAAATAGTTTAACTTATTTCAATTTAATATGAATACTCAGCTAAATGTAAAAACAGTCCTATTTTAAACAATTCAGTTTAGCAAAAGTACTGTTTCTTGTTTACACACAGTTAGTCCTTTGTTTAGATATAGTTTTTTGTTTACACAAAGTTAAATGTAAAACAGCACTATTTCAAACAATTAAGTTTAGCCAGTCATCAAACTTAAATGGTTCCAAGCATTGCTATGCATCGTTAGCAATTCAATCAAACATTAGTTATTTGCTTATACACAGTTAAATGATCAAACGGTTCTGTTTCAAACAATTCAGTTTAGAGTAAGTACACAGTCTATTGTTTACTCAGTTAAATGAAAAACAGTTCTAGTTCAATAAATTCAGTTTAGCATGAGTACACAGTTTAAATGGGAAACAGTTTTATTTGACTCAAACATAGGACCCTATTTGGTGTTACCATTCCGAACCAAAGTTCTCCTGCGAGTAATGGCAGTGAAGAGCTACTCTGCATTTTCCAAAGTTCTAGCATTACTGAAGCCTCATCATTAGATTCTTTAGTGTCATAAATAGGATACTCGCTGAGGGAGTCTTAATTCTCTGCAGAAACGCAGTCAGTGTATTCTGCAGCCCCAGCAAACTGAGCCATTGGCTCTGTTTATTTGTTTAATTGTACATCAATCTTTGTGGGTTATTTAATTCCTAAGTAGCTATTGTTGAAGAAAATTAGACGTATTTTAACCCATAGCTGGTGGAATAAAGGGTGTTCATATATTTGTAAAAATCTTGGTTTATATGATTATTTTTTCCTATTTTAAAGTGGGAGTATCTCAGCAGTTTTCTTTATTAGATTTCAGTAATTAATTCCATTCATGGTTATTTAACTCCTACTCAAACGCAAGGGGTTCCCTCCCTCTTCTACATGTCAGCTGCAGCGCTCTCTCCGTGCAGTGGGTTGCACCTCTATCGCGTGACCGAAGGAAAATAAATAAAAAAAAACTTCTATTTCTAAGGATATGATATTTCCTATATATTTATATCTGCACCTGGTTTGCGATTGACTATTTCTCTGACTTCATTTGGAGCTTGGTAATTGTTTTGGCTACGCCTGCTTTCATGACACTTTCAGTACAATTCAAAATATACATTTTTAACTTTCTTCTTTCTTTTCTCTTTCTGGTTGGATAAAGTGCTTTCCATATTTTTCGTTTTTCTTGCCTACCAAAAAGTTATAAGTTACGTGTTATCCTCCAAATGGATGTGTGCCTGGATGTAGAAGAGCACCAGATAGAGGGAGAAAGCAGGACGGAAGGGACTTGAACACGTGAACAGAGAGAGGCAGAAACGACTAGGGTCTCCACGAAGCGAGACGAGGCTAAGACAGCCTGGTAACTAAAGATGTTAGCAGACCACTAACTGTACAAACAAAACCCAGAAGACAATTTTGAGATTTACGTAACCAAACGTCCACAACCCTCTTAAAACAGTCTTAAACACTACCAGAAAATACACATAAAGACAACAGGACATTCACCAACCACAGATGAGTGTATTATAATTTTTACTTTGTTATGTTAAAGACTATCAACCGCTAAAGGAACATGCTTTAGCCACTCTTTTACACTTCTTATATAAAAGTATTCAAACGTCTTACAACGTTGCTTATTACGATCCATATGGGGGCGTCGTTAAATTTCCCATTAATTAAACACTATTTCTGTCTTTTCCATTTTGAAAAATATTGCATCATACTTCTGAAATCAATGTACTGATTTTATTTTTCTAAAATCCTTGCTGATTATTTTTCTACTCTGAAAATCATTCTCAGATTTTTCTCGTTTCAGGTTTCCGTCGAATCACTTAATTATATTATAGTCTATCTTTTTGCCTTCCCTCATTTTGATACTATAGTTCAGCAGATGAGTAGCTATTTTGTTATTATGTAGTATACTACAGCTGGGTCTTAATAAACAACGGTATTTATAAACACGTATTTATAAGAATGTAATCTTAGACTTTTATTCGTCCATGGTGACATTTGTGCGTCGCGGGAGAGCAATTGGAGAGAGGGTTCGTGCACACTTAGAGGCCTTCGGAATTGCCAAAGGGAACTGACTACAGCTAAAATTCTAGACCTCATATAGTCTCAAAACGCACACCTGACCCATATGGAAGGATTGTTTTTCACTGGTCACGCCTTACATCCACGCCTTGTTTGTTTTTCATTGGTCACGGCTTACTCCCACTCATTGCATGATTTTCATTGGTCAAGGCTTACATCCACGAAATGCTTGTTTTTCATTTGTCACGGCTTATACCCACGCATTGCATGCTTTTCATTGGTCACACAATTCTCGTTTTTCAGTAGTCACAGCTTACATCTACCCCTTACTTGCTTTTCATAGGTCACGGCTTACATCCACGCATTGCATGATTTTCATTGGTCACGTTTTACATCCACGCCATGCTTTTTTCATTAGCAATTAGTGACAGCTTACACCTATACATTGCTATTTTCCATTAATCCTATTGTTGATTTTATCTATGGCCAGATGTAGCTGTCAACAATATCTGCTGGGTTTATGGCAGGTCAAGGTGATATATTACAATCAATTATTCAACTTGGTTTAAATTGCTGGTGGTGTATGTATGATCCATTTGTATCTCAAAATTTAAGAGAGTTGTGTACGTCTCCTATTCTAGAACAGTTACTGGTTTGTGCTGGTACCTTCTGTCAGTATAGCCAAATTTTAAGCTTTTGCACAATTCTTGTAGATAACCGCTCCCACTCAATCTTGCCTAGTCTTGGATTCCTGTTCTGCCAGTTTGCTTCGTTTCCTTAAAATGTGATTAACTTTTTCATCTCAGTCAGCACATTAACTACACTCGCTATTCTTTGGGGTATTTTCAGTTTTTGATTTGACATAATTTGTATTCACGACATTATTTTGTACTACAATTAAAATATACTCTGTTTCTCTCTTGAGACTTCACCTGCTTTATCATGATCAGGTATATATTTGCTGCATCGCTGGTAAAAGTTAGTCTGTCGTGTAAGTCTTTTTTCACATGATCATCTTCCTGATAATGTTCCGTTGCAGTTTATACACACACACACACACACACACACACACATATATATATATATATATATAATATCAGCACGTATTTCTCTAATTATCTCTTTCAATTCATCCCTCTTATCCACTGATCCTGGCCTATTCTCGATACTCCGTCCAGTGTCTGTATAAAACTGATATAAGTCAATTCTCGCTGGGATTCATTGAAGAACGTCGCTGTTGAGTTCATCCCGTATTCTCCCGCATTATCCTGAATGTCCAGTTGGTCCCTCTTGAATATATATATATATATATATATATACACACACACACACACACACATATATATATATATATATATATATATATATATATATATATATATATATTTCCGTTGGTATCTCAAAATTTAAGAAAATTATATACGTCCCTTTTTCTTGGAGAGTTACTGGTTTGTGCAGGTCCCTTTGTCAGTATGCCTAAATTTTAATCTTTCGCACAATTCCTGTTCTGCAAGTTTGCTTTGTATCCTTATAATGTGATTAACTTTTTATCTTATATATATATACATATATATATATATATAATGTAATTAACTCTTTTATCTTTTTATATATATATATATATATATATATATACATGTGTGTGTGTGTGTGTGATTCTTTGGCTGATACCTTGAGAAGAGTCGGTTATCTTTGAGAGGAGTTTTCTGTCAACGTACAGAAAACATATCCGGTTTATTGATGACAGCAGAGTTCAACATTTTTTCTACTTATTTCACTAATGGTTTCGATGTCTGCTTTGTCTCACACAAAACATTCAATAAGCGTTTACAAACAAAACGAGAAAGACATGGCAATTATCAGTAATATAATTGGTGAAAGTCATGCTAAATTGAAATTTCCTGACAAAATAAAGCCTTTCCCTCAGGGAAAAAAATGCTTCATGTATTATAAATTTTGTTTAAAGGATTAACGAAAGAGGAAAAAGAAAATACCAGCAGTCTATCATTACAAAACAGTAAAATAGTTTTGGACATTTTGACGCAATTTACTTTGCCTCGAATAATTTTATTTTGTTGAATGCGTTTATATTTTATAGTTTTCCTTTCACCGTATCGATGCGTAAGTTTCAGAAACGTGAGTGTAAAATTCGCTCATCAAAGTAATTTGACTCGGAGTTCTTGAAAAGAAATTACCTGCATTCCTTTGAAAGAGAAAAAGCAAAAAGGATGTTGTTGACAAACAAGCTTCTTATTAAATATTAGCTGCTTTCAATTCTCCCGTGGCAATTGTATTCGGAAGTTATTTTCTGTTGCATGAAATATTGATATATTTGCTAGCATGTAATGATTACCTCACACAACACATGTAACCTTTCTCAGAGAGAAGAACAAACGCACATATTTAATCGGTTGTAAGCAAACATATACTTTTCTGAGTATGGCGCGAAACAGCCGGAGGTAAGGCTCTAGTGAGAAGTCTTAGCTATTATTCAGTATATCTCTGTGAAAATAATTAGTATCTTATAGAAATACCCAAATCCATTAATTATACGCAAACAAATATTTATTAATAATAAATGCGAAGAGTTACTTAAAAAAACCCTGAGTTCATGTGTTTTAAACAAAATGAAGTCACCTCCATATGACATTGCAAACCACTGAAATTAGTGGACCAGTTCATATAACTCGGTAGTAACATCTCATCAACTGATGTGAAACTTGGAAAAAGCAAACTCAAAAAAGATTGCATGTTATGGAAGCTGACATTTATAAAAATTAAAAAAAAATATTGATAGGATATATTTTTCCTAGAACGTGTTCCTAATGACCGCCATTGTTCTTGTCTCAGAAATAAATCCTTATCATATTAATAGGTTGCATCTATTTATCCTATTTACCCAACCCCTCCGCTCGGGCAGGATATGACACAAGGTCAATTTTTAAGCGGAGTTTAACAGGTTTCAATTCAGAGTTTTCCTTCTCCTAGACTAGTTGCCTAACCAAGACTGAAGAACCTAGTCTGTCCTACTATTTACCCATAGCTGGAGGGAGAATAATTGGATTCATACCTTTCCCAAGGGTATTAGTGCTATGTGAAATGCAATCAGTCTCGTCCAGGATTTGAACTCGTGTCACCGTGTTCATTTCCTACGACGATAATAATTACACCACGGGCACCTCCATTGCATCTATTTATAGACAACATATATATATATATATATATACATATATATATATATATATATATATATATATATATATATATATCGATAATTACTTAGTGAGTCAGGAACTAACCGACTACTAAGCAGCTCATCAGGGTACCTAATCCCTATATATATATATATAAAGATTCTTGTAAGTCAAACGAAAGAAAAGTAATATTTAAACACTTTTTCTTTTATAAAAATCCAACCCAATATTAATGAGGAAGAAATGAAATGACAAACAATCTCTGATTTTCTTGACACTGAAACCAAGACGAAGTTTCTTTGTCTACCGTATACAAAGCAGATGATTTTTTTTTCTGAAAATGAACGTTTTAAGGACAAGAGGGTGTGGAAGATTGAACCAAAAATGAAAAGAAGGCTTTTTAATTGCTCTCGCTACAATAATCAAGAAGGACCCCATAATAAGTGAGTGCGCTAATGAATTGAAAGTCTACGAAGAAACTGGGAGTAGAGCAATTAAACAAGATTTAAGCCCAGCCCTTAAACCCCTTGATTAAGCTATATGTGGCGTTTTAGAAAACAAAATAAATGCAACTTCCCATCCAAGAAATTGTTCGCTTAAGACGACTATTTTGGAGAAATAGAAAAGAATTGCCTAAATAATTTATTTTGAAGGCATTCAAATCATTTCGATAGCGTGCCGGTACAATAATCGAAGAAAATGGTGCCCATATTGAGTAAATTTACTGTGTTGTCCCTGTCTTCATATTTTGTTATTTTTTAAAAAATTAAAGTTAAACTTGTTTTATAATAGAGTCGTTTATCATTATACTAGAATATTCCTAATCTCTCTCTCTTTCTCTCTCTCTCCCTCTCTCTATCTATATATAAATATATTACAAAAAAGCATTTAAATAATATAATCCCAAATAACAAATTTGAAATCATTTGCAAAACTCTTCATTTATATATATATATATATATATATATATATGTGCATGTATGTGTGTTTTCGTACGTGCGTGCGTGTGTGAATGTGTATTTACCTGTATGCATTCACTGAGGTTTTGTAGATTTAACTATAAAATGACAATTACTAATTTATATATCAATGATCTTGTAACTTTACACCTACCTTCGTTCTCAAAGTGAAATGCAATCTCTAATGACAACGCCCGTATTCTTTACTACTTGGATCAGCAGATCAACCAGTAGCATAGCTGCTCTGTTCGAGACTGATTAGTCACGGCACAACTCGAAACAATAAATCAATCACGGCAGCTTAGCTAAAAAATAAGACAAAGAAATAAAGGGCCATAAGAAAAACCTTGAAAATAATTTATATGACATTATAAAATACAATATATATCACTATAAAAAACTGTGCACTCTAAAACATGATTTGGCGTCTTTTCTTTGCTTAATGGCATATCAAACTTCGTGAGTAATTTAACGCCAAAAGTATCCCTGTAGAAGAACAACAGTGAAACAATTTAACGTACAGATTGGGGAATAATTTGGGTTAATATTATTCCCAAAAAAGTCTACTGGAATTGGAACTGACCTCGTGGTCGCTGTCCAGGTCTTTATCTATTATGCTTTAAAAGAAACTCGAAAAAACAAAGCAAAAACTGCACATATATTCTTCTAGCCATTCTTATCTGGTGGGGTATATAAGAAGGTGAGATAGAGCTATGTGCTATTTTACGATACGGTTACTTTCCTGAGAAATCGTCTAAATTTTATTAATAGAAGCGACTTCCTTCTCTACCCTGGTTTTTGATACAGAGTGTATCATTCTCCAATACCTGTTGGTTCAACATAGCTGAAATGACCTATCTGCTTTTCAGCTGGAAGGAGTTGGATTCATGCCTTCAAGCAATATAAAAAGTCTCGTCTAGAATTTGAACTTACTTCATCTAGTCTATTTAAGCTATGTGTTTCACACACACACACACACACACACACACACACACACACACACACACACACTTTCTACGGTTCTATCTGAATATAAGTAATATGAATCTGTCTATGAATAAAACACTTCAATAAAATGATTTAGATGCGTATTTAAAGTTATGAGTTACATATTAAATCTTGAAGTTTTAATCAGGAATGAAAAAAATATGCGTTTGCTTTTATTTAGTTTTCCTTTGAAGTCTATGTGTATGTAGAATAAGTGAGTTAAGCTCTATTTAATATTCGACATCAAATTCATAGCAAACACTAGCAACATGAAAGCAAGTAACGCGTAATCGTCACGAGGTAGAAGCAATAGGCTGAATAACTTAGCATTAGACGTAATAATATTTGTCTTTTTTCTTTTACAAAATCTGTTGTTTCCTCTTTTATATATTATGGAAACAAATACATTTGTCTGTGTGTGTGTGTGTGTGCGCGCGCGCGTACCCGTTCGTTGGTGTGTCTTTTTTTCTCTCATGTGCGGACACTCTCTCCATTACTTTGAGCGTGTGTGGGTATATATATATATATATATATATACATACCAACCTATCTTCAAGACCAGGCACTACCACTCCAGGGCAGAGTAGACCAGAGAGCGACGGCAATGAAAGAGTACTCCGCATCCCCAAAGCTCCATCATAACTGCATCCTCGATCGTTTCGTGTCAAAAACAGGACACTCGTTGGGGGAATCTTACAAATCTACAGAGCTGTTGTCGGTGTATCCATATCCCCAGTCAACTGGGCAAAGAATAGTTGAATTCATACATTCCTCATTGGTGTATTATCGCTACTGAAATATGGAGGTGCCCGTGGTGTAATAGTTATCGTCGTAGGAAATGGACAGGGCAACACGAGTTCAAATCCAAGACGAGACTGATTACATTTCACATAGCACTAATACCCTTGGGAAAGGTAAGAATCCAATCATACTCCCTCCAGCTATGGGTAAATAGTAGGACAGACTTTTTTCTTCAGCCTTGGTGAGCCCACTAGTCTAGGAGAAAAAAATCACAATTCAAACCTGTAAAATCGGCTTAAAAATTGACCTTGTGTCATATCCTGCTCGAACGGAGGGGTTGGGTAAATAGGATTATCGCTACTGAGATGCAAATAGCCTCGTCCAGTCTATGAACTCGGATGGCCGTGTCAGTTTCCTACGACGATAGCCGTTACCATATGGAGGTGCCCGTGGTGTAGTCGTTATCGTCGTAGGAAATGGACACGGCGACACGAGTTCAAATCCTGGACGAGACTGATTGCATTTCACATAGCACTAATACCCTTGCGAAAGGTATGAATCCAATTATACTCCCTCCAGCTATGGGTAAATAGTAGGACAGACTAGGTTCTTCAGCCTTGATGAGGCAACTAGTCTAGGAGAAGGAAAACTCTGAATTCAGACCTGTGAAACTTTGCTTAAAAATTGACCTTGTGTCATATCCTGCTCGAGCGGAGGAATTGGTAAATAGGATTATCGCTACCGAGATGCAAATAGCCTCGTCCAGTCTATGAACTCGGATGGCCGTGTCAGTTTCCTACGACGATAGCCGTTACCATATAAGCGCCCCCATTTTAATGTACCTTTGAATATATCATGACATTATTTTCAATAAATGTTAGTGTTTGAATATTATGTAAATAGACGCCATAGATCAGTACAGTTTGTGAAGACTTCAAATCAGTGCTTGTTATGTTTTATAACAAGTCTTGTGTAAGAGTAAATTCATAGTCCAAAAGAAAAAAAAACATGTATAAGAAGAGATATTGGAGAGCAATATGTAATTATTTTTGTGCGTGATCTCGATTTAGCAGGAGATATTTCCCAAAAAAGAAAGTTCAAGCGAGCGTGTACCTGTAAATAAAACGGAAAAAATCGCAACAATCTTCATTTTAAAAATTCATGAGAAAACATCTCTATTTTGATTTTAACAAAATTATGTTATCATCCATTCCAAGACGAAGACGAATATCAAGTATTTAATGTGTGCAATTATATATATATATATATATATATATATATATATATATATATATATAAATCTATCTATCTATATATATATATATATATATATATATAATTTTAAATTTCATGTGGTTTGTGCGCACAATCACTTAACGGAAAAGTGACAAGAGTAGTTAATCCACTGTAGTAATATAGTATAATGACATATGTTAATGTGATAGTACTCGTGACACTCACACGGGATAAAACACATATAATTATTTATATTTTGAAGAGTGTATAGTTAGGCTGCAAGTTATTATTCAACCAAGTTTTATTAAAGACGATGGAACACTGTGTTTTTATCATTTTCAATTTCATTTTTTCAAGACTTCTTGCTATTTTGCTTGTGCCGGGATCTAAATGGTATCTTCTGCCCTTCTGTTTTGTGGAGGTGCCCGTAGTGTAATGGTTATCCTCGCAGGATATGGACACGACGATACGAGTTCAAATCCTGGACCTGACTGATTGCATTTTACATAGCACTAATACCCTTGGGAAAGGTATGAATCCAAATATACTCCCTCCAGCTATGGGTAAATAGTAGGACAGACTAGGTTCTTCAGCCTTGATGAGGCAACTAGTCTAGAAGAAGGAAAACTCTGAATTCAGACCTGTGAAACTCCGCTTAAAAATTGACCTTGTGTCATATCCTGCCCGAGTGGAGAGGTTGGTAAATATGATCTGCCCAAGCGATTTCAACCATACTTTTGGTCGCCTTCAGGATTATTGTAGTTTTGATCTGACATTTTGAAATTTATAATTTTAATTATTTGTATCGTTTTGTTTTGAAGTTGGCATTTGGAACGTTTTCTGGGTTTTTTTCCAACCGAACATTTTGAAATAAAATGCTGAAAACTTTCCAACCGACAGCTTCAGAACAAAACGCTACAAATAGTCCAAACAATAAAAAACTGAAACTGTCAAGTCTAAACTACACTACCCCTGATGACGACCAAAAGTATGCCCAAAGCGCTCCGGCAGAAGGTATGAGACAATTCTTTTAGCACCTAGATCCTGACACAAGAAAAATGACAAAGAGTACTGATAATAAAATTTAAAATAATTAACTATGTTCATTCGTCTTTAACCAAACTTGCTCTAATAACTCTATTTATCTATCTATCTATCTATTGGACTGCCAAAATAAAGAAGAATAAACATGGATTTGGTCTCAGGGTCGATGGCGCAAGAATTTTTCAAAAATATTTCAAATAAAATAATCCTTAGAAGACCTTTCGTTTTTATCTCTATTTTATACTTTCAGATTTATTTCTAATTTTTTCCCATATATCACCATCATTATCATGTCGTGCTGCCAGCACGGCTCTCCCTGACCCTCTCTCACAACCCGTCTCTATCGTCTCTCGCTCCCGGAAAGTCCTCTTGTTTACATCCTGTTTCGACACAGAGCTGTTGTATATAGGTTCTATCTGGGCTTTCTACCTTTGCTTGTCCATGTGAAGGGATACACAAGGGTTTGTCCTTACTTCTCCAGCAGTGTTCCCCTCATCTGGCTCGTCTAATTTGGATAGTTTTCTCGATGTTTTGTAGGTGGCCGTACAGCTGCTGATTTGAAGTGTGTTGCCTCCTTCACTTCTTCAATACAGCTCGCAATATTCTTGTGTAATTGCCGTCAGGATTTTTCTCCATCGGTTTAGTTAATGTCCATGTGGTGCATCCATAAAGGACTATCGACACAACTGCTACTTGGAAAAACTGCGTTTTCTTTTATCGGTCAGGTCTGACTTCCATAAGACCGATAGTCTATCGTTAGTTGTCCTTGCCTTTGCAAGTCACGTGTTGATGTCATTCTCGGTTAATGAGACGCAGCTTCCGAGGTAGGTGAACTTCTCCTCAAGTTTCAAAGGCCCACCCTTTAGTATGGAGATATCGCCTATTTGATTAAAGCACATTAAATCTGTATTGTGAGCGTTGATATGAAGGCCTATGCCACTTGCTGCTCGATCCAGACAATGTAGCAGGGATTTGGTTTAAAACTCCTTTCTTCTTCTAGCTCATATTTTAATGGGAGAAATGGGTAATGGGATTCTGGTGAGGTCATGAATGTTAGGTTGCAATTTTGCGGTACCAAATTTCAAAGATGTTAGAGACAGATTATTCAATGATTTAAATAACCTGTATGATTTTAATGTGTTGTATGTGAACGATATATAACTCGTAGTTATTACATCCAGCCAGGCATTCTTCAAGGTTTACGTTATCTAGCAACACTTTCATCCGATGCTTCTATAAAAGACATATTTATAAAATAGTGAAAGTTGTGTCGGATATAAGTAGATCTATATAAATTTTTTGCCTGTATATATCAATGGATTTATTAATGCAAACTTTTAAATACCTGTAAAACCTGTTTTTATACACACTTTTTTGTGTGTATGTATGTGTATGTCTGTTCGAAAATTATAGTTTTCTTTCCTCTGTGATCACATAGTAATATATAGTTGCTGGACCTTGGATTGACTCTGAAGTTATCGCATGGTTCAAAGAACTGCATAAAGTGACGAGTGCTTCATGAAAATATCACTTGGGAAATTACTGGTCCCAGTTTAAGATCCCAAATCAACAAAATATCTTCTCTATTGCCAAATATGCGAATTGATCGATGTCTTACAAAAGTGTCAGTTCCTTTAATATTCTTTTCTCATAACATTTGTATTCTTTCCTAATTGAATTTTTTTGCTGTTTGTAATACTAGACTCACTCTTTGATTATTTTGCTTTTCGAAAATGTTGTTTTCATTACATTTTTACGTATTTCTCCTTACAGTCTTCCATTTTTCTTTCTTTCTTTCTTTCTTTCTTTCTTTCTTTCTTTTTTCTTTCTTTTAGCTCATAGTTTTCGTTCTTCCCTCTCTTTCTTTTCGTTCCTATCTTAAAGTTTTTTTCCCCTTTCTCTTGCTTTCCTAAAATACTTTCCTTTCTTTCTTTCTTTCTTTCTTTGATATTTCCTTTTCTTTCTTTCTTTCTTTCTTTCTTTCTTTCTTTTAGCTCATAGCTTTCGTTCCTCTCTCTCTTTTCTTATGTTCCTATGTTTCTTTTTTTCACTTTCTCTTGCTTTCCTAAAATACTTTTCTTTTTAATATTTTCTTTTCTTTCTTTCTTTCTTTCTTTCTTTCTTTCTTTCTTTCTTTGATATTTCCTCTTTCTTTCTTTCTTTCTTTCTTTCTTTCTTTCTTTCTTTCTTTCTTATATCATTTTTCTATATAGAATTAATCTTATTTAAAATATCATCACAATACTTTCATTTATTGTGCACCGTTTTAACCTCCATGGTGTTTCGAATTTACGTTTATTTTTTTCTTGCACACTACATTATATATTGCAATTAGACGTGAATAAGTGAGAAAACAGGTATCTTATTCATAACGGATTCAATTTACAATTTTCTACGCTGACAGGAGATTTCAAGAAGAATATTTTCTTAAATATTTTCAACACAAGCCATTAATCTAGTTTGATAGACGTCAATCTTCCGTATCTTTTATACATCTGATTCAATTTTCTTCTCCTGGCTTATGAAGACTTTCCATTCATCCCTATTTTACCGTACCTTGTTAAATTACACTAGAAGATACATATGTTTAATGTTAAGTCATGATGTTTTGGAGATTTGTCAGTTTATCGCCTACGTGATCATCAAATCAAAACGTTTTAACTTAAACATATATATATATATATATATATATATATATATATATTGGTCAGCTCCTCGGTAATTGCAGGATGCGACACAAGGTCAACTTTTAAGCGGGGTTTAACAGGTTTGAATTTAGTAATTTCTTTCTCCTTACTCTGTTGCCATTCTAAGGCTAAATAACCTTGAATGCGATATTTACCCATTGTTGGGGTTGGTGGTGACTGACGGTAAGAGATCAAAGGTTTTGAGCAAGCGTGTGAACTGAATGAAATCTGACGATTTAGAATAACGGACTGATTGGCTGAAGGAAATCACATGACCAGAAAGAGGAGAAGGGAAAAGTCAGATTTAAAAAAGAGGAAGCTAAGAAAAGGAAAGTCGTTTGGTGTTTTAGAGAACCACAGAAACAGTCGGATAGACTTCAGAGATATAAAGATACAACGAAAGAATAATTGAAGGCATACCTTTCCCAAGCGTGTTAGCACTATAGGAAATGCAAACAGCCTTGTACAGGATTAGAACTACGGTCACCGTGTTGATTTCCGACGATGATGATAAGCGTTACAATGCGAGCGCCTCCAACTAACATATATGCCCTGTCACCTATTTTGAATTTTCTTTATCTATAAATATAGTAGACTACGTAATAGATAGCACACACACACATACAAATACATGTGTGTGTGTGCATATGTGTGTGTACCTATGTGTATGTGCATGTGTGTGTGTGTGTGCATGTGTGTGTGTATATATGTGTGCGTGCATTTGTGTATATATATATATATATATATGTGTGTGTATGTGTGTGTGCGTGTTTGTGTGTGAGAGTGTGTGTGTATGCGCACTTGTGTGAGCATATACGTGAGTATATGCCCATAGGAATAATAGGAAATTTATTTTTATGGTATCAGATTCTATAGAAACCAAATGAATAAGATGAAATAATTTAATAAAATACAAATTAGCTTCGTAAAGCTAATTGAGACAACTAAATTCATTTCTTTTTTGTTTCTGCAGCAATGACGACGTTTAGCCTCTGTGTGACTGGTGTTATTCTGAACGATCTGAGTCGCTTAGTATATGAGCTATTATTTCCGCTTATCATTTAGTTTTGTACAAAAACTCACCTTGTTTTTTTCCTAAATCAGATCTAAGTGAAAAGTAATAAAACGAAAAAAATAACGAGCAAAAAAAAGAAATTAATTCAACTGCGTCTTCTCAAACTTACAACCTATAATGATGGTAGAGTAATATATTTTGCAACAAATTGCCTAATCAGATTAAAAACCGCAATAGCGTAAAATTTTAAAGACTGAATTAGATGAATTCAGAAATGATAACGACAAAAAAAGGAATTAAGAGGGAATGTTTTGAGCAATCGGATGAAATATTTAAGTGAGCTTGGTCTGGGGAGTATCTGTGGCGTAGGTGTAAACATACTGGATTGTGATATTGTAGTAAGCGAGTTCGAACTCGAGTCAAGGTATTATTTTTATTTTCGGACTAACACCATTGGGAAAGGCATGAATATCCTTATACCTCCCCACCCAGTTTTAAGTTAAATAGTATCACAACTCTCCGTCTTCAACGATGGTTTGGGTATTAAATGATCCATAAAGTTTGATATGCCATTGAACAAAGAAACCAAAACTAAGTAAAATTTGATCTGTAGATATATATTCTTTTTCATTTTGTACATTTTCTATACAATTTTTGTTTTTTTTCGTTTAAAGGTTGATCTGATAAGATAATAAAAAGTAAAGATTCATTTTTTTGTTTAAGGGTTGATTTGAGAAGATAGTAAAAACTAAAGATACATATTTGGTATAACAAACAAATAATCACACATACAAACAAACAAACAAAAGACCAACAAATATATAAAAAATACGTAAAACAAACTAACGGTGTCATGGAACCAGATTAATTATTTCTACTGGCAAAAATGAAAAATTCGAAAATCTATACAAAGAATTATAATAATATTACAAGATGTTTACTAATTACGGACTTTGATTATTCTACGTTGGATGTGTATAGCTGAGAATGTTTTTTCTCTGATTAGAAAATCATGAATATCAAGCGCCCAAGAAGAAAGGTGTTTCCTACCTACGCTATGAAGGATGTTAGATTTTAGAAGAAATAGATAAAGGCCTTTTCAATCAAAAGACGATCTCCCTTCGCAAAAAAAAAAAAAAGAAAAAAAAAGAAAACGGTAATGTATCTAATCAAGGACAGAGATAATTTTGGAAACGAACGAATATCAACTCAAGCAGATAATAAAGAAAGCCTATCAGTGACTGGTTTATTGGGTGTATCCGAAATTGAATTATGAGCACAGGAATATTAGAGATAATATTTCCTGAAAACTAGGGGTGGTCAAACTTGAAAGGATTCCAGATGAATACGTACTTATCACATAAACCTAATTCTGACTTACAAAGGACTCAAAGAATTATAGAAAAGCATAACATATTAAAGATTTTCGCATGCGCT
>OY757910.1:42288577-42301077 GCA_963585895.1 Sepioteuthis lessoniana
CATGAAGAACAATTGTTAAGTTCTGACAAAAGAGCCGTGTAAGCACGGCGTAGCGTACATCGGTAGTAGCCTTTAAACATTGTTAAGACCTCCACACCAAAGGAAATGTGTGTTCTGGGTATGAAACTGATCTACCTCTGGTGATGAGGCTGTAATTATGGAACACTGAAGTATGTAGAGTACTCCTTCAATGTCATTACTCCCAGGTCAACACTGACCTTTCTATGTACGAGGTGCATGCAATAGGTTTCCAGACTTTTTTCGTACGTGCGCTTTTATTGATAGTAAACACATGAAAAGAAGGCCCCATGGAAGTCCTCTTGTATGAGTGCGTCAGTGGCCTTCGTCACAGCCTCTTTCATCACCTCAATTGTCTCATAACGGCTGCCTCTGAGCTTAGGAAATAACCAAAAGGGTTAGGGTTACTATGTTGAGGTTTTAAGGGAGTTCAAGAAGAGATTCCGTTGGAAAGGCCAGTACTTTTCAAATCGGGTCAGTGACATTTCCACCAGGACAATGCACCAGTTCACAACTCCATCCTAGTCACAGACTATTTGACCAAGATGGGCATCAAGACAGTTCCTCATCCTCCCTATAGTCAACACCTTACTCCCTGTGACGTTTGGTTATTCCCTAAGCTCACAGGCTGTCGTTATGAGACAATTGAGGAGATGAAAAAGGCTGTGATGAAGGTCATTGACACGCTCACACAAGAGGACTTCCATGGGGTATTACAGAAGTTGTTGGAATGGTACAACAAGTGCATTGCCGCTGGAGGAGATTACTTGGAAGGGGACTAGAGTTTCATGTGTGTACTATCAATAAAAATGCCCACACGAAAAAAGTCTAGAAACTTATGTAATGATCCTCGTATCTTTCTATTTATTTTTGTTTTTAGAATAAATATATGAATAAGTAAAAGTAAGGAAGTCGAAGGCAACCTGAAGGCTCCCTTTTTAATAGCGACTACATCGAGTTGTTCCATGTTGTTAGCGTCCATGTGGTGCATCCATATTGCAGTATCGACACGATCGCTGCTTGGAAGAAACTGCGCTTTATTTTATCGGTCAGGTCTGACCTAGAGCCTACTGTAGCTGTCCATGCCTTTGTTAGTCTCGTGTCGATGTTTGTCTCGGTTGATGAGACACTGCTCTCTAGTTAGGTGAAATTGTCAACTAGTTTCAGAGTGCTACCGTTTAGCGTGGATATGTCGCCTGTTTGATTAAAGCACATTGTGTGCATTATCATGGAGGCCGATGCCTGCAGCGACTCGTTCCAGACTATGTAGCAGGGTTTCGGCTTGGGGGGGGTGTATTTGCCAGAAACGCTATATCATCGGCGTAGTCGGCGTCGGTAATTGTTTTTGCGGGGTATCTTCTGCTTCTTTCTTTTGGTAGCTTGAAACCGTGTTCCTTGATTTTATCGATAGATGTTCTAAGTACATAGTCGAGAAAGATGATAAATAGGTATGGGGTTTGTGTGTCTCCTTGTAGTACTCCTGCAACTATGTCGAAGTAATCTGTGTCTACATTCGGAAAACGGACTTTTACTTTAATGTTTCTATAGAGCATCATTATGGCTGCGACGGGATCTTTTGGTAGGCCGTAGGCGAGTAGAATTTACTCCATCTCACCACTGCGAATGGAGTCAAAGGCCTTAGTAAAGTCAACGAATAATATTGTTTCCTGTAGATTTTTTGAGCGTACACCTTCAAGAATTCGACAGATAGTCAAAATTTTTGACGTCGTGGATCTATCTCTCCGGAAGCCATTTTGGTTCTTCCTTAGTATGTTGTCAATTTTGGGTTCTGTGCGGTTTCCTAGTAGTGCATTGTATATCTAGGCCGCTATGGACGTAAGTGTTATACCTCGGCAGTTCTTGGCTAATCCGAGATCGCCCTTTTTAGGGAACGGGAGGATGCAACCCTTCATCCCTCTGTCTATAGGATTTTGATTATATACGGTATTACAGTGTCGGAGCAGTATGTCGTCGAATTTTCTAGTCTTTCACACTTCTGGGGGTATTTCATCGATCCCTGCTGCCTTTCTATTTTTAATTTTTCTCTGTACCGAGTCAAGTTCTTCTTGAGTAAATGTTCCTAGTTTGATGTCTAATTTCTTACTTATAATTCTTATGATTGGTTCTTGAGTAACTTCGGGAGGATTCCCGGGTAAATTCACGAAATGTTGTTTCCAGGTATGTATTCAATCTTGTTGGCTGGTAGCTTTCAGTTTAGCTTTGGCAGTGCTCTTCCTTCTGCTCACTTCGTTTATCGTTTTCTATGCTATCCTAGATTGTCTATCTTCAACCGAGTCTCTAATCTTATCCATCTGATTTTGTATCTATTCTGTCTATTCTTTTAGGTATATGCAAGCTAATTCATTTTGCGCGTTTTTAAGTTTTAGGGCATTGGTATTGGTTGGGTTCTTACTGTTGCGTTTGGAGGCAGTTTTCACGTCTACACGCTTCTCTCTAACCTCTAATGATCTCCCATGGGACTCTATATTTTGTTCTTTGTTTAGTTGGAATGAATTCCTCTGCCGCTTCTAGGTGGGCATTGACGAGGTTCTCATATTCTTCGTTCGGGGTGTGTGTTTTTGTCTGTTCTAGTAGAGTATCGTATTTGTTTCTAAGTACTAACGTATATTCATCTTTAATATCCCTGTTATTAAGAAGGGCCCATTGATAGTATACGGTTGCCGTTGTTCGAGTGACATTCTTTCGTAGGCTTAGTCGTATTTTTGCCGTGACAATTCGGTGATCGGTGGACACACCCTCGAATGAGGAATAGGCTTTGCAATTCAATGCGCTATTATGCCATTTCTTGTTTATAAATATGTAGTCTATCTGTGCTTTAGTGTTATTTGGGTATTTGTAGGTCCATAGTTTTCCCTCCCTTTTTGAAAGTTTGTATTGAGGCATATTAATCAATTTTCTATCGTTAAACCTGTGAGATGTTGTTCATTTCTGTTTGACGCATTGTATAGGTTGGGCATTTATGTTTCCGCCAATGATGAGACGTTGTGTTTCGGGATGCTATGTACGAGAGAGGATAACTCATCGTAGAAGGTGATGAGTTCAGTTTCTTCGCTAACATTGGTAGGGCTGTAGCAGGAGATTATTGTTGTTCTGGTTTGCCATTAAAAGTAGCTATTATCATCCTAGGTTGTATTCTCTCTATGCTATTTAGTGATTTTAGGGCTCTTGGCCCTATAAGTATACCTACACCTCCTACACCTTGCATTGACAGAATTTTTCCATGCTGATGCAGTGGCTAGCGTCCTTCCTTTGTCACTATCATGATATTTAATATCCTGTCTATGTGTGTATCTGTGTTCTTGAATGCATATTATGTCTATATTATGATCTATGGCAAATGCGGTCATCTCCGGTAGTTGTCTTATTTTCTTTAAGGTTCTAAAGTTGAATGTCGCTATTTGTATTATTTGTTTGCATTTTAGTAATTTTACTTTAAGCTCTGTAGCTGATTTTTCGAACACTGTGACCAGGGCTCCAACCTCAGCTGGACTCGCCCCTTTTTTACCCGTGCGAAGAGCGATGCAGTTTAGACATGTGGGTCATGGTTATCTTTCAATGGCTGTTTTTATTCTCATCTATAGAAGCCACCCATACAGATGAGAAACAGTAATTCCCCGATCGAACTAACGAACGCGGAACCGTGAGATTCTAGCTCCCAGGATCAAGTTAGGCATTGCGTTAGGCCGTCAGATGATTTATCCGCTTGCCTGTACGTCCATCATGCTGCTTTCCATGGCTTTCGTAAAAAAAACAAAAAAACTTTCGTTCCTTCTTTTTTTAATTAAGTTTTAACTTAGTTAAAGTCTACATCTACTTTTCTATTTAAAAAAAAAAATTATGGGAGTTTTTTTCTTCTTTGCATTCTTTTTTACGTTTACGGTTGTTTTTTTTTTTTTTTGTTTTTTTTTTCTAATACGTCCAACAGCGTTAGCTGCTTTGGCTAGGTTCACGAATTTTTAATTTTGGGATTACAGTTCATTGTTCTTTCATTTAAGACACATAATAGTACACATCACTGACAAAATTGAATACAGTCAAACGGATGGAGAAAAAGATTGACGGCCATTATACAAGAATGCAGCGAGCAATATTGAACAAGTCCTGGAGAGAGCACCCGACAAAGCAACAGCTATACGGCCACCAACTACACATAACAAAAACTATCAAAATTAGACGAACCAGACACGCGGGACACAGCTGGAGAAGTAGGGACGAGATCATAAGTGATGTACTCCTGTGGACCCCTTCCCATGGACGAGCAAAGGCAGGACGTCCAGCTCGAACATACATACAGCAACTCTGTGCCGATGCGGGATGTAACCCTGAGGATCTACCGAAAGCAATGGAAGATAGGGAGGCGTGGCGAGAGAGGGTCAGGAATATCCATGCTGATAGCACGGCATGATGATGATATCGAGGTGTATGGAAAGGGGCCACTCCATTCCTTAGATAAATAAATAACTAAAATAAGTATTAAATTGCGACATAGTGTTTACCTTCTCTAACGGGTTATATTCTGAGTAACTAAAAAAGCAGGCATCCACGCATTGGATAGAAAAGTTTTAACAATTAATCCCGTACTAATACTAATACTAATGTTCCAAATACAAGTCGTACTTTGATTACCTAGATTAATCCTTCAAATTATTAAGTCCTGTGTGTGATATAATCCAACATCTGACGGAGCTGCTCTCTCTGGAGGTTTGGAGAGTGTGTTATCAACCTTTTTTGCCATTACTTTTGCCATGAATTGGGGGTTGGTAAAGTCCCATCGATTGATCAAATAGATCTATTTGAGATTATAAAGTAAGTAAGTAAGTAAAGTTAGCGACCATAGTCGAGGGTGACCCGAAGGCTCCCTTTTCGATAGCTACTACACCAAGGTGTAGGGGAGGGCGCTACTCCATTCCCAGGATTGCTCCACTTTACCCTTGAACCGTACCTTATAATGCTGAGTGTTAAGCAAGGTGGTATCAAGTTCCATTTTTAAAGTCTTTGGTATGACTCGACCTGGGATTGAACCCAGGTCTCCCGGGCCATTGGCGAACACTCTAACCGCTGGGCCAATAAAGTGATTAAAAATTTGTAATGACTGTTAAGATTCGTGTATATACAGCATTATTGTCTCCTATGACATACGGTAGAAAACTGAATACAGCATCGAAATAACCCAACAAGGTTGACTTACCGTAAAACCAACCAACCAACCAACCATTCAAATTATTCTTTCTTTCTTTCTTTCTTTCTTTCTGTCACTGTTCCAATTTCATTTTTCTTTAAAATCCTCCGGTCATCGATTTTTCTCTCCTTTCTTTTTTTTAAAAACTTCTTTCCTTTCGTCCTTCATTTTATTTCTTCTTTCTTTTGATCCTTTTAATAATTTTTTCTTTCATTTCTTCTCTCTTGTTAATCCTTTCATTTTTTATATTATATCTTCTTTCATTTCCTTTTTCTCTTTTCTTTTTCCCCTCTTTTCTTTTTCTTTTTCCCCCTCTTTTCTTTCGCTTATTTCCTTTTGTAATTTCTTTAATACTTTACTCCCTTTTTTTCTTTTCTCCAACTGCTTTTTTCCTCTTTCTCCTTTCCTTAATATTTCTTATTTCTTCTTTCCGTACTTTATTTTTTAGGGCTTCTTTCCATTCTTTATTTCTTATTTTCTTTTTCCTAATCATTTCTTTTTTCTTTTTTTTTAACTTATTCTTTCTCAATGACGTTTCATTCTTCTTCATTCTGTTTTACGTTTTAAGACTTTCTATCTATAATTACCATTTTCTGCCCCTTTATTTTTTTTTATAATTATCTTAATCTATTTTTATTTTTCTTTCTTTATATTTTAGCACCGACCATTTTCATCATTTGCTTTCTTTTGTCTAATCCCAGATAGGCCTTCATTCCAGCGAATTTTTTCGCATGACCGATTTTGTCTTATTTTTTAAAATTCTTAACTATAGTTTTACTTAATTTTTTTTCCAACACAGAATAATTTTTCTTCTGATTGATTCCACACGAAAAATGCAGTGAGCTCGACGACAATAATTAAAATCTTGTTTTGCTTTTTATATCTCGAATTACCGGCAACAGAGAAGAACCGACCGTTAAAACTAAAAGGTTAAAGGAAACCTTTGCGAAGTGTAAATGATAAATTGAAAGGAATAAAATGCTATTTTCTGGAGGGGAAATTTTCAAAGTTGACGCATATGGAAAAAAAAACTATTCAAAAAAGAAAATGACACACGTAGCGAAAAGAATTAATAAGAAAAAAAAAGGGAAATAATTGAAACAAAATGTCATAATAGAAAAATAATGACAAAATGATAAAGAACAGAAAGGATAATATATCATTAGAGTCATGATATAAGCAATTTAATGATCATTAAACATAACTGTGATTATGATTGATTAATGTAAAAGGCATGTCAAACGGCCTTGGGAAAAGTGTTTAGTGAATCACATTCATTGTAAGTTCATGTATACATTTTATGTGTAAGTTATTTCATTAGATGTATTTTTTGTTTTTAATGGCGTATCAACATTCGTGTTTTATTTAATGCCAAATATATACTTATTGAACTGTAGAGGTACTAGTAAACCAGAAGGTGAGAGATGAGTGAGTTAATAAATTTCCAAAGGGTATTAGTCCAAAAGTGAACTAAATACCTGTTGTGCTCCGTACATAATAGACTCGCCCTCCTCCATAAATACAAGTCAACAGAGCGTCAGAGGTTGTTAACCAAACCCACGTGACACAATCACGTGTGATACCACTTGCGTAATGGAAGGATAGTCCTACCCCTCTTGACTCTCAGCTTCCTAATTACTGTTTAACCAGGTTCTCTTGTATCTTGTTTCTGTTACTTGAATATATATGTTTTTCTGTCAACCTTTTTGTGTTGCCCGTGTCTTTCTTTTGCCAGCACCACAACAATACCTCAATCGGAGTTCGAACTCACAAACTACACAGTTAAGTACTTTAGCCACTGCACAAGTTTCTTGATAATTTGTGAATTTTACACACGGTCAAACACAGTTATATTGTATCAATCATTCTTATCTAATACAAATAATTTGTACCCAGTTGTATGGTTTAAAGTATTCCTATCAAATACTAATAACTATATGTTTTCAAGTAATTATCTTGATTTTTTTTGTTATAAATTATTTTTTGACAGAGACTAACGATAATTTTAGTTAACAGTAACATATTCATGTAACTATTCTAAAGACAAATAATTTAAGTTATATGTCAGCTTTGTATTCCTATTTATTTCGACAAAAGATATTTAAACAGATCTATTTGAACCGTAAATAACATTCTAACTATTAATACTGCCGTTCAGATTGAACATGGGAGTAATGGCAAAAAAAGGTTACTCTACATCACAATTAGATAATTCAATTTTTCTAGTTACATTTCCAAAAGGCAATGAAGAGCAGATACAGGTTCATAACTTTCCAAAACGTATCAGTTTAAAGTTAAAGTAAGCAGCAACGGCTAGATTTTAATCTCAGGTTTCCAATTTTATTTCCATGACCTATAAGAACAATGATAGTCGCAGTAATGTCTGAGACAAACATTATAAATAAAGAATGAAGGGAAACAGGGGATGACAAACAGAGAAGCTTAAAAAGTAAAAGTTTTCCATCAGTATATTCATATGCATGTGACTAAAAATTTATTTTACTTTTAAAGACAATCATCTTACGGAATGGATATCATGAATATTCATAATTATTGCATAAGAAAAAAGCGAGGTAATAATTCTACTTACACACATACACGTATATATATATATATATATATATATATATATTGTATACGATCTTTTATGTATGCATCTATACATATACATTATGTATAGAGGGTTTCTCCGTGGCGTAGTGGCTAACGTGATGTATTTACCAACGGGCAGAAAGTCAGTTTTTAGCGGCGTTTAACAGGTTTGAGTTCAGACTGTTTTCCTAACCAATGCTAGAGAACCCAGTCTGCTCAATTATTTACCCATAGCTGGACTGAAAAATGATTGGATTCATTAGTTCTCCAAGGATAGTAGTGCTATGTGAAATGCAATCAGCCTTATCCAGGTTTGAACTCGTGTCGCCATATCCATTTCCTATGACAATAACCATTACACCACGGGTACCTCCATGACTAACGTGATGTACTTCGTTGTCGTAGTAAGCGAGTCTGAACTCCAGTTGTGCTAATGCATTCACTTTTGGACTAATACCTTTGTGAAAGTAATTTACTCATCAATCCCAGAGGCTATGTGTTAAATAGTGCCACTATTGTTCTAAAAGGCTGACTTTAGCATTAAATAACCCGTGTATGTTGATACGCCACTGCAAAAAGAAAACAAACTAAGCCAAACATTTTATATATTCTAAATAAAGGTCTTCCTCAGGAAATTTGACATTACATTAACTGGGCCATTGGTCTATTGAGTAGAGTGTTCGCTGAATAGTCAGGGAGACAGGGATTCAATCCTACGTTGAGCCATACCAAAGACTCAAAAATGATACTTGATTCCAGCTTGCTTAACACTCAGCATTATAAGCTTAAGGATCAAGGGTAAAGTGGAGCAATCAAAGGAATGAAGTAGCACCCTTCTCTACACTTATGTGTAGTAGCTATTGAAAAGGGAGCCTTTGTGTTACCTTCGACTAAGGTCAACAACATTACTTAGAGCCAGATATCGTTTGAAAAATTGATTTGAACGCGTTTTTCTTCTCTAGTATGGAGCATAAATAAAACGATCTCCAAAAGTTACATTATACCACCACTTGAACTCACATTTAATTATACTGCCTGACCAATGGCCAAGGAGACTCGGGTTCAATCCCAGGTCGAGACTTACCAAAGACTCGAAAAATGGTACTTGATATCTCCTAGCTTAACACTCAGCATTATAAGGTACGTGTCAAGGTTAAAGTGAAACAATCCATGAAAAGGAGTAACGCCCTCCCCAACACCTCAGTGTGGTAGGTATTGAAAAGGAAACCTTCGAGTCGTCCTCGACTACGGACACAAACTTTACTTTACTTAGAAACTTCCAATTTTCATCAAAGTGATCAGCTTGCGTGAGAGAAGGCTGACTGCGTTAATCATCACCGCACAACTGAACCCATGTCGAGAAAAAAGTATCGACATTCACTTTGAGGAGAAGACTGTGTTAAGCAGGCACATATGGAAGAATTGCTTTCAAGAAAGCGCTGCTGAGGAAGCAAAACGATAGCAAAGGCTCCAATGGGTCAAGATGCACAACGACTGAATAATAGAGCAGTGGAATAAAATCACTTGGACGGACGGATCAAAGTTCGAAATGTTTCGGTCAAAAAGGAGTGTCTACGTGCAGCGAAGAGTTAGTAAAAAGCTGCTGCCCAATATATAACACCAATCTCAAAGAAGCTCTGCTGTGGTTTGTGGGGCTTTTGCAAAGTCGGAGATTTGCACCAGGTGAAGGGGAAATTGAATCAAACCGGCAATCACAGCATCACGCGATGCCATCTGGAACACAGCTTGTGGCTCAAGGATTTGTATTAATGCAAGATAATGACCCAAAGCACACTTTTAACTCAGCCAGAGCTACATTAAAAGCAAAGAGGAACAGCAGGTCCTTCAACTGATATATTGGCCAGTGCAGTCAGTAGACTTAAATTCTATTGAACTGATGAGGAACTTGACCGAAAAGTCAGAGCTAAACAACCAACAAGTGTGGCTCAACTCTGGTAACACTTACAGGAAAGCTGGGTAGAACTACTTTCAATCTACTTCCAGTCTTTGGTGGAAAGAATACCGGTAATCTGCAAAGCAAACGGGAGGATTTGGAAAAATAAAAAAATTAAGATTTTTTTTTTTTGTGTTTTGGTTTTATTTGTATTCAAAGTAGTTCAAGAAGACTTGAATTTCGTATGATAAATAAAAATCATTAAGGTGTTTAACTTGTTTCATTAAAGGTAACACTTTTAGGAGTAGAAATTAAAAAAAAAAATGATTTAGTTTTATGGCATATCAATCATTGTAGGTTATTTAATGCCAAATTCATTTCTATCCATATAAACCGTTTTATTTCAAACAATTCTGTTTAGCGCCAGTTATTTATTTTTGCACAGTAAAATGAAAACAGTTCATTTTAGCATAAGCACACAGTTTTGTTCTATTTGACCCATAGATAAGAACTTATCAAGTGCTACCACTCCGAGGAAAAGTGGACATGGGAGAAATGGCAATAAAGGGATGCTTCGCATTCCACAAACTCTTGCATTACCGGAGCCTCACCTTCAGATTGTTTAGTGTCATATTCAGGACACAAGTTAGGAGAGTCTTACCCCTCTGCAGAGAAGCAGTCGATAAATTCTGCAGCCCCACCTGACTCGGCCCCAAAATTTTGAGGGTTGCCGAATACTTTTTACTGGCAGTATATATATATATAAACATGAATCTATTATATCGAATATATACGTATGTAACATAGGCGGAATTTCTTATTTTAAGCATATTTGATTAAATAAGAAAGTTACTTCGTGTTTGTCTATTTTGTCTTAGAAAACATACGGCACCTTCCTAAATTCATTACATCCAAAAATCAAATTACTCATACTGAAATTTGAACGTATAAAGGAAAGTATAAGCAGACACTTCTCGTCTAACCTTTTTAATCAAACATCGTTCCACACAGACACTCAGACACACACATATATATATATATATATATATATTTTTTTTTTCTTGAGCACGTTTCATTAAAAACTACAGACATTTCTTAACATCTTTTAGTCGTTTTCTAAGATTTCTAAAGTTTGGTTTCATTTTTTTAAAGTTGTTAGAAATTGTCTCCCGGAGGGCATTCTCCTATTATTTGTCTTTTTCAAGGGTATAATCAAGATTTTATTATCTTTTAAAATGCAGCGCTTTTTAAATACATGGCCAGAGTGATTTTGAGTAGTTTTGGTTTTTATAATGAGTTTTGTTAAAGACATTCCAGAAATTTCGATCGTGGTGTGTTTATGATGAAATGCATTTCTATCATTATCATCATCAGCATCATGTCGCGCTATGAGCACGGATATCCCTGATCCTCTCTCGCCACCACTCCCTATCGTCCATCGCTTCCGGCTGGTCCTTAGCGCTGCATCCCGTATCTACACAGAGCTGCAGCATGTATGTTCGAGCTGGTCGTCCTGCCTTTGCTCGGCCATGTGAAGGGGTCCACGAGAGTACATCACTAATGAGCTCATCCTTGTTTCTCCAGCAGTGTCCCGCATATCTGGTTCGTCTAATTTTGATAGTTTTCGTGATGGTTGTAGGTGGCCGTACAGCTGCTGCTTTGTGGAGTGTTGCCTGCAGGACTTGTTCAATATTGCTGGCAGCATTCTTGTGTAGTTGTCGTCAAGCTTTTTCTCAATCCGTTTAGTTAACGTCTATGTAGTGCATCCATAGAGCAGTATCGACATGACCGCTGCTTGAAAGAAACTGCGTTTCATTTTATCGGTCAGGTCTGATACTGGTGTAAATTATTAAAAAATAAAACGTTTTTATATATTGAGAAGATCTAGTATTAGACTTTCCAATCTGGCAGTGTTTGACTTATTTCAGGAATTATCAATATAATTTTACCTAACTCTTGGAATATTTTAATACTTTTATTTAAAAAGAATCTATCAGCAGTTTTAACGGGACAGGCTTATATATATATATATATGAATATTTTCGTTTTTTGTTTGGTCGGTTGGTCGGATGGTTATTTGAATTTTATATCAACCTTTGTAGGTTATTTAATTCCAAATCCATTTTTTTATACAAATAATCAGTTCTATTTCAAAGACATCAGCTTAGAATAAGTACGCAGTTTAAATGTTAGTACACAGTTTTATTATCAACAAATTTCTATTTAAATTTATTCACTTTTGTCAAACAATTCAAATTGAAACAATTCAGTTTAGCATAAATACCCAGTTTTATATCAAAACAGATCTATTTCAAGTAATTCAGTTTAGCATAACTACGCAGTTTAGTTCTATTTGACCCATAGAGAGGGCCCTATCAGGTGCTACCACTCGGGGCCAGAATGGACCTGGGAGCGATTGCAATGAATGGGTTCTCCAAATTCCCCAAGGTTTCAGGATTACTGGAAACTCACCTTCAGATTGGTTAGTGCCATACTCGTTAAGGTGCAGAGAAGCAGTCGGTGTATTCTACAGCCCCTGCCGACAGGGCACGTTTTGCTTGTCCAAAGAGAGAAAAAAAATAGATATTCTAATATGAATACGTCCAAAAAGTGATATATATTGTTTCAGATTATTCATTTTGCTCTTACATATGTTTCTAGCTTCTTACTTTCTTTAGAGAGCCTTTAATGTATTGTTTTTAGTTTATATAGTGGTAACGGGACAGTTCATATGGGGCTACCAGTCATTTTCAGTTCTGTGCAGGCATTGGTTCTCTCTTTCTCTTTTTTTCTTCT
>OY757910.1:42306077-42336077 GCA_963585895.1 Sepioteuthis lessoniana
TCTTTCTTTTTTTCTTTCTTTATTTCAATTACACACATATTTATGAATATCTAATGCTTTCTGAAATTGTATCTTTTCTATGAGACGTTTTTCTACTTTTTATCAGAACAATATGGCAGAAGTGTAAAATACTTTCTTCTTTTGTTTTCATAGAAATCAATTCCGGTGTGAATGAATATCGAAGTATTTGACGCGTGCAATTTGAACTGGAAGTGTTCATACCAAAAGTTCAATTAAGAGAAGCTGGAGAAAGAATGACATTAAGTTTTGAAAAGCTTACAGAAGCAATAGGGATGGATGGATGGATGGATGGAAGACCAAAAAAAAAAAAGAAAGAAGAAAAGAAGATTAGAGTGCTAAAATGAATCCAGCAAAACAACAATAAAAGTAATAAATCAATAGAATGAAAAATTAAAAAAATACAAAACAAAGATTAAAAAAAACCCAAACAAACAAACAAACAAACAAAAGATAAGCGGTGCCTCACAAAAAAAAAAGAAAAAGAAAATAAACAAACAAAAAAAAAAAACCCAACAAAATCGGAAATAACACAAAAGATAAATACTTATTTAAAAAAGTAATGCTGTCAGAAGAAAAGCAAGAACGTATCTTATGTTCTCTATCATACGAAAGTTCGGTTAGATTAACCGATCGAGGAGATTATCACCAATCATAAGTTTTGCAGATTAAGGATTTAAGTTTGTATAAGGGTTCACTTTAGATTTCTCAAGAGAAATAAACTCTCGGACAGATTTCATACATGTATATATTCAACGAACCTTTTTTTTGCCACGGGCAGGACATGACACAAGGTCAATTTACGAGAGGATTACAGTTGGTTTTAATTCAGTTTCCCTTCTCCTAATTTGGTTGCCTGACAAAAGCTTAAGAACCCTGGTCTAAACTACTCTCTTCCTAGAAAAGAGAAGAGATGGATTCATGCCTTCCTCAACTGCATTATTGCAAAGAGAAACGCAAACAGTGTTGTTTAAATTCGAGTTGCCGATTCTATTTCCTACGATGAAAACCGTTACACTAAGAGCGACTCCTTTGACACAGGTAAAATTTTATTTTTTACTTTTGTAAATGTGGAATACGGATATAAACACACACACCAAGAAGAAAGCTTTAAAATATATTTCCTATTTATTTCAGTATAAACTCCTGTATCTTCGGCAAGCAAGCCCATTTTCCTTCTAATCATTGCAATGCTTCTTATGGCAAACCGTTCAAAATGTATTTCATTGGAGCAAAGCAGATCATTAAAAAATCTAATACCTGTATCTTTTTGCGCAGTTGCAAAGAAAAAATCTGACTTTTTATGGCTGTTTTAGAGTAGTCACTTCATCCTGTCTGAAAAGCCTAATAGATTATATCGAAAAAATACCAGTTTTGCGCGGCGTGCGAATAAATCTTCTGATTTGTCTTAAAAACCAAAACAATTATAGGATATAAAAAAAATTAAACAGAGTAAAACCAGTATCCCTCTTATCAAATTAGGGAAAAAAGCTGTATGATAGCGTAATGTTTCAGTGATTAAATGAAACTCTTTTATATCTTCATTATTATTGGCTGCAGAATAAATGCATCGACTGCATCTCTGCAAAGAGGTAAATCTCGCCCAACGTGTGTCCTAGAAATATTACCAAACAATCTTATCGTCAGGTCCCATTAACAGAGCTTTGGAGAATGCAGAGTACCCATTTATTTCCATCGCTCCCAGGTCCACTTTGGACCGGATATATAGCACCTGATTGAGTCCTATCTATGGTTAAAAAAAACTAAAGCGTGCATTTATGCCAAACAAAATTGCTTGAAATAGAACTGTTTTGACATTTAAACTGTATACTTATGTTAAATTGAATCGTTTGAAATAGAACTGTTTGTATTAATAAAAATGGATTTGGCATTCGATAATCTACAATGGTTGATATGCCATAAGACCAAACCAAACCAAACTCTTATTGGCTATACATTTTCGCCAGGACGTGGAATGTAGGCCACGCTCATGTGTCCACATTCCACGTTCATTCTTAATCAGTTTACTTCTAATCAAATGAACCTGGTGACCCGGGTTCACATCTTGAACGAGTCCGTTAGCATTTCAACACAGCTGTAATATACGTGTGAAAAGCATGTATTCAACTATCCTCCCTCCATCTATGGATAAAATGAACTCTGAAACGAGTGGAGAGGTTCACGTACCTCGGAAGCAACGTTCCTTTTATTTAAAATTATATCAGTATGCGACTAGCCAAGGCATGAACTGCTATCGAAAAGTTATCGATCATATGAAAATCAGACTTATCCGATAAAATGAAACATTTTTTTCAAGTAGCAGTAATGTCGAGTTTGATGATCGTACAGCTGATGCTCCGTGGCATATTTTTCCAGGATTTGTCCATATAGCTCGTATAGCTCGTAACATTTCTGAGCACAAAAATGTTACGAGCTATACGAGCTATATGGACAAATCCTGGAAAAAATATGCCACGGAGCATCAGCTGTACGATCATCAAACTCGAATTTCTAAAACCACCCCAGTTCCAAGACATGTGGGGCACAGCTGGAAAAGTAAGAACGAATTAATAAGCGACGTTCTTCAATGGACCCCTTCACACAGACGTGAAAGTATCGGACGACCAACTATCAACAACAGCTCTGTGTTGATACAGGATGTTGTTTAGAAGACCTGCCGGAAGCAGTGGATGATGAGACGAATGGCAAAAAGAGTCAATGATATATATATATATATATATATATATCAATTATAAAGTTTTAATTGCTCATTAAGACGAATGGCAAAAAAGTCTATATTGATGATGATATATATATATATATATATATAATGTTTTAATTTCACATTAACACACATTTTTGACATTTACCAGAACTTCTATGACAGGAATACACAACTGTTATTTGCTTATGAAAATATGAACATGGGACAAAGAAGAAAACTTAAAGATAGCAGAGAAAACATCTTATAATTGTAATATAGCCGTAATACAAATACAAACGGACTCAAATACACAGGCGACTCCGTTGTTCAGGTACGAACGTTTATTAAGTTCTTGACTTCTGAGTTCGGTTCTTCGACACGAGGAGAGTGAGACACAATTCTTTATCATTCTATACTAACAAAACTCGAACACTCGGCTCATCTTGTAGTCTTTAAGATCTCATTCAGTATAGATCTCCAGAACTCCATTATTCAGACAGACAGACGGACAGACAGACAGACACACACACATATATAGTTGTATAATGTCTGATATATAATCGAAAAATTCAGACGTTATATATATTGTACGGTGTATGAACAAAGTCTCTTGTTAACTTTAAGCGAAAAAATAATTATAGAAGATTTAATATCGTACGCTCAGCAACACTTTCAACTCTGTCATGTACTTGTTTTTTTTTTAAAGGGGCGATTACATTCGTCACGCACCACTGTTTGAATTTAATTTTTGTTACAATTAAAAGTTATGGAAAAATCATTTAAAGCCATAAAATTCAAAGTATTAAATTGAACATAAGAAAGGCCTGACCGCATTCTAATTTAGAATATTTGGGCAAAACTGAAAAACAAACAAAACGAAACAAAACAATCGTTGTGCGCAAGAAGGCCTCTTCACTTAACTCACAGCAATTTTATCCAGGGCAACAAGCTGAACTTCCACCGGCTTACTGTGAGAAGATTGTTGAAGCTCTATTATCCAAGTTATAGAATTTTAATGCCATGCAACCAAATACTCAGGGTATGTAAACGCCGGCCATTTTGGGAAAGCGATGAAAGAAATAAAAGCTGAAATAAATCGTTATCACTATTATTATACTGACATTTACTATTCTTAAAATGAAGTGTATGATCTTATCTGACCTAAGATAGGGTAGTTTTACCCGGATTAAATATCAGGAACTATGTCAAAATGAGTTTAAGCGTATTTGGTTAAGGTAAATATATACATGTAAGTTCAACCCCCTCGCTCTGTCTCTGTTTCTATCTCTGCCTCCCTATCAATCTATCTATCCACACACACACACACACACACATATATATATATATATATATATGTATGCTCTCTCTCTCTCCCACAGACACACAGACACACACACACATATATATATATATATATTAAGAGAGAGAGAGAGAAAGAGATATGAGGATCACGAAGACACACCGCCAATATTGGCCACTGAGTACTTTTTATTCATATAACAAGCTACACAAACACACACACACATATATATATATAGATATATATGTTATGTTTTGACCTTCGACCCGACCCCAAAAAATGCTATTCCATAGTTATGCACCGTAAGGAAGTGACACATTCCAATGGCCAGTAATCGAAAGAGATCGCGTGGGCGGATTAAGGCTTATAATATGGGACAAGGTGAAGGTCCCACTTTGCCAATACAGACTGATGCACCGGAAGAGAGTGACCTCTGAACTGCATGACAGTTATTTCCGCTTGATGACGATTAAACATTCGATTTCAAAGATCCAGTGGGCGATCGTGTGGGCGTTGAATTATTATCTAACTCAGTTGAGTTCGAGCCAAAGAAGCAGTTTCCAGGAGGGTTCCAGACAGCTAGAGACCAGATGTGGTAAGGAAAGCCACACCCGACCGTGGGGGCCCTCGGAAACCTCGATGGAGTGGACCCCAGCATCAGGAGAACAAGAAAGACACAACGTGACGGTCATAACGGTGGGCTCAAAATGTTACAGTTTATGTTCGGTCTCCAGCTCCCTCTCACATGCAACCCTTTGGAACCCTTGCAATAAAGTGAGAGGTAAAATATTGTTAAATAAGTTTTCCTGCGTCGTTTATTCCTGCGTCTGTCTTTGTCACTGCGTCTTAATTATGGTGTCGTTGTGGTGCTGCATGAACATGTATATGTGTATAAAGCATATTTATTATGTGAGTATATAACATGTGCGATTTGGTGCCTGTACCAGGCGAGTTCTTCAAGGACTCAGAATGTACCTAGTTACCGTAAACGGCAGTCTTAAGCATCACAACACGACATCAAGGAAAAGGACAAGGGAAAATGCTGGAATGGAAAGAAGTAAAAAGAAAAAACAAGAACAAACTGGCAACAAAAAAGGAAGGAAAAGGAACCGACCGACGCGAAAAGAACAGAAAAAAAATTGTAAGTACATTGCTCATTCACAATACTTCTATCTCTCTGTCGATTAATTTGGGTATAATAGTGAAAGATTTGTTTTAATGACAAGGGCCTTTCTAGAAGCATAGAATTGGAAATAATTTCTTAAAAAATGTGTGGTCCCTTGATAAAAATTGAAATTACTGCTATGTGTAATATTGTATCGAAGTGAGGGAGGAATAAAGAAGGGAAAACAAATATGACTAGGGGACAGTTGTTGTCGGTTTTTCATAGACAACAATAGTAAACAAAATTTTACCAATGGGATTTTTATCGTAAATAGGTCTTTGTGAGTAAAAATTTGTAGTAACTTGTCAGTGGTCTGGACAAGTGATGATTGAAAATTAGAATTTCAGTCCAAGATCTGGAATCCCACATATCTGTAGGTAAGACTTTTTTGGTCAGGTTTTTATGTTTGGAACTTGTGGATTGGAAATGAGAATTTTAATCCGGGAGATGGAATCCTGGGAGCATTAATGGGATTGTTCAAGAATTTCGCACATTGGTGGTTTGTCTGAAGAATGCGCATGTACTTTGTCGATATTTATAAAGTTGGGAGAATCGATATTTTCGGCGCTGGTAGAATCAGGCCGGTTGTTTTGCTGTGGAAATTGTTGATATCAATTATTGAAGACATAGGTATTGTTTTGAAAACGGTCTTGCCGTGGAGGCAGAGTAACTAAGAGACAGATGTTTTTTTGTGTCTGACGAGGCAGACAGGTATTTTGTGAGTTCCCCCTGGAGTGAAGCTTTGAGATTGTTATTGGGGAAGATATTTTGAAACAGGGTTTTGGATGTAATAAGGAGGTGCGCAGAATTTTGACGGAACCAGGTGTGGCGAGGATTCACAGATTCGGATAAGGAAATATTTTGAATTGGGAAATGTTGGCAGAATTTATAAAAGTTTGGGTTGTTTAGAAAAAAAACCCCGGGATATTTTGTGAAAAAAAAAAGAAGAATGCTCGTAAGCTATTGAAAAAGTTGTATTATAAATCAGGCTTAATTTATGGTACTGTAGACTGAAATTGAATAAACTGGGAAGCGAACCTATAGTTATCGTGTTAAGGTAAGTACAGAGAGGTAGATATAAGGTTGAAAAAAAAGGGGACATTTAATGAGCAATATATTGTGAAAAAAAATAAGAAAAAAGAAATGAAAACCAAAACAAAAAGAAAAAGCTACAGGACAATGAAAATGGAGAAAAAGAAAAAAACAAAAAGAAAAAAAAAAGAAAGAGAAACTTGAACATTGTTGAACACAGCATATGAAAAAAAAAGAAAGAATGAACGAACATTTTTTTAAATAGAAAGTACGTAGATTGAAAAAAAGAAGAAAAGAAAATTGAACATTTTTGAACTGTGATTGTAATATTGTTTTGACTTGTTGTAAAGTGAAACTTTTTGAGTTTGTTTGAGTTTAAAGGCGACATTAGAAAAAATTTTTTTCCTGTTCATATTATGAAATTTGACGAAAACCATTAACAGAGGAGTTTATACTAGGTTTACTAATATTTGTAATTACATTGATTCTAAAATCTTATTTTTAATATTTGGGGTTTTCGTGGAATAGGAAATATTTTTTGGGGGGTTTCTGTTTTTGAGGAAATCGTGGGCTGACGTGAGATTTGGACAGACATTCATTCAAGTGGGCTTACAGATTATTGTTGAAAGCAAGAATTCGCCGGCCCATGAAGCTGTTGAGAGCCTATTTGGCTTCTATTTTTTTAGTTGGAGTTCCGAGGATGGAATAAAAGAAAAACGGCGTGGCCTACTCCAATATTTTGTAGATGATGTCTGAGTCTTTCAGTCACGATGATGTTTTGGATTCGTGTAATTTGGCGAAACGAAACGAATCTGGGAAAGGCGAGGTGCCTATATATTGGTAGCCACGAGGGTTCCTGATTAAATTGAAAAGAAACCCGGCGCGGGTTTGATCAGGTAAAGCTTGTTTCCTCAAGGGCTTGCAAACCAATGGGCATGGAAACAGAAACTTAATGAAAAAAAAAATGAGTGACATATTGCTAATTATTTTTTTGCGTGGACTATTTTAGGTGGTTTACTGCATGGTTGTCAGATTGTGATATATTCGGATGTATTGTGATAATTTGTTTTGGGCCATGATTTTTGTGGATTTTTGTGGAATGCTTTGGGCCTTGAAGATATTGTGTTTTAGTTTATGGAATTCTCCGGTTACTCCAGGTTGGAACCTATTGAGCAAAGAACTGGAGTGTGGTCATGGGGAATCCAGGCGAAATGTATTGCTGGAATGACCAGGGTCACTAAGTTTGTGACCAGGATATGGGACCAGAGTATGGTCCTTTTAGGGTTTTGAAATTTCTTCAAGGAATTATGGAAGGCCCGTTGTGTTGGGAGAATAAAAAATGCATCCGTATTGTACCTTGATGCACACATGTCAAGATGGCCAACCACGCAAATATAGTAAAACAAAATTTAGATAATAATTAGCCGGGCAAGTGTTACATAGAGAGAAGGTCGCCTTCTAAGTAAGATTTTGTTTGCTGTAGTTCAAGTGATTCTTTTGTGTTTTCAGCCATTATTCTCCTTTGTAAATTATTCTGTAAAATATGTGTGAGACTGATGGAGACGAACGTGAAGAAAATTCCACATGTGGAATTTTGAAAAATAATTAACGGATGAGTGTTATGTTTTGACCTTCGACTCGACCCCAAAAAATGCTATTCCATAGTTATGCACCGGAAGGAAGTGACACATTCCAATGGCCAGTAATCGAAAGAGATCGCGTGGGTGGATTAAGGCTTATAATATGGGACAAGGTGAAGGTCCCACTTTGCCAATACAGACTGATGCACCGGACGAGAGTGACCCCTGAACTGCATGACAGTTATTTCCGCTTGATGACGATTAAACATTCGATTTCAAAGATCCAGTGGGCGATCGTATGGGCGTTGAATTATTATTTAACTCAGTTGAGTTCGAGCCGAAGAAGCAGTTTCCAGGAGGGTTCCAGACAGCTAGAGACCAGATGTAAGGAAAGCCACACCCGACCGAGGGGGCCCTCGGAAACCTCGATGGAGTGGACCCCAGCATCAGGAGAACAAGAAAGACACGACGTGACGGTCATAACGGTGGGGTCAAGATATTAGTTTATGTTCGGTCTCCAGCTCCCTCTCACATGCAACCCTTGAACAACCCTTTCGAACCCTTGCAATAAAGTGAGAGGTAAAATATATTTGTAAAGAAGTCTTCTTGCGTCTTCCTTCCTTCATGCGTCTAAATTATGGTGTCGTTGTGATACTGCATGAACATGTATATGTGTATATAAGCATATTTATTATGTGAGTATATATATATATATATATCATGTCACGGATATCCCCGACGCTCTCTCTCTCTCTCTCTCTCTCTCTCTCTCTCTCTCTCTCTCTCTCTCTCTCTCTCTCTCTTGCCATTCATCTTTATCCTCCATCAGTACCCGCAGCTCTTCTAGACTACATCATGTTTCTGTAAAGAACTGTTGTAGATAAGTTCTCCTTGGTCGGCTCACACTTGCAAGTCCGTGTGAAGGGGTCGATAAGAAAAGTCTATAATGAATTTGTCTTTACTTCAGCAGGGTCCCCTTATATATATATATATATATATATATATGTGTTTGTGTGTGTGTGTGTGTGTGTGTAATCTTTGGCCAACCATCCTTTTCCAAAAAAGTGTAAGTAGACAATAATGAAAGCAGAAGAAAAATCAAAGTCAGAAAATCTATTTTTGAATTGTTACAATTTAAGTGAATAGGATACATTGTAATTCGTCTTCCTATCGATATTCTGTTTATCATTGGCTTGGCTAAGACTAGTTTGGCAATGGTCAGAAATATAGGACACTCAATGAGATATGACCTCATAAATAATGATCAACTCATTTAGTTAGCTAACTCTTACAACACTCTAGGTTTTTATAGTTTTTTGTTGTGGCACAAGGCCGGATATATGGGACATTTTTTATGAGAATAGAACTCTGTAATAATGATCTACTCGTATAGATAGCTTACCATTACAGCATGCAAGATCGTTCCATCGATTCAGTGTTTTATAGCTGAATGTTTAATTGCTGCAGACACATTTATGTGCTATAAAGCCAGTATTTCACCGACATTTTCATCTACGTGGATTGATTCTCCGATTTAACTAGATTAGAACTGAATTGGACATTTTTTTCCATAAAATGCCAGTATTGACTTCTTGGCAATGCATCGCCAACATGTCTTCTTTAAAGCATTTTCATTTCAAGTGTATTTATTTATATCATTTTTCTTTTTGGAATGTGGTTTCTGGCCACCGGGTTAACACTTACTTTTTTCGTAGAACCCTAACATGATTTTTCCATTCGAGTCATAGTGGATACTGTCGTAGAAAATTGACACAGTGACCAGAATTCATTTCTTGGACGAGGCTGTTTGCATTTCGCCTGACACTAATACCATTGGGGAAATGTATGAATCCAACAATTCTCCTTCCTGCTGAACCCTGGTAAGGTAACTAATCAAGGAGAAGGAAAACTCTGATCTCAAACCAGTTAATCTCTTTGCCCGGTCGGTTGGGGTCGTAGAACACATTGACTGGTTCTTTGAAAAGGGGTAAGACACCTACCAACAAGTGTCCTAGATATGATACAAAACAATCTGATGGTGAGGTACCATTAATGCATGAGCTTTGAGAAATGTGATGTACCCCTTCATTGCCATCACTCCCAGGTATACTCTGGCCCAGTGTGGTAGCACCTGATAGGGTCCTATCTTTGGGTCAAATAAAAATAAACCGTGTACTTATGCTAAACTGAATTACTTGAAATAGGAATGTTTTGACATTTACACAGCGTACTTATGCTAAACTGAATTGTCTGAAATATAACTGTTTTTGACATTGAAACTGTAATTATGCTAAACTCAGTTGATTAAAATAGAACTGTTTTGATACTCAAGTGTGTGTAAACAAAAATCTATTCTCATACTGAACTAAATTGTTTGAAATAGAACTGTATATATGTATAAAATGGATTTGGTATTAACAAGTTAAAATGGTTAATATGCCATTAAACCCAACTAAACCAAAGTAAACCTGTTAATCTCTATTTAAAAATTGACCTTGTGTCGAATCCTCCTTGTATGGAGGGGTTTCAACATATAAGATAGTTTTTTTTTCCGAAAATCACGGAAAACGTAGTTGCTTTACATTCGATGTACTTTCGCAACGTTGATTTTAACAATATATTAAATAAATTTATTAATTCATTTTTGGATTATAAATGCACGGGAACATATTTCTATTTATTAAAAAGGAAAGTTTTTAGAGAGTGGTAATACTTTATTTATAGTTCATAAAAAAGAAAATCAGTAACCAAATATCTTTAAAAAATTTCTTACCTTAACCAATTCACATAACGTCACCAATTGTTCACCTAAAATGATTGGAACAATTGTATCAGTATTACTTTCAATGTTTTAAAACCATTTTAATTCTATTTGAAAATGCTCCAATGATGGAGAAAGGAACTTTACTAAGTAAATAAAGCACTTTTTGCAAAAACTCTAAAATAACAATATAAAAAGAAAATGTTTTCTCTTTGTTATAGATTAGTATTGTGAAAAAATTAAAATTAGTTGTCTGTTGATTTCATCTTCAAGTTGGCATTATATCACTCCTTTCCTATGTAGAGATTGACATGACACTTTCAAATCTATAATATATATATATATATATATATATATATATATATATATATATATATATATATATTTGAATGTGTCATATCTATCACCACGTTTGAACTTAGAGATCTCATTTTCTCAGAGTGTTTGCCGTAGAAAGGTAAAAGTGTCAAGTATACTGTATTGTTACCAATCGCTAGGAGTAAAAAAAATATATTCATGCCTTTCCCAAGTTCATCAGCGTTATGTGAAGCGTAAATTGTTTCGTCCAGGTTTAGCAGTTGCGTCATCAGTTTCATTTTCTACAGCAATAACCGATACGCAATGCATACCTTTTTATATCTATCTATCTATCTATCTGTTTATGTACGCCTAACACTTTTTGCCTTGCTCAGTCTGTGTGTCTGTCTGTCTGCCTCAGTGTCTATCTGTCTCTTCCACTCTCTCTCTCTCTCTCTCTATATATATATATATATGTATATATATATATATATATATTCTTTAATCCAGTAAATCAGTTGTAGGGAACTATTCCGTCAGGACAAATAAATTATTCAAATTTCGAATATCTAAATATTCCTGGTAGAGAGCGTAATGTAAATAAATTCACAGTGCAAATAATATCATCATTTTAAGAAAAAAAAACAATATTCAACCACATTAGGATAATAAATTTATTTCCATCCTGTTAAGAGCATTGATATGAATGAAAGTCATTGAAATACTTTTCATCGTGACCTCATCAGATCCAATAGGAAAGTAATATATATATATATATATATATATATATATATGAAGTAAGTACTGTTTTTTCTAAGATGAAAAGTACCCCTTACTTAACACTTACATTGTGCAACTCCAGAAGATTCGTGAACTCTGGGATTCTGCAGAATCAACTTTGGTAAAATCGTCATTACTCATTTTTATTACATGCTTAGTCTCAAGTAAATGTAAATTTATGGTGCTCGTTTCTGCGATGACTGACTTAGCACCTCCATATGAGACATCTTGCCTTACCTTCCGATTTGTAATATTTTTTTAAGTACCTGAGTAGATCTTGGGCCATTTTTTATATGCGTCCTCGACAATGTCCCCATTTAAGTTCAATAAAAATGAGATGATGAAACAGGTCATTCAGTTTGACCTCCGTTATCATAGCTAGATGAAAGCTAAAAATTTCAAAATCAGTCGTTGCTAATTGGTTACAATCAACTTTTGCATTTATTGAGTTGATGAAGTTTACTGTGTTTCGACGTATATGAAAGCCAGATAACTTTTTAACGTTATACAATTTCCAGTGTGATTATTGGTTGGAGTTTTATTACAGAGGAGAAATCTTGCACAGAATTCCGGCTTGGATACATTGATTCCTTGGCCATGAATGAAATGAGTCTATAATGTATTGAATAGCAAGAAAAACTAATATATCTGCATACAGAAGATCTCTGAAAGATATTTTTCTTGATTTGGTTGAGGTCATGCGTCTTGAAAGGTTTGATAAATTATCATTTGTGCCTGTTCAAATGTACACAGCGATACACATTATATTCCATCATTTCTTAAACTCCAGCAATATATATAATGAGCACAGTCTGAACAAGAACACATCCTTGCTTACCCACCCTTAGTTAACTGCAGAAGGTTCCATTAATATCTCCAAAGCTTACTTTGCCATATATATTCATTGAAACCATTAGATTGTCTTAACTAGCCTAGCTGGATAGCCATGAGTTTTGTCAGCACTTAGAAGAGCTTTGAAATCTTCCGAAGATCAGCCGTTGTAATCTAATCATCTACCTCGACTAGTTTTAGAATGAAAAGATTTTCCATATTTCTTGTACACACATTCCGGGAGGTCGCTTTTGGAATAGCTGTCTTGGAAAAGTTTAGTTAGATGCGGTTTATTATTATCAGATTTATAGATTTTACCATCATTTGCTGAAACATAATCAGAGAACAATGTTATTTCAATAATAAATCTTCTAAAGGTTCTCATTTTATTTCATCTAAAATACAGGGCATTTTATAAATGTTAACTATTTTATCAGCATTTGTCTATGATATGGTTTTATAAAGTTGGTTAGTTGATTGTATTTTATGACATATCTACCCTTCCACATCAATTAAAGCCAAATTCTGATTATACATGTATTAAATATACTTGATCTGTAAATAAATAGTTGGCAGGTAACATTATTTTTAAACGAGCTTATTTGTTTGTACCCATTTAAATGGCTTTAAGTATTGCTATCAAGCACTTGTTGCTTTATATTCACACAGTTAAATGGTTCCAAAACTTGTTATGTAATTCTGACCGTTCAATCTAACATTAATAATTTATTTGCACAGTTAAATGTTTTCAACTTTCTCTAATAATAATACATATAGATGAGAAGTTCACAAGTACTACCACCCCGGGTCAAAGCGTACCGGAGAGTAATGGTAATGAAGGGATACTCCATATTCACCAAAGCTCAAGAAATGGAGTCTCACAATCTGAGTCAGTTTAGTGTCATATCTAGGACCCTCGTTTGACAAGGTCTTACCCCTCTGCAGAGATGCAGTCGATTTATGCTACTGCACATGCCTACTGGGCTACGTAATTTTAAAGTTTCAGCCTGTTCCCCTTCTCTTTTTAAACTCTGTAATATCAGTTCAGCTAATCTAATAAAGCCCCTGCCATAGAAATATTAACATTTTTAATCACCTGTGACAGATTCAAAGAATATATGGACAATTTGAGATCATTTAAATCACAAAGGTGTTCTCACAAAAGTTTCAAAATTCTTTTAATCACTCAGTATAAAAAGAGATTCAAAATAAGATATTTAAATATTGTTGTCATCAAAATATTAAAGGTAAGAACATTTATAAGGAAAGTAAAACCTTATCTGATGTCATAAGACTTTCACAAGAATGTGTTTGTTTATTGCTCCAAGTCTGTAAACAGCGCAAGAAGCACTAGAAATTAATTGCACTTTTGGCTAGCTGAAAATGTTTGAATAAAATCGGAATCGTTTTGGGATTTCCTGTTGAAATCGTTTAAATTTTGAATAATCTTGCAGAAATTGTTTTTCATGCAATTAAAATGTTTGAAAAAAAAACCTTAACAGATTTTTTTTTTATTATTATTGCCACAAATTAGTAATTATTCTTCTTGATTTTTCTTGTCAAATTTCCCATGATTGCAGCAAAAAGTCATAATTTTCTAATAAAAAAATCCTCAGCAATAAAACAAACAGAAAATTTGTTAGATTTCTCATTTCCATGATTTCATATCCTAATTTGTGACTATTTCTTTACTAATATCTTTTCGCCAAAGACCAGAAGTAGGGAGCACATTATGGAGTTCTACTAATGTTCTGCTATCTTAGCTCACTAAACAAGATGTGTGAGAGGACAGATTTTAATATATATATATATATATATATATATATATATATATATATATGCAATATTTCAACAATTTTTGTATAGCCGTAATACAAATATAAGCAGAAATATAATCCAACATAATGACGAACTTCAATGAACGAGCGAATACACTTCTTTATAAAAATATATCTCTCACACTTTATTCTCGAAAGGGTGATGTTTGTTGTGTGTGAGAGTGGAGTTGGAGACAGGGACAAACTGCTATATTGACCCAAGTTCTTCCTCGCCCATAGTAGCACTTCTTTCTCATCTTGGCTGGTTGCTAAACCGTGGGTCACTGAGGACACAAGGCCCTCTGTAGCTGGTTCTCACTCCGGCATCTTGTCTCCAACTGACTAAAACCGTCCGAGCACCTGGTCATATTATTTTCTGACTTCCACCTGCTTCCGCTGTTCTTCCGCTTATTTACACAGGTGCATATCTTGATTGACGGCTTGGTCGAGGGTCAATATATAACACAATGATTGATATATCTTGTTAAGAGTAATAAAAATATTTTACATGGACAATATATTCACGAAATACTAGATGTAATTTTTTTTACAATTTTTGAAATTACTTGACAACTTGGGTTCTTTGGGGAATTTGGAATACCTCTTCATTATCATCGCTCCTAGGTCCTTTTTGGCCCAGAGTGGTAGCACCTGATAGGGTCCTTTCTATGTGTCAAATAGAACTGGTTGACATTCAAACTGAGAGGAAACGAATGGCTTATGTTAAATTGAATGGTATGAAATAAAGCTGTTTGATCATTTAGCGGTGTATAAACAATAAATTTTTAGTGATACATAGCAATCCGTGAAACCATTTAACTTTGTAGACATATGCTAAATCTATTTTTTTACAAATAGAACTATTTGATAATTTAACTGTGTGTATGGAAAAATATGTTTAAAAATCAAATATTTAATACATATGTAAAAACAGGATTTAACATTAAATAACCAACAGTGGTTGATATGCCATAAAACCAAACAAACCAAACCAAACCTCACAATATCTAATATAGTAGCATTTATTGTTTCATCAGAGTCTACTGAGAAGTTTTTGATAATTGTCATTTTTTATTTCGATCAGAGACTCTGATTCTCGGAGGAATTTTCGGTGATTTTTCACTGAATGTGTCTATAAATCTTACAGGTTGATAGAGTTATGTTTAAGAATTCATTAGATTTAACAATAGATCAGCCACGCTTAGTATCTCACATGAAACTACATTTTTTTGTGTTGGGTAGTACAATTAGCTGAACCTAGATTTGGAGTCCTTGGCAATGTGGACTACCCCTTCATTGCCTGCACTCTGAACAAGAGTGGTAGTTCTTACTGGGGTCCTATCAATGGGTTAGATATAACAATTTCAAAATGATTAGAATAGGAAAAGAAAGCCACATTACTGTAATACAAACAAATGATTTTTGAATAGGAATCGTTACTTAAAAATATAGAATAGTGAATAAATTATTAGTCTTAGAAATACATGACGACCCTGTCTTTGGGGGCAGTAGAATACACTGATTGCATCTGAGAAGAGATGAAAGATTCTCCTAACGAGTGTCCAGCATATGACACTAAACAATCTGATGGTGAGGATCCATTAATGCTGGAGCTTTGGGGAATGCGAAGTACCCATATATTGCAATCCTCCAAGGTCCACTCTGGCCAGGAGTGATAGCACCTGATAGGGTCCTATCTATTGGTCAAAAAGACTAAACTATGTGCTTATACTAAATGGAACTGTTTGAAATATAAGAGTTTTGACATTTAAACTGCATACTTTTGCTAAATTGAACTGTTTTTCATTTAACTATGTGTAAATAAATGACTGATGTTTAACTGAATTGTTTGTGATACATAGCAATATTTGGAACCATTTAACTTCGGGATTAACTAAATAGTTTGAAAAAGAACTGTTTTTTAAAATTTAAACTGCGTACTTATGCTAAACTGATTTGTTTGAAATTGAACTGTTTGTATGTATACAATGGATCAGGTATTAAACAACCTGCAATGGTTGATATGCCATGAAAGCAAACCAAGCAAAACCAAACAAACTCATGACAAAATACAACAGTATGAAAATTACTTGTATTATATAAGAATCCTTTGTATCATTTTTGTTAGGTTTTGTTAGTTTGTTTTGTTTTACGGCATATCAACTTCATCGGTCGTTTAATGCCGAATCAAGTTAAGGAAAATAAGTTTGAAAAGAAATTCAAAGGAGAGGTCTTGGGAATTAATGATAAACTTTAGATAATTAGTTGGTTATTCGTTTTTTATTAAGAGTTTCTTTGTATGGAATCATAATCATAAAAAACGGTATGAAACAAGTTGCAGAAAGGATCAGTTTGTTAGAATACATCTAGTAAAGAAAGGGTTTATAGAAGTAATTTGGTCTTATTTTAAATTTCTTTAGATTTTTGTCTTTATATCATAAACTGAATAAACAAATGATTTTAGTCATCTAAAAAGGACAAGGGGAAAGTCTCCGTAGTTTAATGGCTAAAATGCTGGATTGCAGCCTCGAGGTACTCGAGTTCGAACTCCAGGGTACTTTTACGTTCACTTTTGGACTAATACACATGGGAAAGTTATGAATGCTTCAGAGCTTTGAGTTAAAAGTATCACTGCAGTTCTAATACAATTATGGCTTTGGAATTAGATCACATGTGAAGGTTGATATGTAATGAAAGAAAGGGGAAAGATGTGAGACACATGCACTGGAACTTTGAAGCTATGGCTATCATTACAATGATTTACAAATGAGACAAATTTCAACATTGTATCAGTCACAAAAAGTTGATATGCCGTTAAACAAATAATCAAAACCAAATCAAAAGGTAGACTCTTTCAGGAATGTAAGATAGCAGACACACAATGTGTGTAAGTGCTGTGGTTTTAGTTGCAATTAGGTTTTATGGACTGTCACAAATTCATGTTTTTGGTTGCATATTTTCTATACTGTTGAGTATGTCAATAAATAATCCTTAATATTTTACGTTTTGTTAGTATAAGGAATAATAATGCAATCATTGGTTTAAAAAATTCATATTTTGAGGTTTTCTTATTTGTGAGCAACACTATATATATATATATATATATATATATATATATATATGCACGTGTGTGTGTGTGTGCGTGTGTGTGTATGTGTGCGTGTGTGCCGCTATGTATGAGCAATAGAAATTTATATAACTCTGTTAAAAATAGTTATATTTTCGATATTCTTTGATCAATTTGATAAAGTAGTCTGTATGAAACGATGTTAAGGTTTTTCTCCTTTGTCGATATTTTTCTTCGGCTTACTTAAAATATTGCATTTCGGGAATTCTATATTTTCTTTTTCTTTTTAAGCTTTTATCGTGTTTGAGTTCTTATTATCAGACATAAGATAAAAAAAAAGTTTTTGGCAATTATATATCAAAACCTTGTTGACACAACACCGATAATATATCTTCAACTTCTCACTTCCTCTTCTTTTCTAAAATTATTAATGTTTGAAAAGACTTTTTTTAAAAAAAGAATTAAGTTTTCCTAGCTTCGAGGTATTTTCGTAATGTTTTCGTATTAATTCTTACTGGCACGTGATTGTCAAAATAGCTTAACTTCAATTAGAGGATATTTAGTTAAAATACACACACACACACACACACACACACACACACACACACACACACACATATATAGATAGACTGTGTCAAAAATGTTAGCATTTCTTTGCAAGTATTTTGAGGGGAGATGATGATTTTAAAGTATCTACTTGTACACCATCGCGGTCGACACATTGGAATCTTCTGTAATATCGGTTCTGATTTTCTAATAAAGATACCTCAATAGAGATATTAACATTTAAAAAAAACCTGTTGGACATTCCAAGAGTGTGTCGACAGAGATGGTGAACATCTGCGAACTTTTTGAAATTGTATCAGCCTTTTCACTTAATTCCTTTATTCATCAGACACAGATAATGTTCTTCGAAGTAAAAAAAAAAAAAAACTGCAAGAAGCTTATAATATACCGCAGAAATTAGCACGGATGCTTACTACGCAGACGATCTATCGCTTCACGAAAACTTACCTGCACAAGCCGAATGTGTGCTTCATAGCCTGAAACAGAGAATAAGTGGCATTGAAATTAGTAGACCATTTTACATATCTTGGCAGTAATATCTCATCGACTGAAAGTGTTGTCAGCTCACACATAGTAAAGGCATGAACTCCTATCAACAGATTATTGACCATATGGAAATATCGTCTCTTTGATAAGATAAAACGTGCATTCCTTTAAGTTCTAGTCGTGTCAGTACAATTGTATGGCCGCACCACGTAAACTTTAACGGAACCATTGGAGAAAATGACTTATGGAAACTACGCAAGGATGTTGTGTGCCGTTTTAATCAAATTCTAGAGCCCCCATCAAAACAGAAGCTGCACGGCCACTTGATTCCCATCTCGCAAAAATACAAGTATGATAAAATATTCTGAGCACGGCTAGAGAAGTAGGGACACGCTCATTAGTGAAGTTATGTTGCAGGTTTTCACACATGGACGCACCGGTGTTAGCTGACCAGCAAAAAGATGTATTCGATTCTGTGAAGACACTGAGTGCCGTCTAGAGGACCAGCCAGGCACGATGGACTACAGAGATGGACGGTGTGTGTGTGTGTGTGTGTGTGTGTGAGAGAGAGAGAGAGAGAGAGAGAGAGAATCAAAGGAATCTGTGGCATAAGTACGCCTTGATGATAATAATATATAGTTGCATTATCAAGCAATGAGGTTAATACAGTTGATTCGCACAGTAATTTGCCCAGTTGGCTGGGGCTGTAGAATACACCAACAGCACCTCTGCAGAGGGGTATGATCACCACCAACACAAAGAGAGTCCTGGATATGAACCTGAACAATCTGATGGTGAGGATCCTGTGATGCTGGAGCTTTGAAGAAAGTGGAGCACCCCTTCTCTGCCATAGCTCCTGGGTCCACTCTGACCCGGAATGGTAACACTTGATTGGGCCCTATCTATCGACTAAATAGAACTAAACTGATTTGTTTGAATTAAAACTGTTTGACTAAACTGAATTGCTTGAAATAGAAATGTTTTTTTACAATTAAAGTGTACTTACATTTAAACTGTGTGCTAATGCTAGACTAATTTGTTTGAAGTGGAACTGTTTTTGACGTTTGAATCTGTAATTACACTAACTGAATTGTTTAATATATAACTGTTTTGGCATTTAACTGTGTGTAGACAAAATCTGTACTTATACTAAACTGAATTAGCTGAATTTGAACTGTTTGACTAAACTGAATAGCTTGAAATAGAAATGTTTTTGATAATTAAACTGTGTACTTATGCTAAACAGAATTGCTTGAAATACAACTGACTATTTGCATAAAAATGGATTTGGCGTTAAATAACCTACAAATGTTGATATACCATAAAACCCAACCAACCAACCAACCAATTCACACGGTAATTCCTCAGCTCATCATATGACTAAACCACATAATTACAATAACCAAATAATTAAGGTGGGAATCTCCGTATTGAAGTGGCTAACGTGCATGACTACGACGGCCTAATAAACGAGTTCAAACTCCAGTATAACGCATACGTTCACTTTCGGAGTAATACCTTTGGGAAAAAATTTGAACCACCCACCCTAGTTATCCTCCAGTTATCGGTCAAATAGTAATATTGATGTTCTTCTTCAAGGATAGCTTTGGCATTAAAATAAGCCACTTAGGTTGATATGCCATTAAACAGAGAAACCGGTTCATATATACCAGATTATGAATATTCTAAATCTTAAAATAGATACCTTGATTTATTTATTTAATTACCATTTTTCCACATTCAGGCTACACCTCGGGTAGTGTAATGGTTAGCAGCAAGACGAGCACCCCACCCCATAATGTGTTCGAGTCTCATTGGGTGTCCTATTTATTCGGCTTTGCGCCACATCAAAGCAAAAGGATTTGGAAATTACAACATAGGGTTCCTGTTTTTATCAAATTTGTCCCATATTATATTCAAATGAGTGACTCAAAACTGAGTTCTATGAAACCAGCTTCCAAATTATTGGACAGCCTTATACAACCAAGGAAGTGTCCGTAGTGTAATGGTTATCATCGTAGGAAATAGACACGGTGATACGAGTTCAAATCCTCGACGACTCTTTGAATTTCACATGCACTAATATGCTTGGGAAAGGTGCGAATCCAATTGTTCTCCCTCCAGCTATGGGTAAATAGCAGGGCAGACTGAGTTCTTCAGCCTTGGTAAGGTAACTAGTTTAGGGGAAGGAAAACTCTGAATTAAGAACTGCTAAACTCCGCTTAAAAATTGACCTTGTGTCATATCCTGCCCGAGCGGAGGGGTTGGTAAATATGTATACAGCCCAGTGGCTCGTTTTTTGTCTAAAACCTGCTGACCCGATTCCAGGTGAAATACACTAAATGTACACCAACAAATTAAATGGTCTTCATGATTATTCGTAAAACTCATCAGGATAAACCCCTGAGCAATTGTTAATATTTTTCTTGGAACTTATTTTCTGTTTCATTTTGAAATAACCAATTAACACGTACAAAAACCTTTTAGTCAATTACCCGGTCGTAAATAATATATTTTTTTCAAAAACAACTTTCAGGTAGAAGATAAACACTTTAAAATACGAAGAGGCTGTTTAAAACTTCAATGCATTTCTTCATTTGCAAATTGGTCGCTTGCAAAGAATTTACTGAAAATTGCCATTGGCCGTATGAAAACGACACATAAAATGTAGGCAGATTATATATATATATATATATATATATATATATATATATATATATATGTGTGTGTGTGTATGTGTGTATGTGTGTGTGTGTTTACCAACCCCTTAAAACAAGTAGGATGTGACACAAGGTCAATTTTTTGAAGCAGAGTTTAAATGGTTTGTGCTCAGATTTTCCATTTCTTACACTAGTTCGTAGGCCAAGGTTAAAGAACTTAGTCTGCCCTGCTATTAACCTATAGTGACCATTTCCTGTTTATATATATATGTATATTATCATCACGACATGCCTCAAGCACGGATTTCCCTAGGCCTCTCTTGCCATGCGCCCCTATCGTCTATCGCTCCCGGCAGGTCGTCCATACTACATCTTGTATCACTCCTAGGCTGTTAAAGATACATTTTAGCTGGTCGCCCAAGCTTGCTTGTCCATGTGAAGGGGTCCACTGGGGTACATCGCCTATGAATTAGTCCTTTCCTCCCGAGCAGTTTGACGCGTGTCTTGCTCGTCTAATTTGGATAGTTTTCAAGATGAGTGGTAGGTGGCCATACGGCTGCTGTAGGATGTTGCCTCCAGGATTTGTTCCATACTGCCGGTTGCATTTGATTTCAATCGCTGTCACGCCCTTTCTTCATACGCTACAAATTCAGGAAATATATATGTATATACGACGGTGGGCAGAAAAGTTAATAGGATGAAAATTTTACATATTGACTTTTTGACCGATGTGATAAACGCTCTGCAACGCCGATGTAAGTAGTCCGCGAACCTCATTGTAGAATATGTTGAAAAAATAATTTGGTCGTTTTCCATATAGAATATCTTGGTCAGCCTATGATTTTTTCAATTGTATATATATATATATATATATTTTGTCCAGTTAAACCGGAGTTAGGAGTAATTCCATCAGGACAAGAAGGTATTCAAGCATGAATATTTAAAATTTTCCTGGTAAAGAGCTCAATGTTACTTTTTTCGTGTTTTTGGAAATTTCAAAAATGCGTAGCAGGATTGAAATAAATTTATAATCCTATGTGACCGGTTTCGTTGTTTTTCTTAAAGAAGTACATATATATATATATATATATATATATATATATATATATATATATATATAATGATTATTGTTTGTCCAACCAGAGAAAACTAAGTATTTCATTTTGAATTGGTCCTTAGATAATGTTTAATTCGGTAGTTAGGTTTTTTGTTTAATATGTTTGTGCTCAACACGTGTTTCAGACTCAACGTCTTCTTCAGGAAATTTATAATTTGTAAGATAATTTGCGGTTATTTTTTTTTTTTTTTTCATAGAGAAGATTGTTTTCATGAGGATGTGTGTTGGAGTATATTGCTTGTGAAAACATCTGGCTTCAGCAGATGTTTTTGTTTACACATACAAGTGTACATTCTTTTATATGGTTTATATACACATGAGTACGTATTTTGTGTATGTGGGTGTGTGCGCGTGTACACTCACATACATGCATGTACACCAATGTACACAAGAACACGTACACATGTCTATTTTCAATGTTGTTTTTTACCTTGTTTCACTTTTTCTCTCTCTCCTTCCCTCACTGTTTTTCCTTCTCTGTGTACAGATGTATGTTCATATGAATGTACATCTATATATATGTATGCTTTTTTACGGACATCGAGTGGTGTTAATGTGTATGAGAACGCATATAACTTCCCACACATATATATCTTAAGCTACAATGAGAATGTATTTTCTTTTTTGTATGTGTGTGTGAATTAGAGTCAATTTAATGAATTTTTCTGTCAATTGGACTAATCAGTTTATTGGCTTTATTTTAAAGTCTTCAGTGCTACATTCATAAAGATGTTTTGATACATAAAGTTTGCAATTTTCTGGTAATTAAGTGTTGCTTTTATGTAAAGAGACTCTATTCTTTCATGCTTCCGTGCGTCCATTGCATACCTCTTCGCAGTTACAACATTTGATTATGTAGAAAACGGTTTTTGAACAGCAGCGTAAATTACAATTTAGTTTGAGTGTTGTTTTGGGGCTTTCAAAAGTGTATGATTTTCCTACAATGATTATATAACATACTTCAACTCGTTTATTTTTGCATTTTGGAACCCCAAGTTTTGCTTCTTCCCCAAATTTAAATGAACTTTGTGTGTTTTAAAAGTTTTTTGTTTGTCGTTTGTTCTAAATAATTTTCGTATTGCCAGGTATGTTTTTATTTTTATCAGGCTTTAAGTTGTGCTAGATTCTTTGTTATTTCTGTGAATAGTTTTGTGATGTTTTTTCTACTTTAAGACATATGGTAAGGGTTGTCCGTTTCTGTTTTTAGGGTTTCGTAATTATTTTAAAGGTATTTGTCTGTTAATTCAAATCCCTTATTTTTCAGAGTTGCGGAATATCCGCTCTGGATGAGTGTTATGTAGAATTCTTCTGGGCGAATTTTCCTCGGATTTCGCTTATGACTACGGTGCAGATCTCACGAGCTTGAGTGTAAAGGGGTGGATTTTATGCAGCTTTTGAGATGCTTAATTTTGAAAGGTAGGTATTGTTTGGTGTCTGTGGGTTTGTGGTAAATATCTGTGTTAATTTGGACATTTTGATTTTTAAAAAACTTCACAAATCAAAATCAACGTTTAACAAGACCTTACTTCTCTCTCTCTCTCTCTCTCTCTCAAACACACTCACACACACACACACACACACACACACACAGACACACACACACACACACACACACCCACCCACACACACACACACACACACAGAGACTAGATTAAATAAATCCGTTTGAAGAAAAATTTGTTCTCACACTCATTAAAGAAACACTTGAAGAAACATATATGTATATATGGGTGTAAATTCATGTGAACCTGTGTATACACAATGAGACAGACAGACAGACAGAGAAACAGAGAGACAAAACCCTGAAAATATACGTGTGTACGGGTGTGTGTATATGCGGGTATAAGGGAATATGTGTGAATGTTCACTCACACACACAGTATATATATATATATATATATATATATATATATATATATATATATATAGTATATTACATGGTACAGTTTCTGACCTTGGATTTCATGCAATCAGCAATCGTCGGATGATTTCTGATTGTATGAAACCAAAGGTCATAAACTGTACCATAATATATAGAATGATGTAATATGATATGATATGATATATGTATATATTTCTATTTGTAAATGTTCAGTCAATCATACTGAGAATTATTTAATGATACTATAACATATGATTCACCATTAACTCACCAAGGGAACTAGGAAAAACCATAAACCCCTTTATATATATATATATATATATATATATATATATATGTGTGTGTGTGTGTGTGTGTGTGTGTACAAAAACATCTGTTAATAATATTGGTATTGGTGGACAATTAAATCCAGTATAACATTCACATATGCATATCATGGAATTAAAATGGATCACATGCCAATCATAATAATCTTCCCTATAAGAATTGGAACCGATAAGAATCTTAATGATTATAAATTTCCTGAAGAAGACATAAACTCTGAAACACATTTAGAACACAAGTATATGAAATAATAAGACCCTAAATAAAAAAAAACTTCAAAATCATTCAAATTTATATTCATTTTATGTTTGCCGGTGGCCCGAGATTCCACGGTTCAATATCAGGTCGAGTCATACCAAAGATTCAAAAAATGGTACTTTATGTCTTTTTGCTCAACATTTAGCATTATAAGGTACAGATTAAGGGTAACTGGAGCAATCCAGGGAAAGCAGTAGAGCTCTCCTCTACGCCTTAGTGTAGTAGCTATTGAAAAGGAGCCTTCTATTCTCCCTCGATTAGAGTTGGCCAAATTACTACCATATATATATATATATATATATATATATATATATATGTATATATTAAATGCAAATATCTTGGTTTATATTAATGGCACGGGCTTTGAAATATATTTCCTAAAGTTCATTTTGTAATCCAAGAGGATAACATCAAATATCATAACTTATTCACCTCAGTGAAAGGATCCCCCGTCTCTCCCACCTCTCTCTCTCTCTCTATTTCTCTCTCTCCCTTTCTCTCTCTTTCTCTCTCTCTCCCTCTCCTAATCCTTACGCAACCAAGCTTAGCATATCAACTGAAATAGCTGCAATATCTCGACGGATGCTTTACCTATACACCTTTTCAAGGGCTTCATGCGTACACTTTTTTCTTGAAGTAACCACAAAGGGATCAGTCTACTGGGGTTATATATGGTGATCTGGATATAACAAAATCACGAAATGATTTGTTCGGGGAATTGATCAAGAAGAGTTGTCATTCATTGTATATTTGTCTATTGTTGAATCCATATGTGTGTCAGACCAAACCTTTGTAGACCGAGAATATAAATTTTTAGAGCTAAATACTAATTATCAAAGCATCTTTTTCATTTAAAAAAAATTTAGAGACCACTCACACATTCATGAATCTCTGCATACCACACCTATGTCTTTCATACAACGTTTGTGAGTTGCTTGACTGCAAACTCTACAGTATTTCTTGTTTACGAAATCAAAACATGAAACTGATATGATAATTTGCTACATAAACGTATTTACCAATCTGCACACGTTGAAAAATCAATCAGCAAAATTCTTCTTCAGCACCATATCTGGCTCATGCAATTGCTGCATTAACTGTATTTTATATGGGAACAGACCTCGGCTTTCTTTTAAAATTCTGTGACTATTGACACGGGGAACACTCACTTGTTAAGTCAATCGATTGGTGGACTTTTAGGGATTTCGTTCAATTGCATTTAACTTACGCTGACGGTTTTTTGCACTTCGAAATATTCGAGGTCAACTGGGGGATTTTTTTTAAATTCGCATTGACAGATTCATGGAATTTCGCAACAGCACAAGGGTCACCTTTTGCCATGATGTCATATGCTTTCAATCATACCTTCGGAATTTTCGTTGTGCTGCAACTTTTGAGCTTTAACTCGTAGAATTTGAAGGCTTTTGAAGGTCAGAGGCTAAGGGCATGGCTGTGTTGCCGTAAGATATCTGACTCCATATTTTGGTTTTATTATTTTACCCCACGTTGACTGGCTGGCGCAATGCCTTGCCCAAAGAAAGTCCAAAAGAAATATACAAAAAGAAAAGATAGAAACAGATAAGAGACGAAAACATTTCTTCCATACTTTCCTTTATTTACTTGGTGAATGGACTAACCAACGCTACGTCCCAAGACGTAGCATGGTGCCCAAAACACCAGACAGCAAAATGGTGTTGTTGGTTCGACGGAGACTGCCTGAAAGAGAAAAATGATATCATTTCCTTTTTCAAGGGGAATAATCCTTTTTTCTTTTACGCGTGCGTCATCTCCTTTTCCATTAGGGACCTCTGCGAGTTTCTTCAAATTTAATAGTTTTCTTTTTATCTATTTATTTATTTTTTTAAAATTTAATTAATTTATTTATTTATTCGTTCCCTACAAACTCACTAAGTATGCTTCTACTACTTCTGCTATTTCTGTCGGAATTTACAACATCGTAAGCATCCATTATCTACAAAAAGCCGTCAGATGACTGTTGAAATTATCCAATAAAAATACCTTCTTATCATATACATTGAAATACACAATATCTTAATTGCATACAAAAGACCATGCTCTTAAAAAAACAAATCTGCCCCATTCTTATGGGACACTCTATCTAGACGCACAAATGTCTGTGCGTCTGCGTATCCACCCACACGTATGTGTGTGTGTGTGTGCGTGTGTACTATGTTAAGTCTTTGATTTTATATTAGATAATCATTTCTTAAAATTCTTATAATAATCCAAAATAATTCAAAATCGCTACGTAAAAATATTGCCTAATAGAAAACTCTGTGTTAAAAACCAATGGGACTAGTAAGAAGAAAAGTGCCCGTTTATTTCTTCTACATTTCAGTTTTTGTATATACAGATTTCGGCCAGATACCTTCGAAAATACTTCGTATACACATTTGAATTGACAAGAACAGTTATCTTTACATAAGAAAACGTACATAAGAGTGAGTATGCAAGATAGAAACAAATACTTGGTCTTTGGTATTGAATGATAAGTTTTAGTCTCAAGTATTATTTTGAGTCCCTCATCACCATTTCCTGAATATTTATGGCACGAAAATACCCACATATACAGAAATGTTCAATAATAAAGAATATATATTACATAAATGCCAAATGGTTTGTCCGAGCGTGCGTGGTCATCATCTAAACATATAGGCATTTATCTAACAGATCAATTAGTTAATTTTAACAGTATGACAACATGTCTTGGGTTATTTTATGCTTAGAAGTTTCACATATCTTTCATTGCATGCCACACTAGACGGAGCCTCTCTGAAACTAGTAGACAAATTCACCTACCTAGGTAGTAGCGTCTCATCAACCGAAAAAGACATCGACACATGATTGACAAAGGCATGGACAGCTATTGATAGGCTCTCGATCATATGGAAGTCGGACCTAACCGATAAAATGAAACGCAGTTTCTTCCAGGCAGCGGTTGTGTCGATACTGCTATATGGATGCACCACATGGACGCTAACTAAGCGGCTGGAGAGGAAACTAGACGGAAATTACACAAGAATATTGAGAGCAGCATTGAACAAGTCCTGGCGACAACACCCCACGAGACACCAACTGTACGGCCACCTGCCTCCCATCACGAAAACTATACAAGTTAGACGAACCAGACACGCGGGACACTGCTGGAGAAGCAAGGACGAGCTCATAAGCGATGTACTCCTGTGGACCCCCACATATGGATGTGCAAAAGCAGAACGACCAGCACGAACCTACATACAGCAACTATGTGAGGACACAGGATGTAACCCTGAAGATCTGCCGGAGGCGATGAATGATTGGGAGAAGTGGCGAGAGAGGGTCAGGGATATCCGTGCTAGCGGCGCGACATGATGATGATGATGATGATTAACCCCTCCCCACGCACAGGAGGAGAAACAAGGTTCATTTTTATGGTAAGTTTATCAAGATTAAATTCAGTTTTCCTTCTAGACCATTTGCCAAATCAAAACTAAAGAACACAGTCTATTCTAATATTTTACCCACAGCTGGAGGGATAATTGATGGATTCCTACCTTTCCCAAGAGTAATAGCGCTGTGTGAAATATAAACAGCTTCGTCGAGATTTTAAAATCCCGTGGCTGTGTCCAGTTCCTTTGACGATATCCATTACACCACGAGCGCCTCATTGTACGTTCTTACTTATATATTCCGTTGCGTTTTTTTTTTTTTGTTGTCGACTTGTTCTTATTGAATACCAATAATCAACAAAGAGATTTGTTTGGGACCCTGACAGGTTCTGTCCCTCTGGATTTAAGTGGACCTGAGTGAAATTGCAATGAAGAAGTTCTCGACTTTCACCAGATTTTCAGAATTGGAGCTTTACCACCCGATACAGTTTTGATTGGTTCCGGTTGGTTTCTTTGTTTAATGGCATATCAACCTTTGTAGGTTATTTACTGCCAAATATATTCTACGAGAAGAACAGTAGTGGTACTATTTAATCCATAGCTGGAAGGATAAGGGGGTTCATACCTTTCCCAATGGTATTTGCCCGAAAGTGGACGTAATAGTGCAACTGGAGTACGAACTCGCTTACTACGATTCCGCAGTCCATCACTTTAACCATTACACCACGAGGACCCCCCATACAGTTTTGAGTCAGAGCTAAGTCACTGTTTTAGGTGGGGGTCGTCCCTCTCTGAGATCCAGAATTAATTTTCGAATTATTAACTACGGGACATTTATGATTTTTGTTAAGTATTCAAACAGCACTTCTATAGATATTTACACTTATAATAATTATAATTGAAATATAAATTACATTGTTTTAAATATATGGATCTGTATGGAAAGTAGATTTTGTTTCATTAAAAAATTGTGACCTGAACTTTATCATTCAAATAATGTCTCAAATAGTGTTCTAAGCAATTGTAATTCGTTTATAATATTTTAAATAAAGACATTTACTATTATTTGAGTTTTGAATCGATCCCGGAAATAACACCCAAATCCACGGAAACTTACTTTCCGGTTTTTAGTCATGGAATTTGAATTCAAGATTTTGATAAAACGCAGCAAAAAGTCGGGAATAATAGTATAATATTAATAGTTGACAATGCTTAATCTAAAAATTTAAAATAATAATACAAATAATATTGTAAGTTCATGGCTAAATCCGTATCAAAACAATGGAATTTATTTAAATTAGGGCAATCATTGATCTTTATGAAACAATTGTAACCGCACACGTCTCACATTTCTCACGGAAAACGTTCCGGTGATAGGAACTTTGCAAAAATGTGAATTCGTAAAAGTAATGACAAGATTTATAAAATCGATATTTCTGTTGATTAAATACCCAGGCAGATTAATTGTATGCCATTTTAAAATTCTGAAGCATATGTATAATGTATCTAACAATTTATCAATTTCCAAGGTCAAATGAAATAGCTGACCTTCAACCTTTCGAAGTTTATTCGAGCTATCGATCATTTCGTAACTAAATTTGACAAACAACAGGTCTGGCCTTGCATAAAACTTTCCTGATGGAGAAGATATGTTGATTTTGGGTCCAAGTAGTTTAACTTTTTAAGTAATTTATAATAATTTGTATTTAAACCTAAATTTATTGTTTCAGAGATGTAGTCCGAGATTATATATTATTTTTGAAATTTTGCTTTTGATAGTCCAGATATTACATATAAAAAGTGAGCGATATTGGTCAAAGGTGACCCGAAGGGATTTCTTTTTCAATACCTACAACACAGAGGAGGGCACTACTCATTTCCCTGGGTTGTCCCACTTTACCTTATTATGCTGAGTGTTAAGGAAAGCTGCACCAAGTACTATTTTTTGAGTCTTTGGTATGACTC